>CM041786.1:76934836-77367341 GCA_023375725.1 Nephotettix cincticeps | reverse complement strand
TAAAATTTAGAAATTTATAAAAATTACATGTGAAAACGCAAAAAAACCCTATTTTGGGGTACAAAACCCCCCCAAACTACCCGTTCTCATTGACTGATATGTCTGGTTAACGAATCATCTAAGAAAATAAAGGGGTGTCCCCCATAAGAAGTTAGCTGCCATATGCATGGTTTAAAAGTTAGCTATTGGTTCACTTTAGGTGAGACACCCTGTATATATATATATATAAATTTTAACGACTATTGTTTTTGGACTCTGGGCACCTAAAGAAGAAAAAATAACATGGTCCCGGGCTTAAGTCTCACCATGAGACCTACGGTAATAGCTTCTTCCTTATGGGAAATTCGCTAAAACTGAAAAAGTTTGGTATTACGGGGGGAGGGGTTATGCCGACCCCCTAAAATGTCTTAACAATTAATGTAACTTTTTTCTATTTGTTCGTTTCAGAAATTATTTTATTATTTTGATGATGAATCAGGATGATTGTTTTTGAAACAATAAATTTTTAAATGATATTTAGATAAACTTTAAAGAGGTTTGTTGAAGATTGTCGTTTTTAAATTTATTTTATGGAGGAAGTATGTGTCAATCGGCTGATACCATTTATTTCAAGTTGTTCCAGGAAATGTTGACTATAACAAAGACATGATAGACAACATATATAGGTACAAAGAGAGTGCAGGTGGTTGACCTGGTGGGATAGTGTTGAAGTTTGTCAGGAAGCGTGAGATGGAAGAGTTTCTGGCGAAAAGAAGATTTCAAAAGAATGTAAATTCACGTAGTCTTGGTTATATAGGAGGTATTGCAATGCCAATTTACATAAACTTAAGTCTCACACAAGCTAACTGCAAATTGCTTAACGCAGCTCATCAGGTGAAGAAGGATAGGAATTACACCTACCTATGGGTTCAAAATGGAAGAATTTTAATGCATAAGAATCAAGGTGATCGTTTTGTGGTTATCAGTAGTATAGACAAACTCGCCAAGCTGGAATGAGAAAAACTATCCTACAATGCGTCGGCAAATCAAGATACGTCGTCCTTTTTAGCGAATTTCCCATAGGGAAGAAGCTATTACCGTAGGTCTCATGGTGAGACTTACGCCCGGGACCATGTTATTTTTTCTTCTTTAGGTGCCCAGAGTCCAAAAACAATAGTCGTTAAAATTTATATATATATATAAATTTTAACGACAATTTAATTTTAAATTTTATGTGTCTGTGAAAGAAATTCCTCGGCGCCGTTTTCGAGATCCGTGTGCAAATATATATATATATACAAACCTTGCTCGTATTATAGTATTGGATAGTAGCCCTCATTTACCAACTCAAATGTATATATGTATATATATATGTGTCTGTTAGCACAATAACTCTCGTAAAAATGGTCCAATCAAGACCAAATTTGGTAGAGACGTGTATTCCTACAAGTGCTCGGACGAGTTCGTAAATCAGACATATCGGTCAATGGGAACGTGTAGTTTGGGGGGGTTTTGTACCCCAAAATGGGCTTTTTTGCGTTTTTCACATGTAATTTTTAAAAATTTCTAATTTTATATTTCACCATTGGATTCAGCTTAAAAAACTACACAATTAAGTTCTTTAAAGTTTTTCTCTATCTCCAACGGTTACCGAGATATTAAAAAATCTAAACACAGTATGTTGTATTGTGGGGCTCCAATGTTAATCTTATGGAGGATAGGGGAAAATTAATATTTCCCATATTAATGAATATTTTTGGATAAAACTTGATATTTAGCTTCATGTGGTTGAGATCTATCCATTTATGCTTAAAAATCATAGTTTATGTGTTTATCATGGCAGCATACCTGCATACTCTTTTCCCATAATAATCATATAGGGGATAGGCAAACTCCTTTTTTTTGGACAGATGTTGATGAAAGTTGGTATAAATATTAAGATAAAAATTATTTATGGTAGAAATGCCTAATTTCAGTGTTCCTCACAGCAGCTAACCTGCACACTCTTTCCCATGTTAATATTATGGAGAATAGGCAAATAATTCTCATGTTTATGGACATATTTTATAAAACGTCATATATTAAATTATTGATTTGGAAATTCGCTGAGTACGCAGGTCTGCTGTGACGGGGTATTTTATTTTTTATTGGAAGGGCGGATTACTCCCAAGGCACTTCACTCGCAGCGGCTTATTGCGCACCCCTGTGTGGGTTGCGGCATTATCACATAGCGAAAAACCATTGGTGATTGGCGGGATTTGAACCCGGGACCTTAGGCACCAAAGCACCGGGCTCTACCCATAGACCAGCACACTCCCCTGTCTTTGTCCTATTGTTTAGTATTTATTGCAAGAAAAGGTTTAACAATTGTGTTTGAAATATTGGTTGCTGAAACGAGAGGTACAGGATATAAGTCTATATTTATTTTTTTAAAGAAATCAACAATAATCATTTTTAGAGAACAAAGAGCCACTGGAGTGTTTATGAGAAAATTTTCGAATTCTAATTCTTTACTGAAAGTCACTCATATTAATGTTGAAAATATTTCTGTACATAGAGATTCTTTTTTTAACATTTTTCATAGTTTGGTTGATATTATTGTTGTTAGCGAAACATTCCTGAAACCAGAGGTTTCATCTATAAATTTTTATTGGATGGTTATGATATTGTCTGTCGTAATAGAGAAGGTAGATGGTAAGCAGAAGGGGGAGGGATTATGCTATATTTGAATCAGTTTTTAAGTATAAGATATTGTGTTCCTCTCAGCCAAAATATTGTAAAAAACCTGAGTTTATTATTGAGGAAGTTTCTTTTAATTATTCGAAAATGTTATTATGTGCTTTTTATCGACCCCCTAAAGCAGGATATATATCTGAGTTTTTTGAAACATTAGCTAAATTAGTTCATTTATATGATATATGATAATATCTTGGTGTTGGGAGATTTTAATTTTAATTTAAATGCTGACAGATTAACATATGATAAAACACAGTTTTTAAGTTTGGTAGATGGTTTGGGTTTCACTATACGAGGGTTGTCCGTAAAGTAAGGTTCCCTGTGATTTTACTCAGTGAAAAACATGTTTATTTGCATAAACCAGTACATATTCGGAAAGTTCAGACTTTTTCCTATTTTTCTATGTAGTTGCCACCGAGGTCAATGCATTTTTGCATGCGGTGTACCGGCTTTTGAATTTCCGAGTCAAAGAAGTTTGCCGCCAAGTCGCGCAGATAGCTGAGAACCGCTTTTTCCTTTTTCTTCTCGGCCGCCGAAATCCGTTCCATCCAGGTGGTTATTCATATCAGGGAAGATGTGGTAGTCGCTGGGGACTAAGTCCGGGCTGTGGAGTGGGTGTTTGACGATACCCCATCCAAATTTAGCGATGAGTTCGTTGGTAACGTTAACAGTGTGCGGTCGAGCGTTATCCTGATCCAAACGCACCCCCTTGGACAGCATACTCCTCCTCTTGTTTTGAACGGCACGGCGAAGTTTTTGCAGTGTCTTGCAGTAGCGGCCAGCGTTGATTGTTTCACCATTGGGCAAGAATTCGCACAACAATACGCCTTTCCTTGCCGGCACTTTGCGCTTGCTTGAATTTTCGTGGAACGCTTCTCGTCATGGACGTCGGTACGTCCGTTCTTGAACTCCCTGTACCATTTGCGTACATGTTGTACGCTCATACACCTTTCTCCATATTTTTCGCACATCTGGGAATGAATTTCCCCGGACGGAAGGTTTTTGGCAGTCAAAAAACGAATCATTGAGCGCAGCTCACACCTGGCGGGCCAAGCAATGGGAAGCTCTTTCTTATTCGGCTGTCAGGCCAAGACTAAGCGCCGCAGACACTTCGCTGCGGTGGGGATTTGGAGTGGGGGAACCCAGGAACACAACCAAACCACGCGAACCCCCGTCGCAGCACTATTGTCGACTGCAGCGCTATGGGAACCTTACTTTACGGACAACCCTCGTACTTCCATTGAATTTAACTTATCATCGCCCTGATGGTGATTCCTGGCTTGACCTAATATTAACAAACAATGTAAATAGAATACAATGTCACGGACAGTTAGCTATTTCAGGTATATCATATTTGATATACCTGATTTGATTTGATTGATTGATTGAGGTATATTGATTTAATTTATGTTGAGGTAAATTTAAAGGTAAAGTTGACTAAGAATAAGGAAAATATTGTTATAAGAAGTTTTAAAAATGTCAATCATGATGAGTTGAAAGCCGATTGCGCTGCCCTGCAGTGGGATGATTTATATGCAGCTAATACTGTAGATGAGAAAATAGTTTTGTTAGAAAGTAAGATTGTGTATTTATACCAGAAACATGTACAGTAGAACCTCGATTAACCGTCACCCTTTTAACCGTCAGTCTCTATTAACCGCCACCCCGCTAGCGCAAACAAAATTATGTTTCAGCGTCAGCCCCGGCCTGGATCGTCTGTTGAGGCTCTATGAGTGCGATGTACTATACACCTGCAATGTGCAAGAATTGGCGGCAAGGGTAGTGAGTGACCCAGCTGGTTAATCCCTTACACTGTCTTCTGCATTCCACTGCTACTGTTTCATTTCAGTTCAGTAATCAGTATGGTGTGTGGCTACAGTAAACTGAAGTTATTACTGATTTCGAGTGCAATGCCTACTAGTGTTTTACGTGCTTTACCGTTTATTGTTGGCAGTGCTGTTTATACGTTGTGTGTAATGCTCTTATCTTATGGCTGAGAAACGGAAACGTGAAGTTTTGAGACTCGACAATAAACAATAAATTATTAAACGATGGTGCTTTTTGTCAGAAAAAAATAGAAACATGATCGCCTGAAAAGCTCGACGGGGAAAGAAACAAAAGAAAATTACTGATTATTTTAAAAACTTGGCAACGTAAGTTTTGAGAGTAAAAGCAAAGAACATAGAAGATATATATATCTTTTGTTCTTTGGTAAAAGAACGTACATGTACAGTTGATATTTCATTGTTTTCTTATTAAAATATTTTAATAAAGTATTTTCCACTTGAACTGGCCTAGTTATGTATTTCCTCATTTAAAATATATTCACATTCAGCAATCATGGCAATTAATAATTAGAACCTACAATGGTGCTGTTACAACATGCAAAGCAGTGAATTGCAATATTGCCATGCCAAACACTAGGTGCTAAGCTGTATCGGCGCTATTATTATTTCTGTTATCCGTCTATTCAGTTATTCGTCATGGTCTCGGTCCCGAGGGTGACGGTTAATCGAGGTTCTACTGTACCAGAAAAAAAGGTTAAAGGCTTTCCCCAGGGTTAAAGTCACTGTTGATAGAACGTGAGGAAGTGTTTAAGTGTTATATTAGAAGTTAGTTAGAAGTGTTAGTGTTAGAAGACATGTTGATATGGGAACATTATAGAGTATTAAGAAAAAGAGTACAGAGAATGCTCAGAGAAGCTAGAAATAATTGTTTAGCTATGTTTATAGAAGATGATAATTCCACTAAGTCAGTGTGGAAAACTATGAAAAATCAAGGTGCATGGAAAGAATGTAAAAGTTTATCAGATCCTGTAGTAGATGTGAATAAATTGAATAGTTATTTTTGTGGTTCAGGTAATAGAATAAATAATGATTTATTTGATTATTATAATACTTTATGAGGAATAGAGAATATTTTTGACGAAGTTACAGTTGATGTAATTGAGAAAGTAGTTTTGAACCAGGAGAGCACGGGACTTGATGAAGAAGAGTTTACGGAAGAGGAGTTGACTGCAAGTGTTAGATGTTTGAAAGGCAGGAAGGCACCAGGGTACATTAGTATGTATATAATAAGGTTAACATTAAAAACTTAAAACGCCATAAAATGAAAATGGTAACTTATCGAGGTTTCAAAAAAATAATTAAGGACATACATTCATTTATATGTATAGAGATAATATGCACTCAATAAACTTAATTTTATATTATGCACATAGTTATCATTTTAATTAATGCATTATATAGATAAAATGATTTCCAACATTAAAAAATTGTTTTAAATATTTTTTTTTTCAAAAAGGCGCTCTGTGAGGCCGCACCCAGGTGTAACAAAAAGTTCACCCAGGATGTCAAGGGTTAAGTAAATTTAAAAACAACAATCTGTTATAAATCTAATGTCAATAAAACTGACATAGTCTTTAAAGTTGATCTGAATATAATTGATAATTTTTCTTTCAGAAACAATCATCCAATTTCAGAAACAATCATCCAATTTCTGAAAATAACAACAAAAGAAATAAAGTAAAATTAAATATTATAATTTTATGGGGGTACAACCCCCCCTCCCCCTTTTTTAGTGGGTTTTTTGTTTTTTTGGGTAATGCGACCTGAAGCTGCAAACCAATGTTCATGGGAAATGTTTGGGAAATAAGGAAAAAATTGATTTTTTAATATGTTCCAGAATTTGCGCGCGTACAGTGTATCATACTGTGGAGCCGTTAGTTGTAGACAAATAATTAATAGTAATAGTATTAGTATTAGTATTATTAGTAGTATTAGTAATTAGTAGTAATAGTAATAATAATAGTAATAGTAGTAAGTAGACAAAATAATGTTTAGATTTTTTGCTGGTTTCAATGGTGGCGGTAAAATTATACTTCACCTTGTTTTTGCGGAAAACCTAAAAACCTGATTATTTTACATTTAAAAATCTATAACTTTTGAACCATCGTTTTAGAGACATGCGGGTGGTGTCATATCATTTAGTACTCTATGCACTTTAAACTATAAAATTTTAATCAAAATCGTTAGAGCAATTTTTAAGAAATTTGGATTATTTACAATTTTTTAAGGTTTTTAGGAGTAAGGACAAATTAGTCCATTTGAGTACGCCCGTCATGTGACGTCTGTTCCCCCTGAGGATCCACATCATATAACGGGATGACGGATATTTGATACTTCTTAAAATACTACTAATAAATTAAAAATTTATAATGGTTAATTACACCAGAAAACATTTAAGTAAAATAATATTATTAAAAAACGAATAATTTAGAACTGATGCTTAGTTTACTAGGCACGGTAAAATTTTGATGAAAACAATACTTTCACCATATACTATGTATAAGGTGAGAAACTAAAAATAACCATTTTTGGGCTAACAAATATCTTAAAATTACTCTTTTGGATAGAGCGATATATCTGATGTTAGTTTTTTTATATGAGAGTTAAAGGACTTTCTACAGTAGGTTTTTTTGGCATCTATGACAAAAAGTAAAATATAAAAATAGGTCAGGTATCAAGCTGAACTGCCCATAGTAATAGCTTCTGCGTTTATGGAGAGCCCTACAAAGCACTCTCGGACACCACCCCCCAAAGATTTGAATAAAGGAAAAATAATTAAATACTTATTTAGTTATAACTATAGATCGAACTAACAAAAATGTTCTAACAGTCGTATACAACGAAATTATAGCGGCAAAACATACAAAAATAGCGTGAAAGTTTGTATTTGTAGCCGTGGGGCGCTCGCTAGAACGTCCGAATCCATCACAATGCGTTTATATGAAGAGAGGTAGTGGTGGGGGTGGCTGGTGCTATGACGCGTCTAAGCCTATCTCTTATGGACGTCGTCCGCGTATGCGCAGAGTAACATTTGTGGCGAGTTGACAGTTGATTGCCGCACGACGGTTGTCTGTTTGTTTTTGTGTAAAACAGAGGTTATGTTTGTGTTGATCTAACTAAGTAGTGTAGTTTTGGTACACAATTAACAGTAAGTTAACTGTGTACTAGAAAACAATGCTTCTTACATTAACAAAGCTTGCAAATTCTAGAAGTGTTTGTTATCTAGAGGAGGGAATCATTGCGAATATATTTTATGTTAAGAACATCTTATGTTTGCAAAACGAACAACAGTAGTGTATTACAAGTACATCCGCATGAAAAATGAAGGCGCTAAAATGTTAAGTTAGGTATTTACATCTTTATTTACAAAATATCGCAACAAATAAAACTTTTTTCTATATAATTTATCCATACAATTGAGAGTCTAAATTAAGTCGATCCATAAGACCAAGAGTATAGTACAGTAGAACCTCAATTAACCGTCACCCTCGGGACCCAGACCATGACGGATAACCGAATAGACGGATAACAGAAATAATAATAGCGCCGATACAACTTAGCACCTAGACAGTGTTTGGTGTGGCAACATCGCAATTCACTGCTTTGCATGTTATAACGGCGGCATTGTAAGTCCTAATTATTTTCATGATTACTGTGCAGTACTTAATGTGAATTTATTTTAAATGAGAAAAAATAAAACTACGTTGGTTCAAGTAAAAAATACTTTATTAAAATATTTTATTAAGAACACAATGAAATATCAACTGTACATTTACGTAATTTTACTCTCAAAACAGACGTTACCGGTATTTAGTTTTTTAAATAATCCGTCATTTTCTTTTGTTTCTTTCCCCGTCGAGCTTTTCAGGCGGTCATTTTTCTGAGATGAACCACCAGCGTTTAATAAATTTATTGTTTATTGTCGAGTCCCAAAACTACCGTTTCCGTTTCTCAGCCATAACAAAAGAGCATTACACACTACGTATAAACAGCAACTGTCAACAATAAAGCACGTAAAACACTAGTAGGCATTGCACTCGAAATCGGCAATAACTTCAGTTCACTGTAGCCACGCACCATACTGAACTGAAATGAAACAGTAGCAGTGGAATGCAGAAGACAGTGTAAGGGATTAACCAGCTGGGTCACTACCCTTGCCGCCAATGACTCATGCACATTGCAGGTGTGCAATACAGTTGTCACTACTCATCATAGACCCTTAATAATCCAGCTCGGCGCTGACGCGGAAACATAATTTTTTTTGTGCTAGAGGGGTGGCGGTTAATAGAGACTGACGGTTAAAAGGGTGACGGTTAATCGAGGTTCTACTGTATTTATTATTCAAGGTTTATGAGGAAAACTAGATATTTTAGTTAAAAACGAAACACATGCATCACAAATTCCTACCTAGATTACTTTAAAAAGTAACTAAAACGCACCATATTTTCAAAAATTTTCTGCAGACAAAACACCCGGACCCCCCCTCTCCTGGGGGGTAATCCATAACCCCAAGACCCCCAAGCAATTCATCCACAAGCCGCCACTGTCCTCTAAAATAATGTTTAGTGTTTAACAGGTATTATGATATCTCCAAAATAAAGAGTCATGGAAAATCCAAATTATAAAAAGCTCTATCTATAACCATATTTGTTTCAATCTGCATATATTTAACTGTGGCAATATAAATTTTGTAGGGAATTTGTGCGAGTTTCTTACGCCGCATTGCAGCTCAACAGCCAGGTGGTGCGGTCAGATCAGGCAGAGTACCAGGTCGCCCTGAAACAGAACTTCCACAAACTTGTGCTGGAACTCACAGGACTGTTAGGTGAATCACTCTGGCCCGGTGACGAGCTTGGATCCTTCAAACGAAATAGTCAAGCATTGTTCAGTGCTATCAGTGGTGCGAGTTGCAACTCAAGTGCTGCGTAACCAATGAGTAGTCACATCAACATGGCTTAGGTAAATTATGATTATGATCATTTTATAAAATCTCTGCTTAACATTTTACTAGTTCCTTCAACTACATGGCTCTCAGTTTTATTAAAGGATTTTATTAATACAGCAGACACTCTCAAACTCAACACATTATGGAATTTGACATAACAGAGGTACTGTTGAGCTTTAGCATACTTATACACTCAAATTTTTAATAAAAAAACCGTTATAAATACGTTCCTAACTAAATAAATGATGATTCAATTAAAATAGTGAAAGACTAAGCAAAATTATCGTTAGACAACAATTACCAACCACATGAACACAGATTTACATAACACTGACACTGTGTCTGACTGTTTTAACTCACTCTGTATAACTTTTGGATAACTCGAACAAACAAATATAAATGAATAAATAAATGTCTTAGCTCTGGGGATGGGGTGTTGACAGTTTTTAAGATGAAAATTTGAAACAGGTTTCCATAGAAACTTCTAGATCTACTGTGTTTAATTTTCAATATATAAGAATAAGAAAAGCTGTTTAGAGGAACTGAAAACATTCCCTTTAGACAGCTTGCTTCGCTTTGCAATTAATTTGCATCTATAATGTACTGACCATATACAGTTTAAATTTTTAACTCTAAATTTAAACCTCTGAGTGGCAGACCGACATAAAATGTTGATTGCATGTTGTTGTGTTAAGTGGCAAGCGACATAAAATGTATAATAATGTAACATTTTTTCTTTTACATTTTAACCCTAGAACTGACAAAGTCGTAATTCACCACACATTTAAAAATTCAATAAGTGGCAGGTGGAGGCATCTATCATCATTTTAGGGAACTTAGTTACAAACCATCGCCTTTGTGACCGTGTTGCCCTCTGGCAGCTAATACATGAATCTGCTTAGCAGCATACTAAACTGCCATTAGGGCATGTCTTATAGTAAAAAATTCACGTTCTACAACTATGCACAGTGGCTGAACTGGTTAGAGCACTACACTGACGAGTGTAGCGTTATAGCCATTCGGAAGTGCCAGGGTTCGAATTCCGATGAGCAATCCAAATTTGGCTTGCAAATGTGTAGTATAGTGGAGAGAGGGACCCACCTTAAATAAATGGTGGCCAGCTTGGGTGAAAGCTGATGGGATTTGTAGGCTTAATTGGGATTGCAGTGGACACTTTTGCGTTTGTGGTTATAATGGGTGAGCATGTTTTCAGTTTTTTTTATTTTTATACTTAATATTTTAATAAGAGATAATTAATATGATGCTATATTTAAAGGGAAAATGCTTCTCAGTTCTAGGGTTAAGCATTCTAAACTTATTAGTTATTTTACTACTATTTTAGGCTTATCACCTCAGACAAGCTGCAAGGAATATTTCACTCAGCTTGGCCTTTTGACTGTTCCTAGTCCCTTCATCCTGGAGGCAGTTTGGCACATGAAAAATCAAAATACAAGACCTAATTTTGTAAACCGTAGTTACAATACAAGAAAAAATGCCAAACAACATAGGCTAACCTTATTTGAACGTAAGCCAAAATATTGTGGCCTCAAACTTTTCCAGGCATTGACTAAAAATTGTATAACATCCATGATTTTTTCAAAATTCAAAACTGAAACTAAAAATTTATTTTGGAAAAGCTTTATTATGATCTTAAAATATTTTTTGTTAACACTTTAAACGAAACATTGGACAAATTGACCGATCGATAATTTTACTACGTAATAGTGGCTAAACTGCTTGACCTGTCATCCGCAGTACCTTCCCCCCAAACCCCTCTCCGTTATATTTGGTCATTTCCAACTAGTTGGCGCGACGTTGTCGTACGTATTAGACACATTGTGTGAATATGGTCGGTCAGATTTACCGCGTGTTTCGCTTACCGGCTGGCATTCGTCGGTTAAACATACCTTGAATTTCGGTTAAAGGTTGTGGTGAAATCAACAAACAAAAGAACACCTGCTAGAAATAAAATAACAGCTAGATTACCCGCTATGAGACCACCGGCTATGGCCTTAGGCAACAATCCTATACAGATTTTTCCCGAGGCCAGAGCTGGTCGTCTTGGAGCGTGAATTTTGGAGTTTCATTTTTTTCTGACCCATAATTTTGCGTAATAAATATGATTTGTCATAAAATGTTGTAAACCATCATTTGTTACTTATGTGATTGCTAAGTGATACATAAAAACAATAATAACACCAATAAAACACAGTAACGGTCAAATTGACCGTATGTCTCTCTTAACGTTTTAAAAATTATGTTTCTATATGAGTGTTAAGTAACTTAGGATAATGTTTTACTGTTACTCCATACCTTTGAACCTGTACAACTCCTGGCCTGCCCGGACTACAGACTTAATACACAAGTAACTCGAATGGATGGGAATAGTTCTTACATTAATTGAAACATGGGATTCTGGAGATTAATTTTATTATAACAATAAATCTTGTAGCATTAGTATATCGATTTTATCAGCAGTTACTTATGGGAGTAAAACACACACTAACTTACGACAGGCATTTTTGGTTGCAAAACTAACGAAATCAAACAACTTCAACAAATCACAGCTATAGTTCATTTTCCTGTTTGACTAGAGTGTGTAATACCATTGCAAAAAGCAGAAATAGGTTTTCATTCAATATTCAATATTATGACTACTAAGTAATTTATTGACACTATTATGCAGTTCTTGTTAACAACTGTCAAAATAAAGCAATTTGAATCTGAATCTATTATTTTTAGGGTTATAATATGTTCCTGGGGGAAATCTCATAGATTGCATAGGTTGCACAGTACAACCTATGAGATCTATTGCACCCCCCAAACTAGTCTCTAGTTCTTGCCTAGAGAACCCCCACTAGTCCTGAGACCTTAATGAAGTTTAGTATCATGTGGGGTTCTAACTTTGGGAAATCTCAAACTGCATTTCCTTAGCCTGCTGGCATCTTGGAAGATCAGTCCAGACTTTTTCTCTGGTTGCACTTTCTTCCTCCTTGAGCCTTTAAAGGAGTCCTCCTGTGCGCAACCTGGCTCCGGCCCCACAAAGGGGGTGGCTGCCCCTTCCCTCGCCAGCTTGTCTACTACTTCGTTTCCCTGAACACTTTGGTGCTGAAGTACCCAAAGTAGTGACAACTTGTTGTTCTTCACCAACCGGTCCAGACTTTGCCGACTATTTCAAACCATCATAGCTACTTGGAGGTCACGAATTGTGGATAGTTATGAGCGATGGTCAGTGGGTGGAGTGTTCTCTTGTGTGGATTAACGTCCGCACTATTGAGGGCTACATTAATCCGCAAAGACCATCCTCATAATTAGACCAATTCGTAATTCAGAGGTCGTGGTTCGGATTCCACGTTAAACTGTAGGTCCCTTAGTTGCCATCGGCTGTTGGGCTATTAATTAACAGTCCTGTCTAAGGAACATGTCAGCCTTAGTCAGTAACAAGACTACAAGATCGCGCCACAATCATCTTACAATCAACTCTCATTCATACTTGGCTTAAAATACCTACCTTGTGGTATGGTCGCCATTTCAATAATCTAATCTAATCTAATCTAATCTGAAGGCTGCTGAGCTCAAGGCTCCAATGGCAGCCTGACTGTCTGACAGGATAGCAATTTCCCTTTTCCTGTATCCTCTTCTTAGGTCGAAGTGTACACACCTTTCTATGGCCTTGACCTCAGCCTGAAAAATGCTGGGAGATTGCCCCAGCGGCTCATGGTATTTGATCCTTGGCCCAAATACCCCCACACCGGTCCTCTGCTCAGTCTTAGAGCCATCAGTGTACCACCTAATGACCTGATTCCAAGGGAATTTAGGGGGTTCCCATCCCAGCCAAGTTTTTTCCCTAGCTCTATATGAAGTTTCTTTTCAAAGCTGTAACTTCTTACTAATTTCTTACCATGGAATCCCTTGGAAGTTTCATCAGATCCTTATACCTGGCAGAAGTAACTCACCGCGGATTTTGGAAGAAATGTTAAAGCCAGTCTTCTTTCCATTCCAAGCAAGGTCTCCCTTACTGTATTTTTATTATATGGTGCTTAATCTCTGGTGCTTAACCACAATGTGTATGGGTGTCAGAACAAAATCACCTCCAGGGTTGAAGTTGGACAGGATCTCATGGCTCCTGTGATGATGATGCAAGCTAGCCTCTGTACCTTCTCCAGGGCTTTCCTTCTTCAAACTTGGTTCTGCCCGCCCAGACTACACACCCATATGTGATGATTGGTCTCACCAATAGGGTGTACTTGCTTCTAAGTACATATGGGCTACAACCTCACATCTTCCCCGCATATCTTCTGCATATCATCAGGTTGTTACTAGCTATGTTGGTCACCTCCTCTATGTGTCTATTCCACTTAAGTTTCTTATCTAGAATTAGACCTAGAAACTTCACTTCTGATTTCCATTCAAGCTCCTCACCCTCAAGTCTGATGGTCTTCAGGTGTTCAAGTCTCCTCTTCCTTGTGAAAGGCACGAGTGTTATGAGATCAAAAACATTCTCCCCTGGTACTGGTAGTCCGCTGATCTCGATGTTGTTTATACTAGAATACAGTGGTGGGGGAAGCCCTTGTTGCTATCAAACATGTGTCAGTAGTGCTCCTCAATTTTTAGTGAGTTTCAGTGGAAATTTTTGATTATACAGTAAGATTTTATATGAAAATACTCCATTTAATTTTCTGTGTAATAGTTCGAAACTGGTTTTTTCTAATAAGTAATCGGTTTAAATTTATTTAGGTTTTTCCATTAATTTATCAAGAATATTCAGAGGTTTGTGATAAGATAAGACCAGTGATAAGGCATCCAGCAGGTGCAGTTGGAGAGAGTTGACCTTTGATCAAACTGATAGTGGCTTGTGGATTGGGTCTCATTCTAACTGGTTGTGTGTGAATGTGTCTATCTTCTACACACCTGATAAGGGAAATTCTTATAAGGCTTTACAATCTTGTTTCCCTTTTATGCTCATATTTGGCTGTCTATTATTCTGATTTGAACTGAAATAATTATATATTTAAACCGGTTTTCACTTATAATCTGTTTTCAAAATATAGACACCCAATTTATTTATTTTATATTATTTTTCTGACTTTTAAACTACAGTAAATAAAATGAAAAATGAGAAACAATACCCTTGTGGGAAGTGTTCAAAAAATGTTAGTAGGTGTAAAGCTATCCTCTGTAGAGGGGCATGCTTGAAATGGTATCACTTTAAATGCACTCCTCTAAGCAATGATGAATTTGATAATATATTCAAAAGTAAAGTAAAATGGACATGCGATTCATGTAAGTCCTTTGATGTCTCTGTGGGAATTGATCAGGAAACACAGGAATTAAATAATGAAATTAGCTATGAACTTGAAGCCCAAAATGAAATTATAAAAACACTGAATGAAGATCTTAATCAAGCTAATAAAGAGATAGAAGAGCTAAAGATTCAGAAATCACATCTTGAAACTATGGTTATTGAAAAAGAAGAGACAATAATACTATTGGAGAAAAAAAATCAGTGAGTTGAGTGTAATAGTAAGAAAGCCTGATTGGCAAAAAATTAGAACAAATGATGTACAGTTGAATCAGAGTTTCCCTTTATTGCACTCAACCCCAACTCATTAGGGTAAAAAGGTGAATAGAGGTCCTAGACAACAAATGATACACAAAGGGGTTGAAACTAGTAATCGCTTTGAAGCATTTGCTATAGATGAAGAAGACGCTAGTATTAAAGAAGCTAGTATAAATGTAAACCCAAAATTGTTGATAATGATTGTCCTACTGCTAATGGAAAAAATAAAAAGAATAAGTTACTTATTTGTGGTGACAGCCATAGTCGTGACCTGTCTTGGCACTTGAACTTACTGCAGGACACCTTTGAGTCTGTGGGGTTTGTAAGGCCCAGTGGACTTACTAAACATATACTTAGTGGAAAAAATATTACAAATGAAAATCTTGGTGAAAATGATGTTTTGGTTTTGGTATGTGGAAGTAACGATGTTGCAAAAAATGAAGCGGAGAATATATTTTTAAATTTGACAGACACTTTAAATATAATAAAAAACAAATGTAGTCTTAGTGGATCTACCATTCAGACATGATCTGCCGTATTGGTCATGTGTGAACAAAGAAGTTACAAGAACTAATGTGCGACTTTCAGAACTTACTAAACAGTATAATAATGTTACGTTAGTCAAGGCAAGTGACGCCCACAGACAGTTACACACACAACACGGACAACATTTTAACCAGAGGGGTAAGAGATGGTTATCCCACTTGATAGCTGGAAAAATGGCTTCTGATAAAAATGAAAGTCAACATATTCTACAAGTTAGTCAACCACCACCTCCAGGGACCGAGCTGCTGTCGGGAAACTGCAATGTGAAGGAAACAACGACTCCTCAAATTCAACCCCTAAAAACTCATTCAATAACATAGAACTAGTTAAGTTAAATGAATGTACTGAATCTAAGTGCTCTAAATTAGCTACATTGAATAGATCTAATTTAATTCATTTAGAAAATGATTTTCTTACAAATTATTGTACAATTAATAAAAGAAAAGATAAAAAAATCTTAGGGATAAATTGTAGAGATAAGGTTCTAAATGATTTAGATGATGTAGGTTTGTCAGTCCTTAATAGAAAAATTAGCTGTGAACAACTCAATGTGTTTCATTTAAATATTTGTTCTTTGCGGAATAAGTTAGGTATGTTGGAGGTAATCATTCATGAGAATAAATGTAACGTAATCTGTTTGAATGAACATTGGTTAACTAGAGATGAAAAATTACTGTATGTCCCTTATGGTTTTGTATTAGGAGATATTTATTGTAGAGAAGACAGCCCTGGGGGAGGATCTTCAATTTATATTAGGGAACATCTTTCCTTCAATATTTTAGATGTAAAAAAATATTGTGTTAACAGTTTATTTGAAGTGGCTGCTATTTGTATTAGGGATTGTAATGCAGTCATTGTTAGTGTCTACCTCAGTCTGATGTAAACCTTTTCTTAGCTGTTTAGATGGTTTTCTAGAAATGTTAACAAAGAAATTTAGTAAGAAAACTGACATCATTATTGCTGGAGATTTTAATATAAATATTTTAGAAAATAGGTTTATGTCCCAACATTTCTTAAATATATTACGTTCTTACAATTTTTATTGCTTAAATGACAAACCAACTCGAGTGCTTGCTTGTTTGGACAATATTATAACAAATACAATAAGTGACAGAACTCAATATAAGTTGATAAAAACCAAACTTTCTGATCATCATAGTTTGATGAGTTCTATTAGTGGTGAAACATGAATTAATGAGATAGATTCAGAAACATATTTTGAAGGTAGAAGCTTAGGCCCAGGCGCAATAAGTAAATTAAGGTATAATTTAAAAAAAGTAAATTGGGAAGATATCCTTAAACCGGTATCAGTTGATTTGTCTTTCAGTATTTTTTTAAATAAACTTGTAAGTATTCATGATAATAGCTGTCCAGTGAAAAAAAGGAAGCCTTACAGATCTAAACTGAAACTTAACTGGTACAGTGAAGAACTAAGAGCAATTAAACAGAGAGTTATGTTCTTTTATGACATACATACAAAATGTAATGAAAGTGAGAATAAGGAAAAACTTCAACTTCTGTATAAAAGAGAAAATAATTACTATAGATTTAAAATAAATGAAGCCAAAAAATCATCCAATGATAATTATATAAAACTAGTTGACCCGGCGAACTTCGTAACGCCTCACAGGAAACACATGTTAACTATAAGATTGGCCATGTTCTGAAGTCGAATAGCAATACGGCTTCATTGTGAAAGGTTATATATTCTGGGTCGCTGCATAGTGAATAACAATACTGAAACGATAAAACATATTAATATCATTCCCATAAAACAAATAAATCTGAGTGGATTTATCCACAATTTTCAATGTGGAATGTGGAAAGCAAATTACAATAATTAGTTCTGAAGTAAGCTCCACTGAATTTAATGATTACTTTATAGATGCCCCTGACAAAATACATGGCAATACTAAGGTAGATAATTCAAATGCAGTAAGGTGTGTTGAAAACTTCTTGAGAGGGATAGATCAAAATGAACAAAAGGTACAGATATTTTGGACTGAGATTACAAAAGAGGAAATAGTTATGATTGTTAAAAATTTGAAAAATTCACATAGTAAGGATGTTTATGGATTTTCCAATAAGGTAATTAAGGACATAATAGATGTGATTCTTGATCCTCTCCATGTGCTTTTCAACCGAATGCTGAAGGAAGGTATATATCCTAGTGCACTAAAAACAACTAAAGTCATACCAATCTATAAAAAAGGCTCCAGAAAGGACCCATCAAGCTACCGACCAATATCTCTCGTGCCGATTTTTAGTAAAATTGTAGAAAAATGTATTCAGAAACAACTGCTGAGTTATTTTAAATTATATAACCTATTATGTGAAGAGCAGTTTGGATTTTTACCAGGTCTAAACACTGCCAGAGCAGTAGAATGTCTGGTGAGTGAAGTGTTAGAAAATTTTGAGGATAAACTTACAACTAATGCTACGCTAATTGATCTCACCAAGGCTTTCGATTGCATTCCCCATCAGATATTGCTATCAAAGTTAGAACAATATGGTGTGTAAGATAATGAATTATAGCTGATAAAATCATACTTAACAGACAGAAAGCAATTTGTCGCACAAAATAGTGATTTATCTGATACAAAAATAATTAAATATGGTGTGCCCCAGGGATCGGTGTGAGGACCCTTTTTATTTATTATTGTAGTCAATGACTTCTCAAAAAATATGCCTTGTAAGTCAATATTATATGCTGATGATACAACGCTGATGCAATCAGGGAACAATTTGGAAAGTGTTTTAATTATGAATCATCATGCTATGGACAAAGCTAGTGAATGGTTTAGAGCTAATTATCTGAAAATTAATGAAAGCAAAACAGACAATATAATATTTACCTTACAAAAATCTTACAAAGTTGAAAAAAGTGTAAAGTTACTTGGAATTTATGTTGATAATAGTTTGAGCTGGGAGGATCATGTGCAAAACCTATGTAAAAAGCTAGCAAGGACAAATTACCTTCTTAGAAAACTAAAAGAGAATGTTAGTCAAAATATGTTGATTAGTGCTTACTATGCTTTTTTTCAATCACATATAACATATAGAATCGCATTGTGGGGAAATAGTCCACATGCAGAAAAGATATTTCGATGGCAAAAGAAAGCGTTAAGAACAATTAAGGGCCTTAGAAAACATGATTCATGCAAAGAAATATTTAAAGAGTTAGGTATAATGACTTTTCCCTCCCTCTATATTATTAGCTGTTTAATGAAGGTAAAAGAGTACCTAATCTACTTAATAAACAATGTTTTATATTGGAGTGAATTTTATCCAATGTTTTATGTTAAACTTTAACTTTGACAATGTCTAATATGCATCCAATTGTGTGCCTTAAACAGACAATAAAATCTTGAAATCTTGAAATACTGTTCCAAGGATCACACTTTATTCTTCACTATCCCCATTTCATTGGTCTGACTGGTGATCTTTAACCCTAGAACTGGCAATGTCGTGATTTATGACGCATTTACATATTCAATAAGAAGTGGCAGGTGGAGGCATCTGTCGTCAGTTTAGTGAACTTGTTAGACACTAGCAGCTACGTGAGCGTGTTTCCCTCTGGGGGCAAACAACCGAACCTGTTCTCACAGTGCACTAGACTACCACCGGACAGGTCTTATAACCAAGTAAGCGCTTTCAACTCCTAACTGGTGGTCTAACCGGCTAAAGCGCTGCGCTGACGAGCGTGAGCCATTCGGAAGTGCTTAGGTTCGAATCCCGACCATGAGCAATCCCAATTTGGCTTGCAAATGTGTGGTACAGTGGCGGGAGGGCCCACCTTAAATAAACGGTGACCGGCTTGGGTGGAAGTTGACGGCATTTGTAGGCTTAATTGGGATTGCAGTGGACACCTGTTTTGCTTTTGTGGTTAGTGATTATAGGGGGGACATGTTTTATGCTTTTTTTTAAACTTTCATATTTCAAGAAAATATTAGTAATTATTTTTATGTTACAGTTAAGAATAAAAAGCTTGCCACTTCTAGGGTTAATAGTAGCTCACATTTTTCATTTTTGACCTTAGTTAACTCAGTCTTCACTTCCTTCCACAATACTGTAGATTCATCATGTTCATCTGATTAAAACTTGACGGAGGCGGTGTAACGGTACAAAACAGAAAGGGGGGTCTGTTTGCCTCGGATAGCCTCAGGGACACTGAGTTGTTCAGGGTTTGTTGGTTTAATTTTGAGAAACTAATTTAATGATTTAATTTTATAGTTCGTGAGGGCTCAGAAATCCTTTACCATTAAATTCACAAATCTCAGAGGTTAGGTATCATCCTCGCCCACAAACTCCTATACAATTTGGAAAAGATCTTTTTTTATTCTTTTATAATTATTATTAATTGAATTACCTTAATTCAATCTTTAGGCTTCTTCCAGCCTAGATCCTAGCTGTCTCACAACACCAGACTTTTTTCAGTCTTGCACTCTAACTGAATTGTTAATAAAACACCAGACTTATTACAGTCTTACTCTCTAACTGAATTGTTAATAAAACACCAGACTTATTTCAGTCTTGTATGCTACTGAATGAATACACGACCTGGGTGCTTACTTAATTCGTCTACTACAAAACACAACTCAAAGCTAGTAATTAAATAAAAGTTCCTTTCTCGGACAAACTAAAATCTCTTTATTAATCAAATTAATAATTTCTCTATTACTCGCACAATGTTAGTAACTAGGAACAAGGAGGCTATCCCGGCCAAACTACCACGGACCACGTTGCCTACCCCTTGGTCTTCTAACTAAATCGGATACGAGTTGCTACTACCTTCAGGTCCGAGTGTCCACTGGAGTTGCTCTTGGTCGTCGTCGTCTCCAGGGCTCCCCTCTCCTTCCCCCACCACCGACGGTGGCGCGGTTCGTGGTAGCTCCTTGAACTACGGTGCCCTCAAGTGGCACGAACATTTAAATAAACTTAAATTAGAACCAAACTATACCCACCTTAATTTTGCTTCTTACACCATCCTTTTTCCAAACAGGAAAAAGAAAAAGAACTCTTACCTTTAGGTAAAGAAAATAATACATATATTTTTTCAAATAAACTTTCGGCTTTTTGCCTTACAATATCAATACAGGTTTTTTTTGACTCCACCGTCAAAATATACATTTTGTTCTCGAGCGCGGGAAAGGTCCTAATAAATCGGTTGACACGGTATGCCAAGGTCCACCATGTGGACAATAGTGCATAAGTCCGGTGGGCTTTGTCTGTTCCACCTTAAACTGTTGACAAACGGGACAACTCCGTATATACGCTCGAACATCTCGCCTTAAACCTGGCCAGAAATAATCTGTCAAGATCCTCTTTACTGTCTTCTTAAATCCGAAATGGCCCGCCATAAGCGAATCATGAGTTTCACTGAGAATATTCGCCCGGTCGCAAACCCGTACACACATTTTCCAATTTACAATTTCGTCTCCGTTTTTGGTTTTCGATTTACAATATTTGTACAGTTTCCCATCACGGATAATAAAGTTTTCCTCCTGTCGACTTTTTCCTACTCACTTTAGTGAACAACCTGTCATACCAGCGATCCGAGTTCACATTTTGCTAGCTTCAAGGAGTTCTTGATTAGCGCTGATGGTTATTTCACCGCCAATATCACATTCTGACGGACCATCTTGCTTCAGACGGTCAATTTTAACATTATACGATACCAAGCCTAACCGATCTAAAGTATCCACACCTAAGACCACGTCACTTGTGAGAGAAGGTAGGTGAACTTAAATTATTGGATTGGTTGTCGAGGGTTGCTTCAAACTCAAAACTCTCGGTTTGCCTGGTTTTTGTACCGTCAGCTAACTGTATTACCATCGATACTGGTTTAGGTTTAATCCCACATTCCAACAAATGTTTTGCTACCTTTGAGTTGATTAGCGATGCCGCTGCTCCACTATCCAATAACGCAGAATATTCTTTTCCATAAATGGAAAGGTTAACATACGGTCGGTTATCTTTTTTTTTATTTACACCTCCGAAACCTGTGGGAAATACTTTTATCCTATCTAACCAAGCATTCCAATCAGAGGATTTCTTATTTACATGGGACTCTGATGACCTCCATCCAACTGAGTCTGCGATCCGTTTTCCCGATTTACACTTACATTCGTCGGTTCTGACGCCTTCTGCGCGACAGTTATAACACCTCAATCTTTTTATAAAGCGACAATCTCTATACACATGCCCGATTTTATTAAGACATGTTACAAGAGAGCGAGAATGTTGCCTAATCGTTTCTCATTGATTAGTGGCGCGTCTGATTTAGCCATGGGCCGTGCGTTACTTTGCTGATAAGCCCAGTCACGAGCCTGATAAGCTGTCCGGTTATTCCACCGTTCACTAAAATTATTTTTCCGCAGATAATTACTATTACGGGAATTATTTTTACCTTCCCATTTATTTTCTTTTACCGAGCTTTTCACTGCATTGTGGGAATTGGTTTCAAAAACATCGACGACACAATTATCAATGTACGATTTATTATCAGATTTCCGCTTCGGTTGGTACGCGGTTTCTGAAACTAACGCCATAGACAGGAGAGGGGGTGGCCGATATAACGCCTTTTCTCTAATATAACTTTCAACATGTTCTGCTTGTTTCAGCTTCTCATCGAGCGAAACTATTTCGTCTCGTCTCATTGTCAATAGCCTTCTTCTTCTTCTTAAATCTTCTTTTTTAAAGTTTTGAAACTCACCAAAAACTTCGGACTTGAAATTCTCTAATACATTGATAGATTGAAAGTTTTTTTGTGATAGCGGCAGGGGCAGAATTGACACTACTATGGGTCGCGTATGTACCTTGACAATCCTTACATTTCCAATCTATATTGGAACGAGTTTTTGCACCTTCAATGTTGCGGTTAACGCAACGAGCATGAAACGGTTTTCCACACACACACATTTACATTTAGTAAGTCACTCTCGTCACTACAAGGTTGGCTTTAGATACCACAATTGGTAGACATTTCAAAAATTAATGCAAAAAACGTGAAGCATTAACACTATTCACAACGCACAGAAAATAGCAGGCACAAACCAGACAGTACGCGTACGCGACCTTGACTAACGAGCGGGGCGACGTAACACAGCTGTTATCAGCTCGGCGGAACGAGCTAGACTGGAGCATGGACATAGAGCAATGGATAAACATCGGTGCTGATGATTCAGAGGGGATACCCTCAGAACTTCTTACCTTATATGGTTGTCCACCATCTTTTCCATTATATTTAGCAGAAAAGAGGTTAGACTTATAGGACGGTAGGACTTAAGGTTGACTATTGTCCTTTTTGCCTACTTTTGGAATGAGAGTTACCCTAGCCCTTCTCCATTTCAAGGATATATACCCTGTTGTTAAACTTCATCTAATCATTCTCAAGAGATAAGGCAAGATCTCCCTTTTTCCCTCTTGGAGTAGTGCCAGAAGAATTTTATCTATTCCAGGCAACTTGAAGGGCTCGAATGAGTTAATGGCCTACTCTAACCTTCCTGGTAAAATTACTGATTTAGCTCCTTCCCAGTCCTCTTTATAAGATCTAGCTACTCTTGGTTCTATCGTCACATCCCCTAACTTGCAACTCCCCACAACGCATGCAAAAATCGGTCTGCCACTCGGAAGGTTAAAGCAGGGATCCTCATGAGTACTATATTTCTCAAAGAGCCCATCGGTTAGCTCTTAATTGCTTGGGGATGTGGGATGGTATGAAATATCCCCCAGTAAAAAGAGGGGTTGGAGAAAAGAGAGGGGTGAAGAATTAATTAATTAATTAATTCAGTCAAGTGTTGGGCGAAAACACCTCAAGCTAATGGGGCAAAACACCACTGAGACACCTCACTTTGAATTATTTCAAATTTTACTCCATGCCTTCTATGTTCATCCTCCATGACTTCATACTTCATTTTGTACCTCATATTTACAAATTTAAAATTTTTCAGGTAAAGCTGCTACTGAGTTCAAATTACCTCACGGATATGAATTCTATGGTTGTATTTATATGATGTGTACTACAAGCTGTTTGTTTTGCTTGTTCTTTATTGTTCTATCTTCACTTCACAAATTTAGAAATTAAAATGTAAAAATATTGTTTTATTAAGTTATTGATTAACTCAACAAAACTTCAGTTAAGCGTTTTAGCATTAAGTGTTTTTCATATTAATTAAACTCATGTATAATAGTGTAATTGAATTACTGCAAAGTTTTATGTTAAAGAAATGAGGAATGTTTTGTAGAGAATGAATTTTATCTTTTCAAGTCCTAGTTCAAGCTACTTTTTCTTATATTTTTTGTAATTGTTTTATATCATGTTAGTGTAAGGTTATAGAGTATTTTTTAAAAGTAGGGGTGGATCTGAGCATGACTTCACTTAATGTTCTCCTAATTCTATGAAATTATTTTTGCCATTTGCAGTTTTTATGCAATTTAATATAAGACTGAAGAATCTTTATAAACCTTGTTACAAATCAAATGTAGTTGTCATTTGTTATTCTTAATTTACATTCAATAGAATTGTACACTCAACATTCAAAACAATTCAACTTAGACAATTGCTTTTCACGTCTAATGGTAGTAGCATTGTGCATCCATAGCATTCATCCTTGGTATTCATTCTAGTTAATACATTCTAGTATGCATTAAATGTGTTACAAGATCTTGAAGCCTCGATCACACCTATGGTATGCAATATGATGCTCATCTCAAATTTCTGATGCTGATATTTTGAAATACAGTTATCAAAGAGAAATAAATCAAATATATCCTGAAAGCTTTTTTCCCCCCATATAAGTCAGTATCGATAACCGCTATGTATCTCGTAACAAACTAAAGTTATTTATGTTTATTCCTATACACCTAAGGAACACTTTAATGTCTTTATGAGGCCTCCAGTTCCTAGTAGCATGAAGTAATTGTTCTTTATTGTTTTCATTTGATAGGATTGCACATAGTAATAACAATTTGAATGAGTATTTTTTTATGTAGTTTCACTTTTTTGTCTTAACACAGTTTTCAACACTGAAATGTACATATTTAACTAGTTTTTACTCTCTTATGTGATTAATTAATTTTTGTATCACTTTATTAATTTCATGATGTATTAATTCCCTAAAAAGCTGTTAATTAATTTGATGGTTTAATATTGTTACATTCTAATTAATGAGTTGAACAGATTGACCTGTATATGTATTAAGTTAATTGTCTTAACTGCTTCAGTTATGAAAAATGTAATCTCTCAGAGATCCTTTTTGTTAGTTTTAGATGATACAAATTTTATTTACATTCTTCTTTTTAACATTATTTCTAATATTGTTATTGTGATTATATATAACAAAGGAATGGTTTGAATTGTAGTACTCATGACACAGTACTTTATTATTATTATTCTTCCTAAACGTTTTAATACTTCAATTAAATGTTTTAATCCTATTCAAAAACATAAAAAATACAAAACTGTTCAGTAAATTATAAAATGGTGAGTAAAAGTAAAATATAATAATAACAAACGTTTTGACCCTCCCCCCCACACCCCACGCTACAGCCTGGACTTGGCTAAAATTTTTTTATATCAACTGGTTTATTTTTTATTTTAAAACAGAGGTTACTTTGTGGACAAACCTCGTATGTATTTGTGTGTGTGTGAATGTCTGCACTTACTTTCTGGTGTAACTTGTTGGCTTCAAATGGTCCAATCGAGACTAAAGCTAGAAATATATGCAACACCAGTACATATACATTTACATTTAGTACTACATTTATTCAGATGAGTTCCATAACCAGGAAAATTGGTTATCCTATCCATTGGAGGGGTTTAGTACCACAAAACGGGGTTTTTACAAATAATTTATTAAGAAATTTTAATTCTTATACCATTTGATTCAAGTAAAAAAATAGTATTTTCAATCTTTGCTCTACGACAAGCATTTACTGAGTGAAATATAGGATCTATAAAAATAGTAGCCTACATTGTCTTTTGGAACTCCTCTGTTAATCTTAGGGGGAAATGTCAAAATTGATATCTCGCTTATTATTTTGAATATCATGATAACACATTGTATACAGCTTCATCTAGTTAAGATCTAATAATTTATGCACAAAAACAAGATTGTTTTGTAGGCACCTTGTGGCAGCAAACCTACTTACTTATTCTTAGCAAATTGACTTAAATTTCTTATTATTTGAAATATTGTAATAAAACTTGGTGTTCAGCTTCATTTAGTCAGGGAGCAACTACAACTACTACTTACAACATATACACAAAACCTACTACAACTTTATGTTCCAATCAATAACTAGAAATACTAGAATAATACTGTATATGACAAGTTTTATCAATATGTCGATAAAATTAAATATGAGAATTTACCGATTTTCGATAAGATTAACAGGGAAAGAGTTTGCAGGTTTGCTGCTGTGAAGAACACTGAAAATTGGCAATTCTACCATAAACAATTTTTATTTTAACCATTTATACCAAGTTTTATAGATTAATAACATGTGTCCATAGATAAATGAGTTTACCTATTCTCTATATGATTAACATGGATACAGGTTACACAATAGTATACAGGTTAGCTGCCATGGTAAACCGATAAACTATGATTTTTAAGCAAAGGGATGTCAACCACAAGAAACCTAACCTAAATACCAGGTTTCATCAAAAATATTGATTAATAAGTTAAATATTAATTTTTCCTTATTCTCATTAAGATCCTTAACCTAGAAGTGGCAGTCGTAATTTACGACGCATTTACATATTCAATAAGAAGTGGCAGGTGGAGGCATCTGTCACTGTGTAAACAAGTGAACTTGTTTAGTGACACTAGCGGCTACGTGACCGTGTTGCCATCTGGCGGCAAACAACTGAACCTGTTCTCGTAGTGCACTAGACTGCCATCGGGCAGGTCTTATAACCAAGTAAGCGCTTTAAACTCCTATGCACGGTGGCCTAACCAACTAAAGTGCTGCGCTGACGAGCGTAACGTTCTAGCCATTCGGAAGTTCTAGGGTTCGAATCCCGACCATGAGCTATCCCAATTTGGCTTGCAAATGTGTGATAGAGCGGAGAGGAGGGCCCACCTTAAATAAATGGTGACCGGCTTGGGTGGAAGTTGACGGCATTTGTAGGCTTAATTGGGATTGCAGTGGACTCCTGTTTTGCTTTTGTGGTTAGTGGTTATAAGGGCGGGCATGTTTTATGCTTTTTAGCGAATTTCCCATAGGGAAGAAGCTATTACCGTAGGTCTCATGGTAAGACTTAAGCCCGAGACCATGTTATTTTTTCGTCTTTAGGTGCCCAGAGTCCAAAAACAATAGTCGTTAAAATTTATATATATATATATATATATATGTATATATATGTATATATATATGTGTCTGTTAACACGATAACTCTCGTAAAAATGGTCCGATCGAGACCAAATTTGGTAGAGACGTGTATTCCTACAAATGCTTGGACGAGTTCGTAAACCAGACATATCGGTCAATGGGAACGGATAGTTTGGGGGGTTTTGTACCCCAAAATCAGGTTTTTTGCGCTTTTCACATGTAGTTTTAAAAAATTTATAATTTTATATTTCACCATTAGAATCAGCTTAAAAAACTACACAGTTAAGTTCCTTAAAGTTTTTCTCTATCTCCAATGGTTACCGAGATATTAAAAAATCTAAACACAGTACATTGTATTGTGGGGCTCCAATGTTAATCTTATGGAGGATAGTTAAAAATTAATATTTCCCATATTAATCAATATTTTTGTATAAAACTTGATATTTACCTTCATGTGGTTGGGACCCATAAGTTTATGCTTAAAAATCATAGTTTATGTGTTTATCATGGTAGCAAACCTGCATACTCTTTTCCCATGTTAATCATATAGGGAATAGGCAAAGTCCTTTATTTATGGACAGATGTTGATGAAAGTTGGTATAAATATTAAGATAAAAATTATTCATGGTAGAAATGACTTATTTCAGTGTTCCTCACAGCAGCTAACCAGCACACTCTTTCCTATGTTAATCTTATGGAGAATAGGCAAATAATTCTCATGTTTAAGGACATATTTTTATAAAACGTCATATATTAAATTATTGATTTGGAAATTCGCTGAGTACGCAGGTCTGCTGCGACGGGGGTATTTTGTTTAAACTTTGATATTTCAAGAAGATATTACAGTAGAACCTTGATTAACCGTCACCCTCGGGACCGAGCGAGACCATGTTTATTGTCGAGTCCAAAAACTACACGTCACCCAGCCATAACAGACGAGCATTACACACTACGTATAAACAGAACTGTTAACAATAAACAGTAAAGCACGTAAACACTAGTTGGCATTGCACTCGAAATCGACAATAACTTCAGTTCACTGTAGCCACGCACAATACTGAACTGAAATAAAACAGTAGCAGTGGAATTCAGAAGACAGTGTAAGGGATTAACCAGCTGGGTCACTACCCTTGCCGCCAATGATTCATGCACATTGCAGGTGTGCAGTATAGTCGTCACTACTCATCATAGAGCCTCAACTCAAGATCCGACTCGGCGCTGACGCGGAAACATAATTATTTTTGCGCTAGCAGGGTGACGGTTAAAAGAGTGACGGTTAATCGAGGTTCTGCTGTAGTAATTAATTTTATGTTACAGTTAAGAGTAAAAAGCTTGCCACTTCTAGGGTTAAGATTGGAGCCCCAAAATACAACCTACTATTTTCAGATTTGTTAATATCTCAGTAACCGTTTGTTGATAGAACAAAACTTTAAAGTACTAAGTTGTGTAGTTTTTTGGGCTGTTTCTAATGGTAAAACTACATGTGGAAACCCCCATTTTGGGGTACAAAACACCCACTAAACTACCTGTCCCGATTGACTGATATGTCTAGATCAAGAAGTCGTCCAAGTGAATGTAGGAATACTCATCTCTACCAAATTTGGTCTCGATCGGTCCATTTTAACGAGAGTTATCGTGTTCAAGGACACACACACATATAAAATTTTCAACGACTATTTTGTTTGGCCTCTAGGCACGTCAAAAAAATAAAGTAACATAGTCCTGGGCTTAAGTCTTGCCATGAGTCCTATAGTAATATCTTCTTCCCTATGAGAAATTTGCTCAAATGTGATTTTTTTGTTCCTCAAAGTAGGAAACCTACCTACTTTTTCCTGTAGGGATTCTTATGGAGAAATAAGTAAATTGATTTAACTTCCTTATTCAACCTATGATTAAGTTTTGTTTGAATCAACACAGTTAATTCATAAATCAATGAGAATTTACGTAGTATGCAGGTTAGCTACTATAGGGGCATTTAAAGTGTTGAATATACCTCCCTTCATTCAAACACCTCTGCCTTTAAAAACTAACTAGGTGTATAATAAGTTTGTATAGATTTAAATCTTAAACTGTGTTTATACCAAAGTTAATGGCAGAATTTTCATAAACTTTAGTCACATACTACAAGCCACAAACAAAAGTCATTGACACAAATCTCTGACAGATAATGTGGGACTTTTGTTTTGGTCATTGACATATTGCATCTCACATTCTGTCCTCAATGCTGCGCCATCAGCACTGAGTGTTGAGATAGGAGATTTTTATTGCTGACAAGTCACCATTTCTTTATTTTATGACATTCATACTGCAACCTTTTGTCAATGACAGTCCTCTGATCTTACCAACTCTCAATGGACACAGAAAATGGTATCTGTGACACAGTACTTCAGTAGCTGACAAATGACACTCGCTGACTCTCGCAGTGTCGCAAGAAATTGTAGAAGATTCTGTAAAGTTTCAGATTTTTTGTTGCTGAGTTGTCAAAGACTCCAGTGTAAACACAGCTTTAACCCTATCTATTTTAACTTAATTTATTGAAAAATTGAAACTATCAATGGGTTGTATAGTTTGTTAATTTCTACTTTTAATTATTTAATTTGCTCTAATAATTACGTTTTCATTAAATTAAGCTGTCAGTCTGGCAACGTGAAAGGACATTAATTTACTATTAAAAATAACTTTGAGTTGAATTATTCTTTTTATTTATTGTTGAGAATTTTGTACATTATGTTGTGTATGAGTCACATTTTGTCAACATTGGAGAAAATAAATCATTCTTATTCTTATTCTTAATTTATAATTTGTTATATTATCTGTGCATTGTATGTATTATGATTGTTAAACATATTTATCCACCATCACATAATTATGAATATGTTAACTAGTATTTTGAAGCTGTTTGTTGTTTTGTTATGAACTTAACCTAAATTATATTCTATGAAATATATTTACTCACGTTATGTTTAAAATGTTAAGTTATAATGTATCAAGCTTTCAAGAAAGTATCATGTTATTTTTGTTTTACTTAATAAAAATACCTTCAAATATGTCAAACTTGTATGGCTAACCAAGATTTCATCACAATAAAGATATGTTTATTTTTGTCTGTTTACTGTTTTCAAAACTAATAGATAAACAAATCTCTAAGAATAGAACCCAGTTAACCCTAAAAGTAAAAGTTTTTTACTTTTAACTGTAATATAAAAATAATTACTAATATCTTCTTGAAATATTAAGTATAAACAAAGAAGCATAAAACTTGCCCCCCGTATAATCACTAACCACAAAAGCAATCAGGAGTCCACTGCAATCCCAATTAAGCATCCAAACTTCCTCCCAAGCCAGCCATTTATTTAAGGAGGGTCCTCCACTCCGCTATTCTACACATTTGCAAGCCAAATTGGGATTGGTCATGGTCAGCATTTGATTCCTAGCACTTGGCTAGAATGTTACACTCGTCAGCACAGTGCTCTAACTGTTCCAGACACCAGTGCATAGCAGTAGAAAGCACTTACTTGGCTGTAAGACATACATTGGTAGTTTCGTGAACTGCGTGAGCAGGTTCGGTTGCTTGCCCCCAGTGGGCAACACTGTCACAAAGGTGATAAGTTTACTAAATTGACGACAGATGCCTCCACCTGCCACTTCTTATTGAATTTTTAAATGTGTCGTGAATTATGACTTTATCACTTCCAGGGTTAATCCCTGCAAAATCAAGAGCATAATCGGAACAGACAGTCTAACATCTTCAGCATAATATAATTGACCATTCCAAACCATTCAAGGATGGTTTTTAAATATTATACTCGGGTGCAAAAATAGTTTTATTTTTATGTTTCATTTTAAATTCCATGCAATTTTGAAAATACCACTTCTTGTAACTGAGTTGAGATTAGTTAACTATAGTAGGTCCACCTATATTTTGTTTTAACTATAAAAGTTTTAGTAGATTAATTGACAATTAATTAATTGATTAATTGGCATTCTTATAAAATTGTTTAATAAATTAGTAATCAATTTCCCCATAAAAACATACTTAACTCTTCCCCTCAATCTCAATCTCTCCTCTCAATCTTTATATGTATAAGAGGTGGATTTCTTCCAAGGCACTTCAGCCGTGCTTAGAGCTTTATGATTCTTTAAAACCATAAGATCCCAAAAATGTATTAAATACAAATCCTATGTTGTTTCTAGTGGTTCAAGTGCTATTCGCCGTTTTGTATAGCTAAAGGCTAAAATATATCAATATATTTTAATTGTTACCAAGTTCATAAACATTTGAAACGTAGTACCCTTTTTTAAAATATTGATTAAAATTCAGGGTACTACATTTCAAATTTTTATGAACTTAGTAACAATTATAATAGTAGCCTTCCTTGCCTTAAATAACATAATAAATTTTAATATATATTATATATATATATATATATCAATTTTTATAATTAATTAATTAAATAAAATTAAATAATAAATTTAGAAAAAGAAACATCTAGGCTTACATTGGTTGTGTTTTTGAAATAATTTTTTATTTAAACTGAAGTTTCTTACTCCTAGACCTTATTTAACAGATATTGCTAGAAAATTATCAAATTTACAGTTCAACTGTCAAATCTTGAACCGATCTCTGATATTTGGTACTAATTACAAACATTCATCAATAATAAATGCTTTCAGCTTGTAGTTTTCAGCTAGTTAGACATTTCCTGTAATCCCATTTGGTGCAATAAGTGTGCAAGGTTTCTGAGTTTTACCAAACATTAGCATTCAGAACTGACCCTTCTCGAAAGGCCGATATACCTTTCCAATAATCCCATTTTTTGTTCTATGGGCATCTGGTGTCGGCGGTTTACAGCTTTAATTCTCACAGTTTTGAACTGTCCCTTCTGAAAAGACAATTTGACATATCTAGTAATCCTCGTATTGTCTTCTATGAGCGTCCAGAGTCCATCAACCTAGTTAAAGTTGTAATTACCAATACACAACAGGACTAGTCATACCCATCGCAACTTTGTGCTATTTTCCTATAGTGAACATAAATAGCCTAATCAAATACATTTTTATGTAAAGAATTTTATATCTTCCAGACAAAGTTTTCAAAATAATTTTACAATGAACTCATCTTAACCTATTAAAATTTCTGAAAACAGCATTTCTCAATGCCTATTCGTTTAGGACTTCAGTGGCATTAGTTAAGATAATTTAAAAATATTAACAGTTGAATAATAAAAAAATAAGCAGTCACTTGTACTAGTGAGCTTATGTAATTATTCTATTAAATTCATACAAATGACGAATCAGTTAGATTTACTGCAAATATGGTTAGTTGTCTTTTATTTCCAATACAGTGGAGTCATTACCGTGATTGTCGTGACAAGACATAAACTTGAGATAATTATTTTTGTTTTAAGGTCCACAGATATCAAACATATCGTTCGTTATAGACAATATATGATATAATAAGTATCTATACTTATAAAAGCCATATCCGATTGACTCACTGACTGATTGATCGAAATTTCTGAAAAACTGTAGTGAGTTAGATCATGCATTCTGGCACAAATATTCTTTTTAAGTTCCATATATTATGCGTACTAAGAAGGGGTTTTATTATTTGTGAAAGTATAACAACTGTATTTATGAATAAGACTCTATGCTAGGATACAGCTGATTATAATTTTAATATTTCTCCTGATTATTACCTCCTGAAATACCGAACTCGCTTGATTGCGGTGCAGAGGCTCTGAGAGTCGCGTCTGCATACCGAAAAGTCTCTGAGGCAGCTGTGCTGGTGATTGCGGGAGCCATCCCAATTGACCTGCTTGCACAAGAAAAGAAAACTATCTGGGTGCGTGAGCCAGTGGTAGAACGAGCTGAAGCAGCTGAGCTGGCTCGTGGCCAAACAATGGCCACATGGCAGCGTCGATGGGATGAGGGGACAACCGGAAGGTGGACATGGCACCTAATTGGGAACTTGGAACCATGGATTTGCCGCACCCATGGGGAGGTAAACTTCTATCTCACTCAGTTCCTGACAGGGCATGGTTATTTCCGCCTGTATCTGCACCGACCGAATGGGTAAAGTAGACTCTTCTAGGTGCAGATACTGTGAAGACAGCGAAGATGATGTGTACCACACCTTTTTTGTGTGCCGTCATTTTCAAGAAGATCGTACTGCCCTTGCAAACACAGTTGGTGGTGATCTGACCCCTGAGAACATTGTGGGAAAGATGTTGCAGGGTGATGAAAAATGGAAGGCTGTGGGCGACTTCGTATTGTCCATACTGCGAAGGAAAAAAGGGATGGTTGCCTTGAGTAAGGCTACAAGTAAGATATTCTGATACAGAATAGAGGCCACTCACTGTGAAAATTATTTCTTCATTATGTCACTCAAACTGTCAAATGTTTTATCCTTTGGTAAATCCATTATGCACAAATCCCTCATACACTTATATGCTTCTGTGCCAATTGAAGTGATCAAAACTGAATGGTTAAGTAAAGCATTTACCAAAGTCACCAAACTTTAACTTATGTAAAATATTAGAAATTAATTGTCTTGCTTGAAAGTGGTGTAAATTGTTGCATGGTTTCAAAAGTTAAAGTCAAATTATATAAAAAATGAAACTTAAACTATCATTATTTTCTTTTAGAGTTAACCTTTGAAAACTGGTTTCCACCATTGAACTATAATAAATTCGATCTAAAATTTTATATCAACCTCGATCTGTGTAGCTAGTTGTGAACCTCTATCCTCTTTTATGTTATGTATCTCAAAATCACACAATTCCACAAATCCATTTTACAGAAATATGTGAAATGAACATGTAAATATGTAAAGCTTGTGTGAAACGTGACACAAACGTTTTCACATCTTCGAGTGAAACTACATACTTACTCTGAATGTGAACGTTACAACAAAACTATATAGAAAGACACTCGACTATTAGTTTTTTATCATATAAATTGTTCAAATATTGTGTCCAGTTAAAGTTTCCTATTTCGATGGACGGACATAGAAATATTAACTGTGTCTACTACTGTCTTTCTATGTGATCAATCTGAATCAGTCCTGACTATAACAACAACTAAAGACTAAATTGAATATCAACTTGATGATGTCAATTGTTCAAACACACAGTACAGGTACACATTAAACAAATGACACCAGTTAATTGAATGTAAATATAGTATTTTACAGTCTTCTTTAGCTCACATTCGATATGGTTACTAGAAAAGACAGGGACTAATAACCCTGGAACTTGATGAGAGTCCACTGTGTTCAAAGTCAATCTTAACACTAGACTATTGTAAGTTTGTTAACAAAAACTATAAAGCACACAAAGAAATACGTTAGTGTACAATCAATTAATAATGTGTAAAAATCTTTTTAATTACACCCCACTTGTCTTGTATAATAGTACAGTACGTTACAGCTTCTTTAACTCACATTCGATACGGTTACTAGAGAAGACACGCAGTATAGGTAAGCATTAAACAAATAACAACAGTTAATTTAATGTAAATATAGTACTTGGCAGTTATCTTATAGTTCATGTACAACACTGGGTATGTCATGATTACTAGAGAAGATATGTGGTACATGTAAACATAAAATGAAAGACACTAGTTGATTAAAATGTATATATAGTATTTACCGTTATCCTATAAACATTTCACATATTTCTCCTGAAACATAGTAATTCAGTTTGTAACATTTCACTTCTTAAAACATAAACATAAAATACACGGCACCAGTGAAATAAATGTAAATATAGTATTCTACAGTTCTCCTATAATTCACGTTCAACATGGTTACTAGAAAATACACATGGTACAAGTAAGCATAAAAAAATAACACTAGTGTATTGAATGTATATGATAAAACACTTAAAAAATAATTAACGTTCAACTTTGGACTTGTCCTGGTTGGTTACTAGAGAAGACACAGGTACAAGTAAACATGAAACAAAAGACACCAGTGAATTAAATGTTGATATTTAATCAATCGTGTGATGGATTTCACCGACCTCTATATTGTCTTATAATAACCCTGGGACTTGATAAGAGTTCATGTTCAAAGTCAATCTACACTAGGCTAATGTAAGTTTGATAACAAAAAAAAACTATCACAATCACAGATTAAATTCAATTTTGTCTTGTGGTATATATAGTACATCATCTTACATAAAAGGCTCAAATTGCATGTGTATACAATAATTTGTTTACTTTATCGACTGAAACTTATTGTCAAGTGAGATGTTGGCTTGGAACATTCCTTAAAATCATACCAGATATGACAGCAATAACAGATTTTACACCTCATAGCCTAATGCAACCATCCTTACATTACTCACCACCCGACCATAGTATGGACTACGTTCGTTCTGGTCAAGGCAAACACGTCCGGCCTATTCCTCAACTATGGCTTCCTCCACTTCCCACCACAGTTTATTTTCTCATGAAATGCCACTGTTTTTGTATTTAATGTCAATTAATTATGTTTCATACTAGTTTCAGCTTCACTGTTAATACCCATAAAACCCATAGCCCAACACACTTAATCCATCGCCTGGCCATAGTCCGGACGTTCGTTCGGGTCAGGGCAAATACGCACGGTCTGGTTCACAACTAAGGACAAACAAAGCCAGATATTCGTTTGGGCCTGCTTTATTCTGGTCTTTGACTCCATCTCCTTCTACCCAGACCTGCAGAAAATAGATAAATAAATTAATCTATTCTTAACCCTAACCCAAAGCCAGACACTCGTTTGGTCGGGAACAACCTGCTCTCTGAAAACCCTCCATGCACCAACAATAACCCAAAATACCCGCAGCCAAAACTACACTCAAAACCTATTCTTGGCAAAAGAGGACATACAGGAGTCCTATAACAGCCGCACTGAAACCTCACATCCTGTCCCTGTTCAAATCATAATATGCAACAATGAAAGGCCTAGTGACAAAGCTTTATGAAAGAGTGAATGTATAGTTGTGACTGATGGATAATTTATAAGATTGTGTAGTGCCCCAAATGGTAGAATAAATAATATTTCAGCAAGACGGTGTCACAGAGTATCATGTCATGTTTAATAGGAGATCGTGACAAGATCATACCTTGATTTCCCGTTTATCAAAGATGTTGTGTATAAGCGTGTGCAAGGTAAGCGTGTAAAGTTTACAAGAACTAAGACATAGGATTGTAACTGTAGATGAGAGGATGTTAGGGAGAAGCAAACTGTGGCAAACCATCAATACACATACTTTGTTAGGGTTCAACACTGCCATGAATTTGATCTAGATCTGTTGCATTCAATATTTATAAAAATACAAGATATTGACTAAGGGTAAAAAAAACCATACGTTAGATGATTCAGTTGAAATTAAACATATCTTGCCTCTTGTACCACCAAGTTGGTAACTTGTCATTTGAACTAAAATGAACTTGATCTAGCATCTGTTGGATTCAACATATAAAATATTTAATGTTAGAATTGAGGAAATGACAGTAAAAGGTTAAATAATAACATTGGTTTTCGTAATAAATAGCTAAACAAAATATTTCAATCAGTTAAAACTTCAACAATTAAAACATGATTGGTTTGCATTGCCTCAACCACAGAATGAAGAACTTCAACAAGAAGACTACAACATCAACCCTCCTCAGTGGCATAATTTCATTCATTTTCTTGTTGTATGTTTGAGTTAAGTCATAACACCCGAAAATTTATACAAGTACAAAAGGTTCTAAGGACATAGGAACTCGAGTGAGTGTAGATGACTATCCTTAGGTGCATGTGCACGTTACTGAGGTGTGATTTTGACTTCATACAAAGTTACCAGCAGAGAGCATATAGTTTGAAACAACTCAATAAGATAGATCTCTATTTATTATAGCTAAGCTGGTGATGAACGTGGACGTATAAAAAATTTAATATTGACGACAGTATAAAAACATTATTATTAGTTTGACTTTATTCATGCAACTAAGCTCTTAAAATGCCATCAATACATATATATGCCTTGCCTCTTGTTCTTGTATGCAGTCTAACTGGATACAATTATATTTTTATTTTAATGTGTACTTTTTCTAAGAAAGCTTGTGCATTACCTGTTAAGAATAAACTGGGCGTTAAAATGAATTAATTCTTCCCGCTGGTGTCAAGATTATTCAATCTGATAACTCAATCCTTTGTGAAGGTAATAAGTAATAGTCACTACCACACCTTTTGCAAAGTTGGTTGAAAGGTACATTTTTATAACAATAGGTATGAAATTAAATACTGGGAATGAATACAATTCCAAAGCTATTACATAAGAGGTTGAGTCAATTGTACAAAAACAAAAAAAAATTTAAACTAGGAGATATATAACAGGTGCAGAAATAAATAATACAGGACCTAGAGGTGGATTTTATAAGGAAGAATTATTATTTAGTAGAGAAACAAGAGTTGTATGGTTATGAATTAATGCTAGTGATGTAGTGAGATGGTCATGCTAAGTGCAGGTGTGAGTCTTGCGGCAGTGGCATGAGCCGGTACGCTTGACTTGGTGCCGATGGTATGTGTTTACGCCGACTGTATGCCTTGGCGCCGGGGGCTTGGGAATTTAAATTCTGGAAGGTATGTAATGTGGGAAACTTTTCATTATAATGTTGTTGTATAGCATCAGGTAATAGATTAGATATAAATAAAGGTTTGGGGATTTTTTCAAAAATTGTTCAATCTGTGCAAAAATAATCCCCATAAGAATAACATGGGAAAAACGTGCCGATTTGATTGGCTCTTTGCTATACTTTATCTACTCACGTGGGGGCGAGGGGGTACCGTAAGGCCCCCAGGCAGAAGTCAGTACCACACGAGTTTCGTGGGGCATACTGCTTCTGCAAGACCGCTGTGAAGCAGCATTTTTGCTGCCCGATTGGCCTGGTTGCCGGTCGTGCTGTGTGCTTGCACACAGCCTACTTGGGGTGCCCCTGTTTTTAGCAGAAGGCAGCGGATCTAGACCTGGCGGTCGACAAATTGCCCGTGAGACGGGGAGCAGCGTCTCATGTAGAGTGTGGGGGCGGAGGTGAGGTTCACTGGAACGGCCTAACACTCAGTTAGCGGAAGGGCGGAGTGATTGGTAATTACTCAACGGCCACTGCACTGCCGACTGGGACAGGTATGTGTGCAGCTGTTTCAGGACTGAGCTGGGGACGATGAGGGGTGCAACTCCGAAAGGGCCCAGTCTTCAGATATTGGCGAGCGGAGCAACATTTGCGGAATGGTCGTCAAACTGCTAACACAAAAATTCTCAATCCTTGAAAAATGGCTGATGTAAAACATACGGATATACCCCAGGTGGGTCGGTGCACTGGCACTCAATCCCACCCCTCTTCGGAGGGCTTGCCCGTGGATTCTGGGGAGGGCAAACAACGGCATATTTTGGAACCCTTGGAGGTGTTGGAGATGGCGCACAGGGCTGTCCAGGCACCTTCCATCGCTAATGATGTTGATTCAGACACATCGAAGGCTGATGTGTCTGGTACGATGACATCAGAAGGAAAGCCAGGGCAGGAGTCTGTCCTGGACATCTCAGACGATGTGGTCTGGGCCTCGCTCACCAAGGAACAGCGGAAGGGGCTGTACGCTCGAAGGCTGGAGCTGGTGAGGGAGAGAAAGACCAAGGATGGGACTTGGCTTCCGAGAGAGGAGTACCGCAAGCTGATGAAGAGGAAGCGGCTTGAAACCCCCAGCCCCAAAGGGGAGCTGAAAGACAATAAAGGTGTGTCACCTATGCGTAGGGCAACCAAGGCGGCAGTTGCTCCTGTGAGAAAGAAACCCCGATGGGATCTCAAACCCCCGGCGGAGGGTCAGAACACGCCGGCTCCGATGGTGTCAACGTCTGCAGGTGGCTCCTACAAGGATCGCCTAATGATGACGAAGATCGCCATTGTCCCGACATCGTTTCCAGAGGTGAAACTGTCTGCCGAAGATTGTGGTCTGTTGCAGGGAATTATGTTCGATAAGGTTATCGAACAGACAGAACCAGTTCAGATCCACAATACTTATCAGGAGCTGGGAGCTCTTGTCATCGCCTGTGGCAGTGATGCGACGGTGTCCTGGGTCAAGAGGTCGTTTGACGGGCTTGAGTTCAAGGAGGGCGCCAAGGTGGTTGTAGGGAATCACAAGGATCTCCTGCGGTCCGCCAAGGTTCTTCTGCGGGCGGAAGGGCGCGCCTGCGACCTCGAACCCAAAAAGATTTTGGAGATTGTGCAGGTTCAGAATCCTGGAATCCTGACTGGGGGCTGGCGGGTGGTCAGCTGCAGGAAGGACAAAACTCATCAATCATTAGTTATAATCATTGATGAACGCAGCGCTCTTTTGTTGAAGGAGAGGGGCTGGCATACCTACCTGGGGATCTCGAGAACTACCTTAAGGGTGCTCTCGGGTGTGGGGTTCGCACCATCTGGGGATGACACTAAACCTCCTCCAGGTAAATTTGCAACACAGTAAGGCTGCGACTGCAGTCCTACACAAGGCCACAGCTAGAGGAGTTGTGGATGTTGCTCTCATTCAAGAACCGTGGGTTCGGAATGGGAAAATTTCAGGACTAGGTGCCCTTGGGGGGCAACTAATCTCTTGTTTTGCTTCCAACTCGAGGGCTTGTGTGTGGGTCAGAAGTGGCCTGGCCCATTCGCCAGTTCTCGAGTTCTGTTCCAGGGACGTCGTTGCAGTTCGGACGATATGTGGGTCTTCTGGCAAACCGCTCCTCCTTGCGTCCGTTTACATGCCTGGAGATGCGGACGCAGTCCCTCCGGCTGAAATGGTGGCGCTGGTGGACCGTGCTGCGTTGGAGGGGGTGGACCTGCTTGTGGGGTGTGACTCCAACTCCCACAACTCCATCTGGGGTAGTAGGGAGACAAACCGCAGAGGTAGGCAGCTTCTGGACTTTATAGCATCTAGCAGTTTGTTTATAGCCAATGTTGGCTCTGTGCCAACCTTTTCTAGTCGAGTTGGTAACTCTGTGATAGATTTAACACTTTATTCTGAGGGGCTTCAGGGCAGGGTCATAGGTTGGCATGTCTCTCCCGAACCCTCTCTTTCTGACCACTGTCATATCCTCTATGCTATAGGGGACTTTGTGCCTGTTTTGTCTGAATTTAGGAATCCTAGGAAGACGGACTGGGTTGTCTTCAAAAGAAAACTTGGTGAAAAACTCGATGTGCAAGCTCTACGAGCCAAGGATACGGATGAACTGGATAGGGCTGCAAGCCTTCTAGGGAACTCGATTGTCTCCTCCTTCGAGGAGAGCTGTCCATTAGCAAAGGCTAGGTCCGCCAAATGCAGCTGGTGGAATTCTGAACTGGCCAGCATGAGGAAACGGGTAAGAGCTCTATTCAGAAGGGCGAAGTCCAACAACAGCTGGGACTGTTACCACAGCATGCTCACCAGGTATAACCTCGCTGTCAGAAGGGCAAAGAGGAAGTCATGGCATACTTTCTGCTCGGGGCTGGAGGGCACTGAGGAAACTTCCAGGTTGCGCAGGGTCTTGGCCAAGGACGGAACCCTGACTCTGGGCTCCGTGGAGGGACCTAATGGTGAGTTATTCCACAGACCACAGGAGGTGTTGGAACGTATGGCTGAGGTACACTTTCCTGGATGCATCATTGGTGGAGAAACTGGTGAATTAGGTGAGTCTGCGTCGCGGAGGGCCTGTGCAACCAGGTGGGGTGCCGCCAGCAGGATCATCACCTACAGCAGAATAAGGTGGGCTATAGGCTCTCTAAGTCCTTTCAAGTCACCGGGTCCGGATGGAGTCCGGCCGGTTTTTCTATAACAGGGCATAGAGATCATTCTCCCGGCCCTTTGTAGTATTTTTAGAGCGAGCTTGGCTCTGGGACATGTTCCTGCTGCATGGAGGACTTCCAGGATAGCGTTCATCCCAAAACCGGGTAAGAATAGTTACACGGACCCGAAATCCTTTCGGCCGATTTCATTGTCTTCTTTCTTGTTGAAGACTCTGGAGAAGTTGGTGGTAAGGTATATCTGGGACTCTTCGCTGAAGTCTGCCCCTTTACACCCAAACCAGCATGCCTACATTCAGGGTAGGTCTTGCGAGTCCGCCCTGCACCAGCTGGTGTGCAGAATTGAAGGAGCTATTGACCATAAAGAGGTGGCACTTGGAGCGTTCCTGGACATTCAGGGAGCCTTTGACAACACGGCCTTGGATGCCATGTTGAACGCCGCTAGATCTAGAGGATTCAGCGATGTCATCTGCCGATGGATTGAGGCACTGCTACGCAATAGGTATGTGAAACTTTCTCTGCAGGGAGTAGAGGTAGTAGCCAGGTCAACAAGGGGCTGTCCACAGGGAGGCGTTCTCTCACCCCTTTTATGGAACCTGGTGGTAGATAGCCTTATTAGAAGGCTTAATGACAGTGGTGTCTTTGCTCAAGGATACGCTGACGATATTGCCATCCTTGTGATAGGTAAGTTTAACAATACAGTTACTGACCTCATGAACTCTGCACTAAGGCTTGTGGATGGTTGGTGCAATGAGGTCGGTCTATCTGTGAATCCCTCTAAAGTGGTTGCTGTACCATTTACCAAGAGGAAAAAGCTGACCGGGGTTGGCCCGCTCAAACTGCAGGGGAGTTTGATCAACCTGCAAAACCAGGTGAAGTATCTTGGGATCATTCTGGATCGGACGCTTTGCTGGGAATCTCACTTACAACGGGTTATTGACCGGGGTAAGTGGTCTCTGTTTGCATGCAGGCGTATGGTCGGCGCAGCATGGGGACTGAAACCGGAGCTAATGTATTGGCTCTATGTTTCAGTAGTTAGACCAACTATGACGTATGCGTCTTTGGTTTGGTGGACCAAGATGGACTCAGGTCTTGCTGTGAAAAGGCTGGCAGCCGTTCAGCGGCTGGCATGTCTCATGATCACAGGGGCGATCAGCAGCGCTCCTGGGGCCACTCTTGACTGTTTGCTTGATCTTTTGCCCATAGACATTCACATCAGGATGACTGCCAGAATGGGTGCATACCGCCTCTGTGGAGAGGGCCTCTGGAATAGGCCAGGTGAATTACGTGGTCATACCAGAATTTCGGGGATAGTTCGGAGCGACATTTTAGGTATGCCCTCTGATTATCTTCCGAGAACCTTTTCTTTTGGCAGGTCTTTCCGAGTTCTTTTTCCGCAACGGGACGAATGGAAGGATGGAGCCTGCCCACTACCACCCTGTGATCAGGAGTGGTACACTGATGGGTCCAAGAGCAGTCGGGGCACAGGAGCAGGCATCTACGGGGTGCAGGACAACGTACGGTCAGGTATTTCCATGGGGACCTTCCCCACTGTTTTCCAGGCCGAGATCACTGCCATTATGGAATGTGCCAGAGACATCTTGATGCTGGGTCATGAGGGCCTTTCTATCAATATTTTCTCTGACAGTCAGGCGGCCCTTAAAGCTTTGGACTCGGTAGAGTTCAACTCTAGGGTTGTGTGGGACTGTTTTAGGCTTGTGTCCTGTGTAGGTAGACACAATGAAGTCACCCTTTGTTGGGTTCCAGGGCACTCAGGGGTGGATGGTAACGAAGTGGCAGACGGGCTGGCCAATAGGGCTGCATCATCCCCCCTTTGTGGTCCTCAACCCTTCTGTGGTGTTTCCCGCGCTGCGGTTTTTCAGACTATCAATTCCTGGGCCAGGGATTGTCATAAGAAAAGATGGGCTGAACTTTCCCTGCATAGAGTTAGCAAGCTCAATCTTTGTTCTCCCTCTCGTCAAGTTGCAAAGAGGTTCCTGAAACTTGGCAGGAAGGATGCCAAACTTGTCACAGGTATCGTTACTGGTCACGGTAATCTGAGGAAGCACCAACTGCGTATGGGGGTCTTCAACGGCGACCCCCTGTGTAGGAAATGTTATCTGCAGGAGGAAACTGCAGATCATCTACTCTTTGATTGCGCGGAGCTGGCAGAGGTAAGGTCCTCCACTCTGGGCAACTTGGTGAGGGGTAGTTTTCTGCCTCCTGAGGAGCTCGTTGACAGGATGCTGCAGTTTTGCAGATCTCTTCATCTAGAAGATTCCTGATTCTCCAGGAAAGAGAATTTTTAGGGGTGCGCAAAAAGCTGCAACGGCTGAAGCGCCTTGGGAAATCCGCCCCTTCGAATGATGATGATGATCTACTCACGTGTATGTGTGATAAGGATACACGCGGCGGGGGACTAGGACACGAGCCGTGAGGCGACGAGGGACTTGGCCCCACCCGGAGCTGGTGCGCAGGACATTGGGTACACACAGTACACGGTGGTATGTACGGTGTCTGAGGGTCTCTGGAAGGTATGTGATGTGTTAAACTTTTCATTAAAATGATGTTGTATCGTATCAGATAGGTAATAGATTGGATATAAATAAAGGTTTGGGGATTTTTTCAAAAATTGTTCAATCTGTGCAAAAATAATCCCAAAATAATTTTGAGCTTAAAACAGGGTTTTTTCTATTAAGATGGGAAAAATGAGCTGATTTTGGGTTAAAAATGATGGATTATGCCCTATAGTATGCGAAAAACGTGCCGATTTTGGGCTTAAAATGGTATATTTCAATAATTAAAAATGGTGAAAATGCCGATTCGGGCTTTAAAACCTCAGACCACACCTACTAATATTGTTTTCCTCAAAATTTTTGAATCTGAGTTGAGAGTGAGTACATCCGTTTTGGGGTCCCCTGAATCCAAAGAAGTTGGGTTTCGACGTCACGTCTGTCCATTCGTGTGTACAAGTACACACGAATGGACAATGGACGAATGGTGTATGTGTGCGTCTAGATGTGTACAGAGCCACAGCCTACCCCATTGGTCCAATTCAGATTAAATTTTACATGTATGTATATATTTACCGTGTCTCCAGGCGTTTTTTTTTTCAATTTTTTGATTTTTAAGGGTAGTTCACCTCTAAAAAACTTAAAAAATCTGATTTTCTCATAAATGGCTCTAATGATTTTGATTAAAATTTGATCGTCTATAGTGCAAAAAGTACTAAATAATATGACACCACCTTCATGTCTGTAAAAATTGAGGTCACGAATTGTGGATAGTTGTGAGAGATGGTCGGTCGATGTAGTGTTCTCTTGTGTGGATTAACGTTCGCACTATTGAATACTTTGTTAATCCGCAAAGACCATCCTCATAATCAGACCAATTCATAATTCAGAGGCCTTGGTTCGAATTCCTTGTTAAACTTAAACAGTCCTGTCTAAGGAACATGTCAGCCTTAGTCAGTAACGAGACTACAAGTTTGTGCCACAATCATCCTACATGCCCTACTCCAAGAAAACAATAAACTTAAACACGACTTACTTGACGTATCTCAGCAAAATGAAGAATTAGCACAACAAATCACAAATTCAAGAAATTACCTATTGCCTTTCTCAATACCAAGATATAATAGAAGAGCTTGAAAAGGAAAAGGACATTTTAAGTGATCAAAACAATCAACTGGTTGAAACAGTAAATGAAGTAGAGAAACAATTACTGAAGGAAAAGAAAATGTGAGACGATCTAGTAATGATGTTTGAAGAACAGGACAAAGAAAAAGAACTCACAATCAGGAAATACGAAGCAGAAATTGCAAGGTTAAACGCAATAATAAGGCGTATGGAAGGTGAGAACAGAATTAAGGCTGAAAAAACACGTAAAGAGACCAGAAATACAGAAACACAAACCTTTGATGATAGTATAGGCCTACACCTACACAACCATTCATCCTACATACTTATTGAATTAGCCCAACTGAAAAATCGCCAGGACCAAATGCAGCATGCAATAGACCAAATTAAAGATCTGCACACACCACCTGAGTCTAAACAGACTGCCCCATCTGAACAACACACACCTCATCCTGATACTCTTAAAAAGCTGCTCCACAAACCAAATCCCTCACCAAAAATGAAAAAGAATAAAGCTAAGAAGAATATTTTTAGTGTATCACTACAAGTAGAAAAAATAAAGCTCTTAAGACATCCCAAAGAAATGAAATGGGACAATCGAATGACAATTTAATTACACCAGGAAGTATTCAAATGCAGGCTAAAAAGAGTGGGGGAACCAGACAAACCCCGTCAAAAAAACTGAACATCTCTCCTGTAACACAGGCCTATAGCCCAAGAACTGACCAGTCCATAGAGAGTGGGGGAACCAGACAAACCCCGTCACAAGAACTGAACAATTCTCCTGTAACACAGGCCTTTCGCCTAAGAACTGACCAGTCTATAAAGAGTGGGGGAATCAGACAAACCCCGGAAAATATTTTTTAGCCAAACGCCCAAAGGAAAAACACAGACTCAAACAAACATACAAAACCAGGATCTTTATAAACTCTATCTTCATCCGGCAAACAGACTAATATAAAAATCACTGTGCTACATCAAAATATACAAGGACTCAGGAATAAAATAGATAGACTAACCCACCTTCTTGAAGAACTACAGCCAAAGGTGCTTATACTTACAGAACATGGACTTAAAGAGGAGATCTTAAAAAACATTACAATTTCTGGCTACACACTAGCTGCCTACTTTAGTAGAACTAAACATACTAAAGGAGGAGTAGCAATATATGTTGAAGAAAACATAGCCCACATGACAGAGCCTATCCCTGTTTATGAATACTGTGAAGAATTAATCTGTGAAATAGCTGTGATTAAGATATCATTGAACAAAAAACTGTTATACATAGCAGGAATTTATAGGCCTCCATCTGGTAATCTTGACCAAGCACTGGATCTTCTGTCAGAAACACTAGAACATACAAAAGCAGACAATCATCCGCTGCTCCTATTAAGGGACATAAATGTTGACTGCTTAAAAAATGATGATAAGAACAGACAACTTAAAAATATTCTGATCAGCCATAACATTTATAGGATGAACCTACCTCCAACCAGAATAACGCCAGATTCATCGTCCTCAATTGACTGCATCTGTACAAACTTTCACTGCAATTACATTGAAAGTAAGGTTTTCCACAGTGGCCTGTCTGACCATACTGTACAACTATGTACTTCACTTATAAAATTCTACCCAGATAACAATACACAGACAAAAGGAATGAACCAAAATTACTGTCAGAACAACCTTGACACTCTAAACACCTTACTTCTGGAAGAAAACTGGAATGAAGTACACAATGCCCTTACCGTAGAAGAATCCTATAACAAATTCATCACAAAAGTCACCATGGCTCTTGATCAGGCATGTCCTTTAAAGAAAACGAGAACAAAGAAGAAAGTGAAAAATAAACATTTTGCAGACAGTCAGACAAGCCTCCTGAAGAAAAATTACCTTGAGAAACTTCTGAAATATCAAAAATCAAAAAATGAACAGATTAAATGTGACCTAGCTAAGGCGAAGAAGGATTATGACATGAGACTAAGGAAATTAAGACAAGATGTGTCAATAAATTATATCAACAGAGCAGAGAATAAATCTAAAGCCTTCTGGAACATTATAAACAATGAACGTCAGCCCAAAAATGATGAACAACAAGCTTTCACACTTGAAATTGACGGACAGCACGAAAACAAACCACTTAAAATTGCAAACCATTTAAATAGTTTTTTCACCAGTGTAGCCGAGAAAACACTAAGAAAAAATCCTACACCCCCCACAAATCTACAGCCAACACCAGTCACAAGTCATGATATAAACCATTTTAAACAGACAACCCAAATGGAGATTCTCAATATTATCAAAAACCTCAATCAAAAAACCTCTGCAGCCACAGACAACATCTCTACAAAAATACTCAAGCATTGCAAAGAAACACTAACAATACCTCTAACAAGCATCATAAATAAATCATTGAGTCAAGGTAATTTTCCCTCAGCCTTAAAACTTGCAAAAGTGTACCCAAAACACAAAAAAAGATAGTAAAACAATAGTCAGTAACTACAGACCTATATCAATACTGCCAACTTTTTCAAAAATCCTGTAAAAAGTTGTTTTGAGAAGGCTTGTGGACCATCGTGAAAATTTCAATCTGCTAACTGACAGACAACATGGCTTTATAAAGGGGAAATCAACCACAACAGCTCTGATCGACTTGGCAGACTACATAATTGACAGTCTTGAGGAGGGAAAACTTACAACAAGCTTTTTCCTTGGCCTAAGCAAAGCATTTGACTGCTTGAGCCATGAACTCATATTACACAAGTTAGACAAATTAGGCATTAAAGGCACAGCTAAGATGTGGTTCAAAAGCTATCTTGAAGACCGGAAACAGATAGTAAAAATCACACAAACAAAATACCCCCGTCGCAGCAGACCTGCATACTCAGCGAATTTCCAAATCAATAATATAAAAATAATATATGACAGATTTAAAAAAAATCTGTCCATGAACATGAAAATTATTTCCCTATTCTCCATAAGATTAACATGGCAAAGAGTGTGCAGGTTTGCTGCTGTGAGGAACACTGAAATTAGACATTTCTACCATAAATAATTTTTATCTTAACATTTATACCAACTTTCATCAACATCTGTCCATAAATAAAGGAGTTTGCCTATTCCCTATATGATTAATATGGGAAAAGAGTATGCAGGTTTGCTGCCATGATAAACACATAAACTATGATTTTTAAGCATAAATGGATAGATCTCAACCACATGAAGCTAAATATCAAGTTTTATCCAAAAATTTTAATTAATATGGGAAATATTAATTTTTCCCTAACCTCCATAAGATTAACATTGGAGCCCCACAATACAACGTACTGTGTTTAGATTTTTTAATATCTCGGTAACCGTTGGAGATAGAGAAAAACTTTAAGGAACTTAATTGTGTAGTTTTTTAAGCTGATTCTAATGGTGAAATATAAAATTAGAAATTTTCAAACATTACATGTGAAAAACGCAAAAAACCCCATTTTGGGGTACAAAACCCCCCCAAACTACCCGTTCCCATTGACCGATATGTCTGGTTTACGAACTCGTCCGAGCACTTGTAGGAATACACGTCTCTACCAAATTTGGTCTTGATTGGACCATTTTTACAAGAGTTATCGTGTTCACAGACACATATATATATATACATATATACTTATATATACGGTACGGTATATATATATATAAAAATTTTAACGACTATTGTTTTTGGACTCTGGGCACCTAAAGAAGAAAAAATAACATGGTCCCGGGCTTAAGTCTCACCATGAGACCTACGGTAATAGCTTCTTCCCTATGGGAAATTCGCTAAAATGGAGTTACAGAAAGAACTAGATCAAAGCCTATGGCTCTGAATCGGGGAGTACCATAGGGATCTATATTAGGACCAATATTGTTTATACTCTTCACAAATGACATATCAGAATACCTGGGAAACTCTTGTATGCTATCGATGTATACTGATGACATCACCTTGCTTTTAAGCGGAAACAATGATCTAGATGTAAAATCTTTCACAGCACTGAACATGGCATACCAATATTGCCACTCTAACGACTTGGTGGTAAATCCAGGGAAAACAAGCTAACTGGCTTATGGGAGAAGATGTGAAGATGTACCAACAATACCTCATGTAGAAAGAAATACCCAGGCTAAGTATCTAGGAATCCTAGTAGATGAAGGTCTTACCTGGTCACAGCATATAGATAACCTCCTTCCTAAACTCAATTCATCACTTTATGTGATTAAACGTACAAAATCCATTAGCAACCTTTCTACTGCAAAAATAGCCTACCATTCTCTGTTTGAAACACATCTCAGGTATGGCCTCATTGTTTGGGGAGGAACTTCGGCAAGAAATCTTCAGAGAGTTTTTATACTGCAAAAGAGGGCTGTAAGAGCCTTAGCTGAGCTAAATTTCAGAGAAAGTTGTAGAGAAGCTTTCAAGACTCTGAAGATTATGACATTAATAAATCTCTATATAAAAGAAGTCATCCTGTATGCCAATGGGAAAACATTTACACAAAATAGACAGTTCCATGGATACAATACTCAACATGGTACAAGATACTGTCTCCAAGCTCACCATCTCACCCAATATGAAAAGAAACCATCCTACATGGGCATGAAGCTGCACAACCTACTGCCAGAAGAACTGAGATGACACATCGGGAGAAGAATGAAGACTGCTCTAACAGAATGGCTAATCAATAATCCATTCTATACATTGACTGAGTTCATGGAAAGAAGATAAACATTTTTTTTAACCATCCAGCTGACGCCATTTCAATACTTGATGTATTTTGAAAATAAAGCATATTTGTATTGTATTGTATTTGTACATTCATTTTTCATTCATACTTGGTTTAAAATACCTACCTGGGTAGGTCGCCATTTCAGTTAAAAGTATAAAGTAAAGTATAATGATGGTTCAAAAGTGATAAGCTTTTAAATATAAAAAAAATCAATTTTTTTAATTTTCAGCGAGTACAATAAAGGTAAAGAAGAATTTGACTGTCACCATTTAACCAGCTTAAAAAACTAAACAAATTAGTATTTTGTATTTTTTGTCTACGACTAACAGGTCCAGAGATAAGTTTATTTTAGTGTCCATGATAAACGCTGTACGTTGTCTGAGTGTGCCCAATGTTATTCTTATGGAGAATATAAAAAAAATTCTTCCTACCTGTTATTTATTACCTATTATTTTCCAACCTGTTTTCCATGAAACCTGGTATGAAGCATAAGGTCAAATTACTCAACAAAACCGACTCAAAAAAGCTTGGTATTACGGGGGGGGGGGGGGTTCCATAAAAGTCTAACAATTAATTTAACTTCGTTTCTCTTGTTGTTATTTTCACAAATTGCATGCTCATTTTTAAATCAATAATTTATACCTGCTGGGTACGCAGGTTTGCTGCGATGGGGGTATTTGTCCTTATGATGGACCAGGTTGTTTTTTACCTTGTTTGTGGTGTTTCAAATGTTTTCCTTTATTTGTTTTCATTAAGTTTTGACATGGATATGTCTTAGCTCTGGGGGGTGTTGGTGATTTTTAAGATGGAAAATATGTAACAGGTTTCCATAGAAACTGCCAGAGCTATTTGCATTGACTTTTTAATATAAAAGAATAAGAACAGATGTTGAGATGAACTGAAAACATTCCTTTTAGACATATCGATGATCTAACCTATTTCCCACATGGAAGTAGATACAAACATTTTTTGAGGAAACTTATGTCAAAATAGTATTTAAATATTGAGTCAAATTTTTATTCTCCAAATGTGCTTAGTAAACCTCAACCAGCTTTCTATTGAAATATGTTTTTGTGCTTACTTTTAATGTTGCAGAGATCCAAAATTTGTGCATCATGATCAGATATACTGTACTAGTTATCATACCCCTTACCTCCATTCTAATTGAATTTATATTAGTGATAAAATTATCAATTGAAGATTCTGAGTACAAAGTGGCCCTTGTAGCAAAATTTATTTTATAGGACATGTTGTACATTTTCAATATTTTTTGAATCTATACCCATAAAATAGGATGTATATATGTATATTTGTATGTTTGAAGATTATGCACTCATACACCATTGGACGATTTGCCAAGAAAAGTGGTACACTTAGGTAAAATTTCTTTTTTAGGTGAAGGTTTATGGATCACCAATTTTTCTGTAGCTCAATTGGGTTTCTCCCTAGAAGCCTAAAATGGATGCCATACTATGGAACCAGTTTACATTAGAGCTATTTTCTTTTCAACAGCTTGTTAGTTGAAGATATACTTGACAGATTGAAGCGCTTTCATTTGTTTATGTTTTTTATTTTGGTTTCCCGCTGTCCCTTGAAATGTAAATAACGAGCATTTAAAAACCCACTTTTACACAATATTACTCACATTTTGATTCAGTTTTCAATGAATAACCTATAATTGTGGCGTTTAATTAAACGATGTAAAATGAAATCTCCTTGCAGCGTTTGTACTAATGAGTGCATTAATGATTCGTCCAGTGTAAAGTGCTTGGGAGGCGTTGATCGCATATTTCACGTTAAATGTGTAAAGGAAGAACTGAATAAACTACCGGCTCGAACCTGTTCCGATAAGGACTTTAAAGATTGTCGCATCAATCGCCTTAACTCATCTTCATTCATGCTTGGCTTAAAATACCTACATTGTGGTATGTTTGCAACTTCAATAATCTAATCTAACCTCAGACACTATGTTCACAAAAGATTTTTAACTCAAAGTGATGAATGATTTCAAAAAGGTTGTGTTCAACGAGTTTGCGAGTTTCAAAAAGGAACTAGCCGATGTTTAACATGTTCAACATCACTGCAGTTTGTCTGACAAATTCAATGGGCTCGAGTCCTTAATTAATAATATGCAAAAAGAGGTTGACAGTTTGCCTTTATGTTGGACTCAATGTTGATTCGAAAACAGCTCGAATATGATGGGAAGAAATTCCATGGAACAGTAAATATTGGAGTGCCGTTAAGAGGACGACAGTGCACCGCTGGACTCAGAGGCTTTGGGTTTTAATGTAGTATCCAATATTACTTATAGGTACTATAATACAAGCAAGGTTTGTATATATATATTTGCACAAGGATCTCAAAAACGGCTCTAACGAATTTCTTAAAATTTTGGAAATAACTAATTTTCGAGTAGAAAATAAATTCTAGATAGGTATAATGTCCAGGAAAATTCTGGTTTTCTTGTTATATTAAATCTAAAAATTTAACATTATGCTTATGGAGAATCAAATGTAAACAATATATGAATAGAGGTTTTTCATAAATATTTATTTTATGTATGTAATAAATGCAAAATTATCAGGTTACTAAACAATTTGTAAAAACTTAAGGGTAACATAACTGTGCGAAATAAAAGCAGAAAGAGTATTTCCAAAATCTTCCGTGTTTTTATAGAAAACACGTATTGTATTGTATTGTAATTTGTATTCATTGTATTTCTTGAAGCATGAACAAACCAACTAATAAAAAACCAGTTAATTGGTGTAAATTAAATTTCTCTTTTGCTTTTCAATCCTCATTCCGTTTCTGACAAAATCAGTTGATCACAGGCTAATAATAACTGTATAGATAATTTAACAGTAAATGATTGGCTAAAAGACCTTAAACGACGTCATTCATTTGGCAGATGCCATAGCTCAGAGGTAGCGCGTTGGCCTCATAAACTGAGGGCCGCGAGTTCCATCCCCATCAGGGGCAATACTTTTTGTTCAGTGCTATATTAATTATTATGGTGTATTAAATCGGTTTTATTTAAATCACATTAATGTTTTCATCGAGTAATAAGTGTTTTAATTTTTCCAATTAACTTGTATAATACATGTCTTATTCTATACAAGCAAAGCTCGGTCACCAGGTACTTTAATTTATTTTCAACACATTTAAAATAGTTTTTAGCTTAAAAATTTGTTTGGTTTGTCTATGTTTTTTTTGATTAAGGATTATAATTTTTCTTTTAGATTTCAGCAACTTGTCTTTGGTCTTTTCTGTTATGTGTTCGCTGTGTATACTCTCAAGTAAGTACTACAATCATAAGTACTTATCAATAAAGGTTTCGCATATTTACATGGAATTCTCAGTTAGTTTAGCTCATAAATATTTGAAACGTCATGTATTAGTTCTTTGTTGAGATCCATTTACTAAGAAAATATACCTACAAAATACATTGTTTGAAAACACATTATTAACAAACCATTATTAACTGGAAATAATACAATAAACATCTCATTAGTACATAGAATCTCAAAATATTGTTTGAATAGTTTTGATAATATTTTTTCATCTGGTCCCTATGTAAACACAGTTTCAATTTAATGCATGCCAACATGCAGGCGAGTTTACAAAAAAATTTTAATAATCTTCTGATCCAACTCTCTAAGATTAAAAGCAAATTAGATTTTATTATATTAAGTGAATAAAATAAAATGATACGTTAAATACCTTCTTGCTGCCTTGTGGTCCTGACGTTGTCACTGGATGACACGCGTTTCAACACTAAAATGTGCCATGGTCGAGTCCTTAATAAAACTTGAAATTTTTTCTTCAACACATAACTTGTCACGCCATAAATTACATAAAGACAACAGTGTGTATACAAAATACATATAAAACATAAATGTTGTACTCTATGTATGTGAATTTGTTTTCGGTGATTCAATGAGCATTGAGCTTGAGCAAAGCTAAAAAAAACGAGATTGGTGCCATTTTGGTCGTGGTGTGTGAAAGTGAACTGTGAGAGATGTAGTGAAATTTTAACCCTAAAGAGTACTGACGTTTTAAAACGTTACTATCTCAGAGCTCTAAGGAGTAATTATTAAATCACACCTAAAAGGAGTAAAAGTTTTTTTCAATAAATTTTATTGGAGCCTACTGTAAATATAACAGAACATATGTATAAGGTTTAAAATATTCAAAAATGAACATATTATAACTTTTTTTGTATGAAACTCTTCAAAAGAGGATGCACGCATAACGCCATATTATACTCTTTGCACTGAAAGGTTATGTCTGTTCTCTTTTTTTCTCTTTGTGAAGAATGCTCTCACACTTCACGATAAGAAAAAGTTATTCACACGCTTTTATTTCCCAGCACAGCCTCAACCTTTCGCGCCAAAACTTCATACCACAGCCGCCATCGTATGATACCCCCTCCCACGCAGATTACCTATCCTACCGAATACACCAATACACACGTTTCACATAACTGCATGTCTTTAATTATTGATTTATGACTTAAAAATCAATAATGTTATAAATATATATAAATTTATATGCACAAGTTTTGTCAAATAACATTTTAAAACGTCACCACTCCTTTTTGCGTAGACACAAAAAGATGTTTTAAAACATCAATACTATTTTGATGCAAAATACAGTACTCCTTAAAGAGTTAAAAGAAGTCATGTCAGCACAGGAACTTCTATAAGTTGTTAATGTTATAACAACTTAATATGTTAATATGTTAATGATTCCAGGTTATTTATAAGAATCTTATGGCCTACCAAGTCAAACACTTTTTTGAAGTCAACTAAAGGTTTTGTTGTTTTGAATTTAACCTATCAAAGATCAGTTCAGTTAGTTTAATAATGCACTCTTTGTCGACCTGTCTTTTATAAATCCAAACTGCTTCTGACAAAAAAAATTTGATTTTTCAAGAAACCTCATTATTCTTACTAATATTATTTTCTCAAATAGTTTAGAAAAACTGGAAGCAGGCTAATTGATCTGAGATTGCCTAATTTATATGAATTAGGTTTTTTGGAAATAGGGGCAACTGAACTTCATTTTAGACTTTCCGGGAAGACACCTTTAACAAAACTTCTATTTATTATAAAACTGGTATGATTTCATCACAAATATGTTTTAATAAATTTACATTAACTTGTCAAAACCAGTTGACATTTCATTTTTAAAACTAATAACAGTAGCTTTGACTTTTTCAACAGTCGTAGGGGCTATAAAGAAGGAATAATTGAGGACACGGATAGGAAGCTTTCTTTCTTAAATTGCATGCCCCATCATTGATATTTTTAGAGAAACAAACCTCACAATGGATTTGAAAATAAAAAAAACCAGATTAATACACCGATATTTAATTATAAGCATGGATTAATTTTAACTGCTAGCAAAGGTAACACTAATGCAATCTTAATAACACTCAAAAGTCAAAAAAGCTACATGGTGTACTAGTTCAAATTGGAAAGTAAAATTTAAAAAGTAAATTGATATATAAAATATATACACTTAGTATGTCAACAAAAGGAAACTTCTGAGGCAAGATGCTCTTGTCTACCATGGATTAGGTTTTCCACTACTCTTCCTCTCCTTTGACCCCTCCTTCTTTCCTCTATCTAGTTCCGGACTACTCGATGGTCTTGGCCTTTCTCTATCATAATCTTTCCTGTCAATATAGTCATCATCCCTCTCCTCTCCCTCACTCAATGGACCAGTATGTCTTTTATCTTCATTTAGCATTCTATCAATGCGCTCTTTTGCTGCATCTACCTTTCTCATAGGACTACCATCGTCATCGTCAGATCTCGACATGTCTCTCTCATAACGGCGGTAGCGATCATCACGAGGTTTGTAATTATTGTGGAAGAACCTTGGCCGACCCCTTCCTCTCATCCTTGGGATGAATGGTCTTCCACCTGGCCTCCATGGACCTCCCCTGGGGACAAAACTGAATGAGCATGCAAATTACGTTTAGTTTCAAAAGCAAAAAACACTCAAATAACTATATAATCTACAATGATTTATCTGCATAAACATAATATATTAATATTTCTACACACACACACACACACACATATATATACACTAGTGTTACCCGGAGTGTGTTGCTGCGCCAAAATTGATTTTTTTTTATAAGCTACTTTTAGCTGTTAATTGTGTAAACAGTAAACCTGACACTACACCCTTTTATGCCCTCTGGTTCAGAGCTCTTAGGTATGTTCATTTCTATTTAATTTTAGTTGCCTAAATCTACTATGGTAACATTACATAACAATAAATTTGTTTGTTTACATTTGAACAAATGACATTTACGAAACTTTCAATTTATAAAACTTGACACTGCACCCCTTGTATACACTCTGGGATAGAACCCTTTGGATGGATTTGCAAAAATTGTGAATCTAAACCATTCCCAAACCCCCTTTAATACACACCAAAAAATCATCAGAATCGGTCCAACCTTTTTGAAGGAGTTCACTAACAAACATACATACAGAAGATTTTTATTTAAGATAATAGGGATGGGTCAATTCCAATACTTTTCGATTCCGATTCTTTAATCCTATAAGTCGTAAAGTCCTTATTCACAACACATTAACAAATTTAATAAGAAGTGGCAGTTGGAGGCATCTGTCGTCAATTTAGTGAATTTGTCACCTTCGTGACCGTGTTTCCCTCTAGGGGCAAGCAACCGAATCTGCTCAAACAGTTCTACTAAACTAAACTACAATACACCACCACTACACTAAACTGCCACTAGGATATGTCTTAAAGCCAAGTAAGCGCTTTCTACTCCCATGCACTGGTGGCTGCACCAGTTAGAGTGCTGCGCTGACGAGCGTAATGATCTAGCCATTCGGAAGTGCTAGGGTTTAAATCCTGACCATGAGCAACCCCAATTTGGCTTGCAAATGTGTGGTAAAGGAGGGGGGCCACCATAAATAAACGATGGCCAGCTTGGGTGGAAGTTGACGGCATTTGTAGACTTAAATGGCATTGCAGTGGACACCTGTTGTGCTTTTGTGGTTAGTGGTTGTAAGGGGGGCATGTGAATGATCATTTTAAAACAACCTCAGTCACCAGGACTTCAGGAAAATAAGGCAACAAGCCGTGTTCCTGTCGGCTCAAAGTTATTGTGCATTCGCAGCTTATTATTGTATCCTTGTATAGCAGCTTACGCGATCAGGGTTCCTCCTTTTGACGAAACAAAATAGCCGCACCCGTATGAAGCTCTATTTGTCATGTTTCAAATAGTGATGGGATTACCTGTGATTTTTCAATCACTGTGAAAACCTTTTAAACTGAGATTCATAATTATTTCAAGAGATTCTTTCTTTTTGCTATGACAGCCTGTTGATGATGTTATATGACCAATACAGAACTGTGATTTTCTATAGTGATCTCACTATTTCGGGATTTTCACTCGCAATGTATGTAAGCGACGGGAGACGCGGTGATATGGGTTAAACAGGCTGTGTGTGACTCAATAATTTCATAAGGGCAGTGGCCTTGGCGGGTGGATGTACGTCCCATGACATCCCATTGCTTCTAATCGAGCCTGTGCTAAAAATAAATCACTCTCCCCTTACTCCCACCGCCATGGCATGGAATTACATTTGTGCGAAGATTTTCTTCACTTCAACAGTTAAAGATAACAGACTTGAACCTAGAAACTAGGGGTGTTAGAATATTCAAATCTTGAACACAGCAGATATTCGGTCCGACTTGAGATGACTGACAAAGTTTGATGTCAGTTGAATATTTGAAGACGATAAATAATATAAAAGTGACAGTGACGTCCTTCAAAGGAAAGATATAGAGTTTCCATTTAAAAGTTTAGAATTAGCATAGCATTATGCAGCTAATTCAGTTGAAAACTTAATGAAACCAATGCTTTATCATCTGACTACAGACGGATATAGATATGAACGTAATCGATTCTCGATTGATGCCGATTGATTGTCAATACCACAGATTGCTGGATATTGGTATTGGCATCAAGAGTTAATTGAACAAAGTCGATACTTGGGACAAATACATTATTTCTTGGAAAATTTATTATTAGTTCTGAGAATAAATCAAAATTATAAAAAATACCTGAAACCCCACTAACATCATAGCTTTGTCTTTGCCTTTGCAGACAAAACAGCTACAGGTTTACTGAGATATCTCTACGCTCGTATTGCACTAGAAAAAGTAGACCCAATTTTTCTTTATCTTCTACAATAAAAATTTGTGCTACATTGAAACTAATTTGAATAATAGGGAGCTTTTCATAACTCCCAGGTCCTTAAAAATGAAATAAATATTTTCCATATCATAATTTATAGGTTCACTTCTACCATGTCTGTTTAAAATAATAAGCAAATCATAACTCCCAGGTATCATATTTCCCAGGTGTCAGTACTCCCAGGTCTTCAAAATAATTTAAATTGAGCGTGTCACAACTTATAGGTTCACAACTCCCAGGTGTAAAGCCTGGGACAAGAGAGGCTGTTTACAACGCGGATAGCCTAGTTCACATTGCAGGCACTTGGGCGAACGAACGCATCCAACTCAAACTTGCGGCGGTAATAAAATCATCATACATCACCTTCCTGGCTTTAAACAAAAACTTATGACTATAAATTAATTCAGTATGTTTATTATTACTTTATACAAGCCTCTTAATAATTAAAATTTTTGTTAATATTCAAAAGGAACTAGCATATTTTAGCGCTTGTCAGAAAACGTGTTTATAATACGTGTTTATAATTTATACAAATTATTTTAATTTTTTGAAGCAAATATTTATTTTTAAACTAGCTGTAAGCCCAGCTTAGCTAGACAGACTGTTGTCCGAACAGTTCTAAATAAATCTTAATATGCTTTCCGTGATTAAACTGGAAAAATATTCCAAACGAAAGAGTGCAAAAATAATCAGTAACTTACTTATTTTTATAGTATACATGTTTTTGTTTGACAAAATAGCCAATATTAATTAACTAATAATTTATTATCAGCGATAATGATAGTAGACCATAATTTTTTAATAGACCATGCACCTGCTTATTTACTGAATGTATTTATTAACCATGGATTTGGGAATTGTAGAAATTAAATACATGTTTGTATAATTTCATATTGAAGTAAATAAATTAAAATTGATGAAAAATCTGGATTAAAAACATTTCTTTTGTAGCAAGAAACTCTTGGCATTAATAAATTCTCGACGCAAATTAAACACCCAAATATTGAATATCCCAATGAAAATATAATAATGACAAGTCAATTCTCATCCAGCTTCGCTGTGAGATTCAATTGCCATTTAGTAAAATAATACAGGTATTGCTCCAACTACGGAATTGTTTTGTTTTGTGAACTCATACTTAATTATTTACTTTTAGGTCCCTTGATTTAAACTAGTGACAATTATATGGGTATGATTTGTTTTATATTCCGATTTTTTAGCGCTCTACTCAACCAAAAGTAGCTGCAATATATTATCTTCTATTCTTTAAATTAAATTTTTACAAATTAGATAAAGTAGGGGGGTTTACAAAATTGAATTGATATAAGTGGGGTTAAATTAAACAGATTTTTACACATTATACTTATAGTTTTTTGTACACTAACGTATATTTCTTTGTGTGCTTTATAATTTTTCATATCAAACTTGCATTAGCTTAAAGTGTTCTGTTCCACTATAAGATTGATGTAAATACAGATTGGTCTCATAAAAAGATTGCATATTTCTATAACTTATAGTTTTAGACGTTATTATTGAAATATGATTGTTAAACATTGTTTACACAATATTGGTTGTATTTATATGTTGACAATGTAACATAGTTGCATTGCATTTTACAATGCAACTATACTTGTAAGAGAAATTAATTTCTTAATACCTCCAACATAAATACTTTGTATTTATGTATTTTTGTGAATGAGCGACTGTAGTAGACTTATTTAATATTTCTATGTCCATCTATCTAAAAAGAAAATGTTAACGGACACAATATTTGAACAATTTATATAATCAAAACCGAAACAATAGTCGAGTGTCTTTCTATATAACTGTGTGATACAGTATAATTCCAAATTCAGAGTAAGTATGTAGTTTCACATGAATATGTGAAAACGTTTGTGTCACGTTTCACTTGAGTTACCCGTTAGCCGTCGCACGTTGCTGCGACGTACAAAACAAATGTATTAGGTTTAGTGTCGCTGTAAAATATGAAATATAATATAAATATTATTAACTTTCTGATATGGTGGTAACTTTCTGATAACTTTCACGTATTTTAAGCCAAAATATATGTAAGAAATTACCATATTCATGTGGACTTCAAACATTAAAACATATGTTAAAAATTGAGACATACTACACCAGAGTACCTTTGATCATTTTTCAGCCAGTAGCCTAAATACACAGTCTCGCACACACACATACACTCCACGTAGGCCTAAACGAATATTATTCTATATTTGATGAATAAGTAATTTCCATATCTTACGCAGTAGTCAAATGAAACATATATACATCTTGGTACACAGGCTCATACTGTCGAGATCAATTACTCATAAGTTCAGTTTTATTCCCAGTTACATGAATCCTAAATTTTCCTTTCGTATGTTCAACGCAATGAAACTTGAATATATTTTACTGAAACAAAAACTAATCAACGTAGCCAAATTAGTCCAACAAATGATTTTTGCTTACCGTTGAGGTGATTTATTAATTAACATTATTAAATTAAGTTATAAGTCAAGCATTGATTCATGGTTACGTGAACACTAAAATAAGCATAACAATTACCCAAATTACCCAAAACAAAAACTAGATTTTAAATACTAATATGGGATCATTAAAACAGCAAGCTTTGGTTAAAAAAAAATAAACGCTTGTAATGTTGTTACATTCAGATTAATTTTAACAGGATAACGTCACCGGCCTAAAAATTATGTTTCGAGAGAAGTTCGCTCGTGGCCTATGCCAAGGCACACACTGTCAATGTCTTCTCGTTATTCAACGATCAATTGATTGTCATAACAACATTTAATTTAACGAACATATTTATCAAGATACTTCATCAAACCTGCGTACTCTTTTGTTATGGAGAGTTCAGAAATTCACTTTCCTGACTCACGTCCTAAATATTTCATCTTAATGATCCATCTACTGTATACATGCTGCATCAGAATGTGTCCGTACAATGTCCGTATGTATTTCGCTTTTTATGAGTAAACAAGTAATTATGTTTTCCCCTAGTGTGGTTAACTGTAAGGTCATAAGGAAAAAAATTAAAATGTTGGACAAGCGGAATTTAAACTTATTTCAATCAATTAAAAAAACACACTTTGAAAGATTTTAAAGGTAATAATCAATGGCTAGTCGGAATTTAAACCTATTTCAATCTCCTGACCGAAAGGACTCCCTCCCGGTCAGGCTAAACAACTTAAGATGGCCAATTCCTTTTACCTCTTCTTGACAACTCTTCATTCCTTCACATTATTTGAATAAAAAAACACACTGAAAGATTTTAAAGGTAATAATCAATGGATAGTCAAAACATTTAAAACGTATCCCACAGATGAATAGAGATACATATATTGTAAAACATATATATATAGTATAAATATATTATAGAAATGGTAAATACAGTATTAAATCCATTACTAAATAGTACCTGGTGACCGAGCTTTGCTCGTATAGAATAAGACATGTATTATAAAAATTAAAACACATTTATAACTCAATGAAAACATTTATGTGGTTGAAATAAAACCGATTTAATACACCATAATTAATATAGCACTAAACAAAAAGTATCGGATGGAACTCGCGGCCTATAGATCTTGAGGCCGAGACGCTACAACTCGGCTACGACGTTAGTCAATTGAGTGATGACATTTAATGTCTTTTAGCCAAAGCCGATCATTTACTGTTTAATTATCCATACCGTTATTATTAGCCTGTGATCAACTGATTTTGTTATAAACGGAATGAGGATTGAAAAGCAAAAGGGAAATTTAATTTACATCAATTGATTGGTTTGTTACAGTGGCTTCAAGCAATACAACGAATACGTTTTCTATCAAAACACGAATGATTTTGGAAATACTTTTTTCTGCTTTTATTTCGCACAGCTATGTTATCCTTAAGTTTTTACAAATTGTTTAGTAACCTGATAATTTTGCATTTATTTAATTCATAAAATAAATATTAATGCATAACCTCTATATTGTTCCCCGCAGTCTTCAATCAAGAACTGTCAAACGGTTATAAACAGCTGTTTTGGTTTGTATTGTTTACATTTTATTCTCCATAAACGTAATGTTAAATTTTTAGATTTTAAACTTAATATTACAGTAAAACACGAATTTTCCTGGACATTAGACCTATCTAGAACTTATTTTCTACTCGGAAATTAGTTATTTTTAAAATTTAAAGAAATTGCTCGGTGACGTTTTCGAGATCCGTGTGCAAATATATATATATATATATATATATATACAAACCTTGCTCGTATTATAGTATTGGATGGATATGAATTATGAATGTATATGTATATTCTTATAAATACTCGTAATCCAGAACGGACAAAATTTCCTTTTCTGCGCAGAAAGTGAAGTAAAATACCTAAATTGTAGTATGGTTGCCATTTTAATGATTTAATCTAATCAGTTAAGCAAGGTGAGAGGGCTCAAAATTAAATCTTTCACCATTAGATTCAGCTTCAAAAACTACACAATTAAGTTTCTTAAAGTTTTTCTCTATCTCCAACGGTTACCGAGATATTAAAAAATCTAAACACAGTACGTTGTATTTTGGGGCTCAAATGTTAATCTTATGGAGGATAAGGAAAAATTAATACTTCCCATATCTATCAATATTTTTGGATTAAACCTGATATTTACCTTCATGTTGTTGATACACACCCGTTTATGCTTAAAAATCATAGTTTATGTTTTTATCATGGCAGAAAACCTGCATAATCTTTTCCCATGTTAATCATATAGGGAATAGACAAACTCCTTTATTTATTTATGGATGTTGATGAAAGTTGGTATAAATGTTAAAAATAAAAATTGTTTATGGTATAAATGCCTACTTTCAATGTCCCTCACAGCAGCAAACCTGCACACTCTTTCCCATGTTAATCTTATGGAGAATAGATAAATAATTCTCATGTTCATGGACATATTTTTATAAAACTAGTCATATATTAAATTATTGATTTGGAAATTCGCTGAGTACGTAGGTCTGCTGCGACAGGGGTATTGTTAGTGTTATTGTTGCAGTATGTTTCTTTATTGACGAAACCTATTGCCCATGTAAACTTATTGTCCATGTATTGTTCAATTGGTTTTATTTGACAGTACCTGGTGACCGAGCTTTGCTCGTTTAGAATAAGACATGTATTATAAAAATTAATTAGACAAATTAAAACACATTTATTACTCAATGAAAACATTTATGTGGTTTAAATAAAACCGATTTAATACACCATAATTAATTAATATAGCACTGAACAAAAAGTATATCCCCTGGTGATGGGGTTTGTACACGCGACCTTCATACTACGAGGCCAACACACTACCGCTAGACCACGGCATCTGCCAAATAAGCATCGCCGGTTAAGGTATTTAGCCAACCTCAATTGCTTTAGCCGATCATTTACTGTTTAACTATCCATACAGTTATTATTAGCCTGTGACCAACTGATTTTGATTCAAACGGAATGAGGATTGAAAAGTTTTTTTATCAAAACACGGAAGATTTTGGAAATACTCTTTCCTGCTTTTATTTCTCACAGTTATGTTACCCTTAAACTTTTACAAATTGTTTAGTAACCTGATAATTTTACATTTATTACATATATAAAATAAATATTTATGAAAAACCTCTATGCACACATTGTTCTTTGCCGACTTCAATCTAGAACTGTCAAACGTTTATAAACAGCTGTTTTGGTTTGCATTGTTTACATTTGATTCTCCATAAGCGTAATGTTAAATTTTTAGATTTTAAACTTAATATTACAGTAAAACACGAATTTTCCTGGACATTAGACCTATCTAGAACTTATTTTCTACTCGGAAATTAGTTATTTCCAAAATTTAAAGAAATTCCTCGGTGCCGTTTTCGAGATCCGTGTGCAAATATATATATATATATATATATATATATATATATACAAACCTTGCTCGTATTATAGTATTGGATTTCCTACAAAACAAAGTTTAAAAATAAAATGTAGTTTCCTAGCAACTCTATGTGTCTCTCTAAGAAAATAGATACTTCACATGCAATCTGATAAAATATTATTTAAGCAGAGAAGTACCAACTGTATTATTTCTTCAGCTTAGGCCTACATAAAATTATGCTATCCATTAAAGCTGTCGTTTCCTTTATCCATAGTTCTAATAATGGAATTGGGGATGGTAAACAATTTGTTTACGTTTTCTGTGTTCGATGGTTCCCTTTATGGCTTATTTACTGATAGCTGATTTTTAGTTTGATTGAGGTACACTTTTCTCAATAACTATAAGAAATAGGGAATTGAAATTTTCTATGCATGTGCAACTATGTAATACAGCAACAGTACTAGAATTATTACTTTAAAAATATTAGTTGTTGAGAAAAACTATTTTGAATGTACAAAAATCTGAAGAAAAATATTGGTTAATACCCCCGTCGCAGCAGACCTGTACAGATAAAACTCTAATTTTATTTATATAGATTTTAACGACTATTGTTTTGGTCTCTGGACACCTAAATATAAAAAAATAACATGGCCGGGGGCTTAAGTCTTGCCATGAGACCTACGGTAATAGCTTATTCCCTATGGGAAATTCGTTAAAAGAAAATTATTTTTCAGCGATTTAAAATTATGTTAAAACAATTATAGTGCTACAGAGATATAACATTTTAACACATTGATAGATTTATTAAACAGTAACAATTAAATGTACAGACCTTCAAAAAGATCAGAACAATACTGATAAAAAGCTTAACTAATTTTTAGAGCTTTAGAAAAAAATATTTTTATATATACGTTCATTAAAATGTAAATTAACATTTCTAAAAGATATTGTATAATTTAATACATTTTAATAAATGGACCAGCACAAAACAAGTACCACAAATTAATTTCATTTGCTTGGCTTCGCACGATGGTGGAGCTCAAATGCCTGCGATTGCAAAGCGGCAATCTGCTCAACAACTTTTGGAACTGACGATACCTATAAGTTCTGACACCTGGTAGTTATGAACCTATAAGTTATGATTTGATTTTTATTTTACATAGATCTGGTAGAAGTGATACCTGGGAGTTGTGATGTTGTCAATATTTAATAATTTTTTGAGACCTGGTAGAAGTGAAACCTGGGAGTTATGAACCCCACCCGAATAATATTATTCGTAAGTATTTAAAGGAAAAATGCAATCAAATTTGAAAAAAAAATAGTTTAAACAAATCATGCGCGTTAAAGTAGTTCCATATTTTCACTGATAATATCTATTCCAAAAAGCCTTGAGAGGATAATGCAACATTCCAAAGGGTAAAATTTAACAATGGACAGCTTATGATATCAAATGTCTCATCGATATGGCTAGTCAAGATAATGTTTTGTATTTTCCTAGGCTTGTTATTACCATGGCTACAGTAATAAAAATCTATGGGGAAATGGGAGCGTGAACAAAATCACCCAACAAAATCACTCTAAACCTTGCAGTGGCGTAGATACGGGGGGGGGATAAGGGAATATATCCCCCCCATAACGACATCTTTACAAATAATTTCAAAACAAAATCATCCGCTACACAATAAAAAATAATAGAAAAAATCAATGCGTTGATGTTACTGTATGTCACATGTCCGCAATACAGAATACTAAGGTATTCATATTAAGAGATCTTCCCCAACTGGTCTTCCGGTCATCCCTCTGTCATCAAGATCGCTCAGCCGCAAAATCTTATAACTTATAATGTAGGTCTAACCTAAACAGTTTGAGATATTGACGTTTGTGATGAATGAATATCCCATATATTTTCCGTACCCTCTAAATTTTGTGTTCGGCATTCGTTTTTTGTCTAATTTTCACTCGTTTCATTATAATAAATAGCGTAAACACAAAAGTCATGTAAATCGTATCTAAAAGAAACCCCAAGAGTGATTAATTAGAGTAAAGCATAGAAAAATATCAGTCCTATATAAATTAAATGATCAATTATATAACTAAAAAAGTAATATTGTGAAATTGATAATGGTGTTATAAATAAACCTTTAAAAAAAAAATAACGCAGAAAATAGCTCAACATAAATACGTCATACAGTATATGTTGTGAAGCAAAATATAAGTATAATCACTAGAGGTCTGTCGGTAGTGATTTTTACTGTCGGGTCCGGTTCGGGTCGGGTAGTAGATTACAAAAAATTTTCGGGTCGGGTCGGGTTCGGGTATCATAAGCTAAATAAAAATTCGGGTCGGGTCGGGTTTAGGTATGCAAGTAAAAAAAAATATGGGTCAGGTTCGGGTAATACAAGATAATATTCGGGTTGGGTTCGGGTATTGTAAGCCTAAAATTTAGGTTGGCATTGAATTTTATTAGTAAGCAAAATGTTAATTTAAATAAATTTTGATTGACCTACTTAGCATTTTTAATGCAGGTCAGAAACCTATCATTGCATTTACCAACTTATTTATTTCACATATAGGCCCTAAAGTCATTAAACACATTGTATGTACAGTTCTCTGTTTGGTATATTAAGCCCAACAGTTTTATCGATTTAATTAATTATAAATCATAATTTAAGTTGTAAATAATTAATACAGTAGAACCTCGATTAACCATCACCCTTTTAACCGTCAGTCTCTATTAACCGCCACCCCGCTAGCGCAAAAAAATTTTGTTTCCGCGTGTCAGCAACGAGCCGGATCGTCTGTTGAGGCTCTATGATGAGTAGTGACGACTGCACTGCACACCTGCAATGTGTGTGAATCATTGGCGGCAAGGGTAGTGACCCAGCTGGTTAATCCCTTACACTGTCTTCTGCATTCCACTGCTACTGTTTCATTTCAGTTCAGTATGGTTTGTGGCTAAAGTGAACTGAAGTTATTGCCAATTTCAAATGCGATGCCTACTAGTGTTTTACGTGCTTTACCGTTTATTGTAGGCAGTTCTGTTTTTACGTAGTGTTTTAATGCTCCTCTGTTATGGCTGAGAACGGGAACTTGTAGTTTTGGGACTCGACAATTAACAATAAATTATTAAACGCTGGTGTTTCTTCTTAGAAAAATTAGAAACATGACTGCCTGAAAAAGTCGACGGTGAAAGAAACAAAAGAAAATGACGGATTATTTTAAAAACTAAATACCGGTAACGTAAGTTTTGACAGTAAAAGTACATGTACAGTTGATATTTCATTTATTCTTAGTAAAATATTTTAATAAAGTATTTTTTACTTGAACTGGCGTAGTTTTGTTTTTTCTCATTTAAAATAAATTCACATTAAGTCAATCAAAATTAATTAGGACTTACAATTACGTCGTTATAACATGCAAGGCAGTGAATTGCAATGTTGTCATGGCAAACACTGTCTAGGTGCTAAGTTGTATCGGTACTATTATTATTTCTGTTATTTGTCTGTTCGATTATCCGTCATGGTCTCGGTCCCGAGGGTGACGGTTAATCGAGGTTCTACTGTAATGGGAAATAATTTTCTCAAGTCTTTATGAAACTAAGGATGTATTTTAATGCAGAATAAAAAACACAGAAAATGTATTGAGTCAATACCCTAAGCCAAGGGTTCATTGTTAATTTTTCATTGTTTAATTTTAACAATGTTAATTTTTTGACAACAATACTAGCTTCACGATAGTCGTAAACAGATGGTTCAGGTGTCAATTTTAAGGTAAAATGGTTGTCTAGGGAATTACATTATTATTTAAAAACATTTTTTTTAATATAATTATCTCACAATTTTACTAGATAATTAATTGACAAGTTGCATCTAGTTAACAAAATAATGAGTGAAAAATAACAAGCTGTAAATCTTTTTCCGATAAAAAATATAAAATATAATTCCATAGATAATCACTTTAGTACACCTTTAATTTAACACCTCAGCCATTTTCTACAACAATCAATTAATCTGTATCGCTGAATAAAAATTAACAATGTTCTAAAGGGACCGGAGTCCCAGATGGCAGCGGAGGTATTATCTATTACCTAAAGATGGCATTATCTTTATATGCTGTTCAACTCATTGAATTGTCCATTACATACCCCACAATACATTAGAAAAGGTTTTCACTCGGGGGGGGGGGGTATTTATATCCCCTCCCATGAAAAAACTGTATCTACGCCACTGGACCTTGGTATTACAGTGAAGGGAAAAACTGTATCTACGCCACTGAAACCTTGGTATTACGGTGAAGGGGGGGTGTAGTCCCCCCATGAAATTCTAACAATTAATTTTATTTTTTTCTCTTATTCATATTTTTTCTTATTCTTACTTATTTTCAGAATTTGGATGATTATGCTTGAAACAATAAATTAAATAATATTTACATAAACATTTTAGAATATGATGGTTTTATTAAAGATCGTAGTTTTAATTGACTTAAGGGAGAAAGTATGTGTCAGTCCACTGATACTGTTCATATTTTTAAGCAAGGTACTCCAGTTTTTATTTTGTTTGCTAGTAGGTTTAGTTAGCATTATTTTTTAAAATATCCTTAGGGCAACACTCTGTACTATTCTGTGTAAGGATTCTATTTGTTTCTTGAATTTTGTTTGCTAAAAAAGCGAAGTCATCCACATTTATTATATTTACTATCATAAAACTTTGTTTCCCTTATTTTGATACTTATCAAAACTAGGGGTATGCGATGCAGCAAAAAAATTTTGATTCGATACAACGATACGATACAAAGAATTCCGATACGAATCGATATGATTCGATTCGATACAACACGACAAATACACAACACAATTTCCTGTAAAACAGAAATCATATAACAGAAGATAATAAAAAAAAACATGGAATTAAAGCCAAAAAATATATTATTAGACTATTCACTAAATTTTACAGTTCATAATTAGTTTGATAATTTTTAGTTTGATAACTTTCAAGTTCCAAAGATTTGTGTTAAGGTATTTTATCTATGTATATTATATCAATAAAGCAAAGTTCGCTAAAAGATTTCCAAGATTCGCTAAAATTTTTAATAACTTAGAATATGTATAGCTAGCCTTGAGGAGACTAAACAAGAATTATTTAAAAAAAATTAATTAATTAATTTAAAAAATATATTAAATGTATATTATAAACTACCAAATTAAATAAAAAACTATTGAATGACAAAAACAAATATATCTCTAGTTTTAACTTTTGATACAATTTCAAAATTCTTTTGTATAGGTTTAAAAAATAACATATCTAACAAATTTGGAAATGAGAAAAATAAAAGATATTACTAGAGGAAATGAGTAGTATTGTAGTGAAAACTATAAATAAAAATTCAAAAAGTAATAATATAGAAAATATAAAAACAGAAGTAAACTGTTATTTAAAAAAATATGGTAAGCGGGGGGAATTGGGAGGTATGTTTAACAAATGTATCTAGTTAGGGTACTTTTTCTATTTTTTTGTGTAGTTCCTACTTAACTGATTTTATAACACAGAAACCTATCCTTTTTCGGGTTTTAACTTTCCCCATAGTAAACGAAAAAATAAAAAAATAAATGTCGCAGCAGACCTGGGTAATCGAATTTCAATTCATAATATAATAATATAATCTACGACAAGTTGGTCAAAATCTGTTGATAACATGAGAATTATTTTATTATTCACATAAGATTAACATGGAAAACAGGTTTGCTGCTGTGAGGAACGCTAATAGTAGCATTTATACCTTCAAAAACATTTATTTTTAACATTTATACCAACTTTCATCAACATCTGTCCATAAATAAAAGAGTTTGCCTATTCTCCATATGATTAACATGGGAAAAGAGTATGCAGGTTTGCTGCCATGATAAACACATAAACTATGATTTTTAAGCATGAATGGATGAACCTCAACCACATAAAGCTAAATATAAATTTTTATCCAAAAATATTGGTTAATAAGTGAAATATTAATTTTTCCTTATCCTCCATAAGATTAACATTGGAGCCTCAAAATACAACGTACTGTGTTTAGATTTTTTATATCTCGGTAACCGTTGGAGATAGAGAAAAACTTTAAGGAACTTAATTGTGTAGTTTTTTAAGCTGATTCCAATGGTCAAATATAAAATTAGAAATTTTTAAAAATTACATGTGAAAAACGCAAAAAAACCCATTTTGAGGTACAAAACCCCCCCAAACTACCCGTTCCCATTGACCGATATGTCTGGTTTACGAACTCGTCCGAGCATTTGTAGGAATACACGTCTCTACCAAATTTGGTCTCGATCGCACCATTTTTACGCGAGTTATCGTGCTAACAGACACATATATATATATATATATATATATATACATATATTTTTATATATATAACATATATATATTAACAAATTTTAACGACTTTGTTTTTGGTCTCTGGGCACCTAAAGAAGAAAAATAACATTCCCGGGTTAACTTCCATAATACGGTAATAACTAGAAAAAAATAAATAAAATGTGTTTACCACCCAATTACCCCCATGGGGGTAATTGGGTGGTAGGTCAACATTCCCATAAGACTAAATGGTAATTAAAAATGGACAATTGGGTCTTAAAAAGGAGACTAAAAGTAACATTTTCAAGCAGGTTTTCCTAAAAAAAAATTTTTTTACTCTGAATTTTGCGATGACGAACTTTGTTTTTATAAACTTTGTAGAATTTCTTTGATCGTAAATTACAACTAAACATTATGACCCGCAGGTTTTAAATTCTCAATACAAAGAGTCCATTAGTAGTATTAACAGGAAAATAAGGAGAAATATTTTTCCAATTAGGTAAAAACTATGTTAAATGGTCTCAAAACTTTAGAAAATATGCCTCGATTTTTCAGCCTCTGCGTGATATAAAACAAGAGAGTCTGTGTAAATAATTTCATTCACTGGTTTATTACATCAGATCAATTTGAGCTACTGCAGTCTCTATCTAAATAACTATAATAAAGTTTTGTGACTTTTTTAGGTGTTCTGTGTTGAGTCCAATGTGTCGTGAACTCAAGGGTTTTGGGGCACAAAATGTCTTCTAGTAGAGTTGGAACTTCATCCACTTTTTCAGGCAAAATGAATTTATTTGCTCCCTTGGACTGTGCATATTCCAGGTGATAATACGTTATTGCATCTGGTTGGTTGGTGAAGGAAGATATCTCGATCACCTTCTCAATGAACCACTGATTGTCGTAGCAGGCAGCAACATGATCATTGGTCACACTTCTTCAGATTGAGTGAAGGCGTATGCTGTTTTATAGGCTCACCTGATGTCAATGGTTGATTAATCTCAAAGTTAATTTCATCATCTGAACCTTCAATTACCAACTATACAAGATCATCATCAGATTCATCCGAAATAAAATCAAAACCCTCCTAATCGGAGCATGTGAAATTAGCAGCCTTCTTACTATCTTCCATCTCTTGGCGACTTCTATCATCTTCTTTCTCTCTTCCTTTATATTCAATTAATTATTATTATTATTATATTCACCAAATATTACTTTTATTCCTTGTTTTAACTGAATTAACCCGAGAATACTGCATTAGCTCAATTAAAAAATTTACCACCCAATTTCCCATAAGGGGGTAATTGGGTGGTAACATTTTTGAAAAAAAAAGAAAAATGTTTGAGGTGCTTTTATTATGCAAATAGGTATTGGACATGTTCTTTTGTATCTTTTTTATTAATTTCACGGTGAAAAATAATAAAATTTCACATGTATTAAAAGTTTACAGCTTTTTAAATTAGAGATGAACAAAGTTTGCATACTACTTTCAAAATCGCGAAATGGATAGGGTGTCTAAAACTATTTCCCACCTTTAAATGTTTTAAGATACAAATCTGAAAAAAATATGGCTTACTCTTGAAGAAATTGGCTGTCCACACATGTCATTAAAACAATAAAATATCAATAAATAAATAAATATATAAATAGTTGAAAATTTTACCACCCAATTACCCCACCCACCCAATTCCCCCCGCTTACCCTGGTTTTAGTATCATCCATTTCAAATGGTTAGTTTCTAATCAAATTCATATTTTAAATATAAAAATATATAAAACTTTTAAATACCCCTGTCGCAGCAGACCTGCGTACTCAGCGAATTTCCAAATCAATAATATAATAATTATAATATATGACATTTGGTCAAAATCTGTCGATAAACATGGGAATTATTTGCCTTTTCTCCATAAGATTAAAATGGGAAAGAGTGAGTAGGTTTGCTGCTGTGAGGAACACTGAAAGTAGCCATTTATAAATTTTATTTTTAACATTTTTACCAACTTTCATCAACATCTGTCCATAAATATAGGAGTTTGCCTAATCTCCATATGATTAACATGGGAAAAGAGTATGCAGGTTTGCTGCCATGATAAACACATAAACTATGATTTTTTAGCACAAATGTATGAATCTCAACCACATGAAGCTAAATATCAAGTTTCATCACAAAATATTAGATAATAAGTGAAAAATTAATTTTTTCTAATCCTCCATAAGATTAACATTGGAGCCTCAAAATAGAACGTACTGTGTTTAGATTTTTTTATATCTCGGTAACCGTTGGAGATAGAGAAAAACTTTAAGAAACTTAATTGTGTAGTTTTTGAAGCTGAATCTAATGGTGAAAGATTTAATTTTGAGCAGTAGATCTGCGTACTCAGCGAATTTCAAAATCAATTATAAATAATAATATATGACATTTTATAAAAATCTGTCCATAAACATGAGAATTATTTGCCTATTCTCCATAAGATTAACATTTAAAAGAGTGTGCAGGTTTGCTGCTGTGAGGAACACTAAAATTAGGCATTTCTACCATAAATAATTTTTATCTTAACATTTTACCAACTTTCATCAACATCTGTCCATAAATAAAGGAGTTTGCCTATTCCCTATATGATTAATATAGGAAAAGAGTATGCAGGTTTGCTGCCATGATAAACACAAAAACTATGATTTTTAAGCATAAATGGATAGATCTTAACCAGATGAAGCTAAATATGTAGTTTTATCCAAAAACATTGATTAATATGGGAAATATTAATTTTTCCTTATCCTCCATAAGATTAACATTGGAGCCCCACAATACAACGTACTGTGTTTAGATTTTTTAATATCTCGCTAACCGTTGGAGATAGAGAAAAAATTTAAGGAACTTAATTGTGTAGTTTTTTAAGCTGATTCCAATGGTGAAATATAAAATTAGAAATTTCTAAAAATTACATGTGAAAAACGCAAAGAACCCCATTTTGGGGTACAAAACCCCGCCAAACTACCCGTTCCCATGGACCGATATGTCTGGTTTACAAACTCGTCCGAGCATTTATAGGAATACGCGTCTCTACCAAATTTGGTCTTGATCGGACCATTTTTACGCGAGTTATCGTGCTAACAGACACATACATATATACATATATATATATATATATATATATAAATTTTAACGACTATTGTTTTTTGTCTCTGGGCACCTAAAGAAGAAAAAATAACATGGTCCCGGGCTTAACTTTTGCCATGAGACCTACGGTAATAGCTACTTCCCTATGGGAAATTCGCTAAAAACAACAAAATATATTACAAATTAAACTGTGCACATTTTTTAATGTTAGAATTATAAACAAAATTTAAAAAAATCTGTTCGTAGACATAATAACACTTATAAAATTCACTTATAATACACTTATTCACTTATAAAACATTTAATATGTACATTATAATAAACAATTTAGAATAATGTCAAATACTCAAGGTTTAGTTTTTGGAATTAATATTATTAAAATGCCCCCGTCGCAGCAGACCTGCGTACTCAGCGAATTTCCAAATCAATAATATAATAATTATAATATATGACAAGTTTGGTCAAAATCTGTCGATAAACATGGGAATTATTTGCCTATAAGATTAAAATGGGAAAGAGTGAGTAGGTTTGCTGCTGTGAGGAACACTGAAAGTATACCATCAAAAATTTTATTTTTAACATTTATACCAACTTTTATCAACATCTGTCCGTAAATAAAGGAGTTTGCCTAATCTCCATATGATTAACATGGGAAAAGAGTATGCAGGTTTGCTGCCATGATAAACACATAAACTATGATTTTTTAGCACAAATGTATGGATCTCAACCACATGAAGCTAAATATCAAGTTTCATCCAAAAATATTAGATAATAAGTGAAAAATTAATTTTTCCTAATCCTCCATAAGATTAACATTGGAGCCTTAAAATACAACGTACTGTGTTTAGATTTTTTTTATATCTCGGTAACCGTTTAAGATAGAGAAAAACTTTAAGGAACTTAATTGTGTAGTTTTTTAAGCTGATTCCAATGGTGAAATATAAAATTTGAAATTTTAAAAAATTACATGTGAAAATCGCAAAAAAACCCATTTTGGGGTACAAAACCCCCCCAAAGTACCCGGTCCCATTGACCGATATGTCTGGTTTACGAACTCGTCCGAGCAGTTGTAGGAATACACCTCTCTACCAAATTTGGTCTCGATCGGACCATTTTTACGAGAGTTATCGTGCTAACAGACACATATATATATACATATATACATATATATATATATATAAATTTTAACGACTATTGTTTTTTAACTCTGGGCACCTAAAGAAGAAAAAATAACATGGTCCCGGGCTTAAGTCTTACCATGAGACCTACGGTAATAGCTTCTTCCCTATGGGAAATTCGCTAAAACTATGGATCTACTTTTTTGCTTCGTAAGAAATGCAATGGAAGCTGTCAATTATTGATACTGCAATGAAAAAGGAGCCATTATTAAAACTAAACTAAACAAACTATGATTTAAATAAATACAATTCAATTTTGGTTGTTAATATGTTTTGATGTATTTTTTGTTACTATTGATGTCTGTTGTGTCCAGCGGAGGAATACCTAACCATAAACAACTTCTATTAAAATTGCAATTGTCACATCGCGTAAGCTGTTGTCATGTTAAAAACTTCTCAGACTTGTTTGTCAATTTTGAGAAAGGATTTAAAATCAGTTTGAATAACAAAATAAAAAGGAAAATTGGATTGCACAAACATAGACATTAAATAAATTTGTTTCAAAACCTGAAAATCGGTATAAGATATGCCATTAGGATCTACACACGCTGCCACGCATTGGGACTCGCTCGATGCATCGGGATTTCGATTACCTCTGTATCGAATCGCGATTCGATGCATCGAATCAAAATTTCGATACATTTCGATGCATCGCACACCCCTAATCAAAACTGATAAGAAAGAATGGTATATGGTTAAAACATTTAAATCCAAATGTTTATAGACTTGTGCTGGCTGATTTTACGCTCTTTTGTTAAATACTGCAGTTTACAGTGCTTCAAAATATTATCAGCTTGGGCTGACAGATTCCTTATTTGATCTGAATGAAAATAAAAAGATGCTCAGTGACCGGTATTAGGCTGTGACTGAAATTAGGGTGGTTTACCTTATTTGGAGTAATTATTCGGTTAGTTGTTTGAAGACTAATTAGTCTTTGGAATGGTGATCCAAGATTTCCTCTCAGAATAGTTTGGAATAAACAGAATACAGTGAAGAGAGGCTAAATCGATATCTCAACATTTATCTTCATACTAGCCAAAGTAACCGTTCTTCGCACGGGTTAAAAAGGCTGAAAAGTGTAGGCTCTACTTATACATTTAAGTTATTGTTAATTAATTTTTCATTGTTTACAAAATGACAAAACACGAGTGTCTACAACATTTCAAAGTAACATCTGTCAAATATTGGGAGAGGATAAGGATTAATGTAATAGAGACAGTCGTCGGAAAAAACTTAAAATCGACCATTCCACTATTTCAAATAATTCACTCATTTCGATCCAGCAGTTTATCTGAAAAATCAACTCTATTTATTTTTCTTCCTGAACTGTCAAAATATAGTGCAAACGGATGTTGTCATTAGAAAATGTAAACATTGAACCTAGGACGGTCACGGTAACTCTTTCTTCTTCTTGAACTGTCAAATTTTAGTGTTCACAGCTGTTGACATTCAAGTAATTTTATGTTTTCATTCTTTGAAAATGTAAACATTAAGTTTAGGACGTTCATGGGGCCTAGCCCGAGGGGATTTTAAAGGAACTAATATGCCTATGTGTTGCGTGAGTTTAATATCTACCTTTCTGTCAAATTTCAAACCGGTCAGTTCAGTATTTTTCGCATTTACTTGACACAACAAACCCACAAACAAACATACAGAAACCACCTCTTCTTTATAATATTATGGATTAAGTTACTATCCTCAAAATAAACTAGTGAAATTTTTTGCAAGCAGCTAGTATTGCAAAGATCACTTTCTCTAGTTGGTAGGGGTCTGCAGTGCACCGAAAAAATTGGTACGGTATGGTTCCAAACCTTGTACCGAACCTAGATAAAGTACAAGATTTTTATCAGTACAAGTTTAGTAAGGTACAAATAAGTAAAAATTAGGGGTCTGCGGTGCACCGAAAAAATCGGTACGGTACGGTTCCAGCCTTGTACCGAACCTCGATACGGTACAAGAATTTTTTCGGTACAAGTTCGGTACGGTACAAATAAGGAAAAATAATGTCACTATCCAGTCTAGGTTGCCATCAAATATAACTATAAAACATCTCCTGCCGAAAACGTTGAATAAAACCCGACCGTTAAAGGCTTTATACTCTACAAGTAATATAGAATTACAACAATGCCCAGATGTACGACAAATACTGAACGTAGGACTGGCTCATAGCGTGTTGGTGAATGATCATTTAAAATAAAACAATTTCAACTTTCACCAAGACTTCAGGAAAATCGGGCAACCAGCCATCTCCCTGCCGGCTCTAAATTATTGTGCATTCCCGGCTTATTATCGTATCCACGTGTAGCAGCTTACGCTATCAGGGAACCGTTCCTCCTTTTGACGCAATAAAATTGTCGTACCAGTATGAAGCTCGTATTAGTCGTGTTTCAAATAGCGATGGGAATACTTGTGATTTTTCAATCACGATGAAAATCTTTTAAACTGTGATTTATGATCCTTTGAATTAATTCGTTCTTATTCCTCTGACAGCCTGTTGACGATGTTAAATGACTAATACAAAACTGTGATTTGCCGTATTGATCTCGCTCTTTCGAGATTTTCACTCAAATAAAAAAAAAAATCATAACGTTAAGGATATAATTGAATAAAGGAAATAAATAACTTTTATTTTTTTAACAATATGTTCTGTATTTCCTTATTAGTGGAACCCCTCAAATCCGAACTAATTGGGACTGAAGCCTGTTCTTCCAGGGAAATAAATACTACGCACTTATTTCGTCACTGTATTCGCGAATAACCGACGGGTTAGGCTGTGCGTTCATAAGGGCAGTGACCTTGGCGGGTCGAGCCTGTGCTAAAAATAAACCATTCTCCCCCTACCCTTACTAACAGGGATGCGTATCGCGCACTGTCTGTGTCTAGTTTAGTGAGCGTTTACCTGCTGATAATTGCGTAACTATAACAACCGACATGGCTTGGAATTACGGTCGTGTGTAGATTTTCATCATTTCAACAGTTAAAGCATTGATTTTATAATCACGAAGTATGTAAATTCAATGGTTAAAGATAACAGACTATAAGTGAAAACCCCTGACTTTGTTAAACCTTGAAAAATAAGCTTATGTTATTCATTTTTTTTTAATTTCCATGTATTTTTTTTTTATTTCCCGAGAACATGTTCAGGTATGAGGGGTTCCACTGTAATTTTAAAATATTAACCACTTTATACTAAAATAACTATTTTAGTCTAAAGAGCCCTTTGACATTTTATGAAAATGTTCAATTTAATTTGAACAATTATTGTGATTGGTTGAATTAAAAATAATAAACCAGGACAATATAAAACATAGGTCTTGGCTAGGGGGTATTGACTCAGTATATTTTCTGTATTAGCGAATTTCCCATAGGGAAGAAGCTATTACCGTAGGTCTCATGGCAAGAGTTAAGCCCGAGACCATGTTATTTTTTCTTCTTTAGGTGCCCAGAGACCAAAAACAATAGTCGTTAAAATTTTTATATATATATATATGTATATATGTATATATGTATATATGTATATATGTATATATATATATATGTGTCTGTGAACACGATAACTCTCGTAAAAATGGTCCGATCGAGACCAAATTTTGTAGAGACGTGTATTCCTACAAATGCTCGGACGAGTTCGTAAACCAGACACATCGGTCAATGGGAACGGGTAGTTTGGGGGGGTTTTGTACCCCAAAATGGGGTTTTTTGCGTTTTTCACATGTAATTTTTAAAAATTTCTAATTTTATATTTCACCATTAGAATCAGCTTAAAAAACTACACAATTAAGTTCCTTAAAGATTTTCTCTATCTCCAACGGTTACCGAGATATTAAAAAATCTAAACACAGTACGTTGTATTGTGGGGCTCCAATGTTAATCTTATGGAGGATAGGGAAAAACTAATATTTCCCATATTAATCAATATTTTTGGATAAAAATTTATATTTAGCTTCATCTGGTTGAGATCTATCCATTTATGCTTAAAAATCATAATTTATGCGTTTATCATGGCAGCAAACCTGCATACTCTTTGTCCATAATAATCATATAGGGAATAGGCAAACTCCTTTATTTATGGACAGATGTTGATGAAAGTTGGTATAAATGTTAAGATAAAAATTATTTATGGTAGAAATGCTTAATTTCAGTGTTCCTCACAGCAGCAAACCTGCACACTCTTTCCCATGTTAATCTTATGGAGAACATGCAAATAATTTTCATGTTTACGGACAGATTTTTAAAAAACTTGTTATATATTATTATTATATTATTGATTTGGAAATTCGCTGAGTACGCAGGTCTGCTGCGACGGGGGTATTTTTTATTCTGCAATAAAATACATTATAGTTTTTTATTTTGTTTGTTCATCCTTAGTTTCTTATAGACTTGAGAAGATTATTTTCTCTTATAAATTAGTTTCAACATAAATTATAATGTTTAAATAATTATGAATATGTTTAATGTGATATGTTTTTTTGAAGAATGGATTTAAAAATCATATTACAGGTTAAAAATTAGTACAGTAAAATATTTCTTTTGACATTGTATATCTTTTTTTAAATTCCTTTCTCAATGTTTTCACTAATAAAGTTCTGGAAAATACTTATGAATAAATGGATGAGATCAGTCAATGTTACTAGTGGCATTATTCTCGTGTACCGTACCGTATCGAATTTGTACCGAGAACCGAGGTAAAACAATTTGTACCGTACCGTACCGTACCGACCTCATAATTTCCTGTACCGCAGACCCCTAGTAAAAATTAAGTCACTATCCACTATCCAGTCTAGGTTGCCATCAAATATAATTATGGAACATCTCCCGCTAAAACATAAAATAAAACCTGACCATTAAAGGCTTTATACTCTACAAGTAATATAGAATTACAACAATGCCCAGATGTACGGCAAATACTGAATGTAAGACTGACTCATAGCGTGTTGTGAATGATCATTTAAAACAACCTCACCAGGACTTCAGGAAAATCAGGCAACCAGCCATCTCCCTGCCGGCTCTAAATTATTATGCATTCGCAGCTTATTATCGTATAGCAGATTACGTGATCAGGGAAGAGGTTCCTCCTTTTGACGCAACAAAGTAGTCGTACCAATATGAAGCTCGTATTAGTCGTGTTTCAAATAGTGATGGGATTACCTGTGATTTTTCAATCACTGTAAAAACCTTTTAAACTGAAATTCATGATTTTTTAAAGTAATTTTTTCTTTTTGCTCAGACAGCCTGTTGACGATGTTATATGACCAATACAGAACTGTGATTTGCTGTAATGATCTTGCTATTTCGGGATTTTCACTCAAATAAAACAAAAAATCATAATGTTAAGGATGTAACTGAATAAAGGAAATAAATAAACCGTTTTATTTTTTTAATATGTTCTGGATTTCCTCATTAGTGGAAACCCTCAAATCGAAACTAATTAGGACTGAAGCCTGTTCTTCCCGGGAAATAATATTACGCACTTATTTCGTCACTGTATTTAAGCGACGGGAGATGCAGTGATTGGGGTTAAACAGGTGTGTGTGACTCAATAAGTTCATAAGGGCAGTAACCTTGGCGGGTGGATGTACATCCCATGACGTGCCATTGTTTCTAGTCAAGCCTCTGCTAAAATTAAATCACTCTCCCCCTACCCCCACCCTTACTGGGATGCATATCGCATCTGTCTACTGTCTGTGTCTAATTTATTGAGCGTTTACCTGCTGGTAAGTGTGTATTGCTAACAACCGACGCGGCTTGGAATTACGTTTGTGTGAAGATTTTCTTCACTTTAAATATATGACTTGAACCTTAAAAAAAGTTTATGTGATTAAATTTTTTTAAATCTTCAGCTATTTCTTTTTTTTATTTTCTGAGAACTGGTCAGATTTAAGGGGTTCCACTGTAATATTAAACTATTACAGTGGTTATTAATGTATTAACCACTTTACACTAAAATAACTATTTTAGTGTAAAGAGCTCTTTGACATTTTATGAAAGTGTTTGATTTAAGTTGAACAATGATTGTGATTGGTTGAATTAAAAATAATAAACCAAGATAATATAAAACATAGGTTTAATGAACCCTTGGCTAAGGGTATTGACTCAATATATTTTCTGTATTCTTTGCCCTGCAATAAAATACATTATAGTTTTTTATTTTGCATGTTCATCCTTAGTTTCATATAGACTTGAGAACGGCGGGACGTACAGCGCACGTCATTAGACATATGTCTAGCGAAGTACGCGGAGATAAAACAATTTTACCGTACCAACCTCATTATTTCCTGTCTCCTAACCCCTACTAATTGGTGGTTATTTTATGACAATTGACTTAATGCTTTTGGATAGTAAGCTACAGGTTGATTACATTGCAACATTTCAAGGCAGTATATACAAATTTTGTTTCAATTATTTTCACCGGGGTTTTTTATATTTTACAAAGTTTCCCCTGACTTATAGACTCTTTTCAAATATTTCCTGATTTTCCTTTACATTAATCAAATTACCTGAGACTACATGACTTTCCAGGTCTGTAGCAAGCCAGAATAAAGTACTACACTGTATCATTCATTGTATATTTACTGTTACGAAATACTGTACTCAATTTGTGTTTAAACTACTGATACAACTCTTTTAGTTTAGTTATCAAGAATCATTAAATGCCACTATTAAAACAATTCTTTAATTTGTTTTTACTTTTAAGACATTTTTGTATTTTATTGAAATTATTATAAGACTAATGATAGCTATTTATTATGTAACTATCTCATATACCTTCATATTAAAAAAAAACCCTTTAGGGCAAGAAATAAAATAATGTCTATTGATATTCTCACCTTCCCCGAGGGAAAAAACCTCCAGGTCTAGTTTTGAAGCCCGTTTGGAAACGAGGTCGGTAGTAGGTACCACGATTACGAGGGTAGCGACCAGGATACTTGTGATAGCGGTGTCGGTCATCAGATCGGCTGCGAGACCTACGATGATAGTCCATTGACCGCGAACGACTGCGCGATCTTGAGTATGACCTGTCAAACAAAAATATTACTCAGCCCACATCTCAATCCTCTAATTACAAGTAAACATCATTATCTAACAATTGTACATTACCATAAATAAACCAATTCAAGGATCACGAATTTTAATAACTGTAAAATCATATAAAATTTTAAAGAACATATTTTCTATACAAATCCAACTCTAAATTATTGAACTACAAAAATAGTGGTACAAAAACGATTTTAAAATTGGCCAAATAATCTAAATGGACAGAAAAACTATGAGGGTTGTCCGTAAAGTAAGGTTTCCATAGCACTGCAGACGATAATAGTGTTACGACGGGGGTTCGCACAGTTTTGTTTTGCACCTGGGTTCCCCCACTCCAAATCCCCACCGCATTGAAGTGTCTGCGGCGCTCAGTCTTGGCCTGGCAGCCGTACAAGATGGATGTCCCCTTGCTTCGCCCGCCAGGTGTGAGCTGTGCTCAGTGATTAGTTTTTTGACTGCCAAAAACCTTCGCCCGGGGAAATTCGTTCCCGGCTTTGTGAAATATATAGAGAAAAGTGTATGAGCGTACATGTGTACAAATGGTGCAGGAAGTTCGAGAACGGGCGTACCGACATCCATGTTGAGGAGCATTCTGCGCAAACTCAAGCAAACGCAAAGTGCCAGCTGAGTCATGGCAACTGTCTTTAGCAACAGGAAAGGTGTATTGTTGTGAGAATTCTTTCCCATCGATGAAACAATCAACACTGCCCGCTACTGCGAGACACTGCAAAAACTTCACTGTGCCATTCAAAACAAGAGGAGGGGTATGCTGTCCAAGGGGGTGCATTTGCATCAGGATAACGCTTGACCGCACACCGCTAACATTACCAATGAACTCATTTGGAAGGGGTATTATCAAACACCCACCCTACAGACCGTAAGTAGCCCCCAGTGACTACCACCTCTTCCCTGATAGTAAGAAACACCTGTGTGGAACGCATTTCGGCGGCCGAGAAGAGCTGAAAGAAGCGGTTTCTCAGCTATGTGTGCGGCTTGGCGGCAGACTTCTTTGACTCGGGCATTCGAAATCTGGTAAATATGCAAAAATGCATTGACCTCGGTAGCTCGACTACATAGAAAAATAGGGAAAAGTCTGAACTTTCAGAATATGTACAAGTATATGCAAATAAACAAGTTTTTCACTGTGAAAATCACTGGGAACCTTACTTTACGGACAACCCTCGTAGTTTCATAAGGTTTGGCTATAAAGTAACTGGGACAATTTTCTGTGAGATAAACTGTGTGAACCTCAAAGACAAAAACACCTTATTGCCGAGTCTCCTGATATCCCCCCTTCACATTTCCACCAGATGGATGAGCTAGGCTTGCTCAGTCACGCTTCTGCCTTAGTTTTTATTTGCACCTTGTATATGCAACTTGTCAGATTCGAGCTCTATTCATGGTGAATTTGGACTCTTCCAATGCATTGATTTATACTTAGTTTCTGTGTCATAGGTAAAAAAAAAAACAAGAATACATGTAATAACTCTTTACAAAAGTTAAGGATCTCTCCTAATATTTTTTTAAGATGTCTGAACAGATTTCCATCTGTGACTTCTTTTATTCTGGAGTGAGGTTTTTTGGCAACATTATGGAACACACTTTTCTTATTAGCGAATTTCCCATAGGAAAGAAGCTATTACCGTAGGTCTCATGGTAAGACTTAAGCCCGGGACCATGTTATTTTTTCGTCTCTAGGTGCCCGGAGTCCAAAAACAATAGTCGTTAAAATTTGTATACATATATATATATATATATGTCTGTTAGCACGATAACTCATATAAAAATGGTCCGATCAAGACCAAATTTGGTAGAGACGTGTATTCCTACAGATTCTCGGATGAGTTTGTAAACCAGACATATCAGTCAATGGGAATGGGTAGTTTGGGGGGGGGTATTGTACCCCAAAATGGGGTTTTTGCGTTTTTCATTTGTAATTTTTAAATATTTCTAATTTAATATTTCACCATTGGAATCAGCTTAAAAAACTACACAATTAAGTTCCTTAAAGTTTTTCTCTATCTTCAACGGTTACCGAGATATTAAAAAATCTTAACACAGTACGTTGTATTGTGGGGCTCCAATGTTAATTATTGAGGATAAGGAAAAATTAATATTCCCTGTATAAATCAATATTTTTGGATAAAACTTGATATTTAGCTTCATGTGGTTGCGATCTATCCATTTATGCTTAAAAATCATAGTTTATGTGTTTATCATGGCAGTAAACCTGCATACTCTTTTCCCATGTTAATAATATGGAGAATAGGCAAACCCCTTTATTTATGAACAGATGTTGATGAAAGTTTGTAAAAAAATGTAAAAAAATGTATTGTAAAAAAATAAAAATTTTTGATGGTATAAATGCCTACTCTCAGTGTTCCTCACAGCAGCAAACCTGCACACTCTTTCCCATGTTAATCTTATGGAGAACAGGCAAATAATTCTCATGTTTATGGACAGATTTTTATAAAACTTGTCAAATATTATTATTATTATATTGTTAATTTGGAAATTCGCTGTGTACGCAGGTCTGTTGCGACGGGGGTATTAATCATATAGGGAATGGGCAAACTCATTTATTTGTGGACAGATGTTGATGAAAGTTGGTATAAATGTTAAGATAAAAATTATTTATGGTAGAAATGACTACTTTCAGTTTTCCTCACAGCAGCTAACCTGCACACTCTTTACCATGTTAATCTTATGGAGAATAGGCAAATAACTCTCATGTTTATGGACAGATTTTTATAAAACTTGTCATATATTATTATTATTATATTATTGATTTGGAAATTCGCTGAGTACACAGGTCTGCTGCGACGGGGGTATTAATCATATAGGGAATGGGCAAACTCATTTATTTGTGGACAGATGTTGATGAAAGTTGGTATAAATGTTAAGATAAAAATTATTTATGGTAGAAATGACTACTTTCAGTTTTCCTCACAGCAGCTAACCTGCACACTCTTTCCCATGTTAATCTTATGGAGAATAGGCAAATAACTCTCATGTTTATGGACAGATTTTTATAAAACTTGTCATATATTATTATTATTATATTATTGATTTGGAAATTCGCTGAGTACGCAGGTCTGCTGCAACGGGGGTATTTAAAAAAAATTGTTATATAATATTTTCCGAACCAATTTTCGTCAGTTCCCACAGTCTTAGCAACTGCACTGATCAGCGCTTGTCAGATTAATTTGATTATTTTCTTGATGTGTTCATCCGTCTCCGAGGTTGAAGGATGTCCTGGGTGTGAATCATCTTTAATATCTCCTCTCCCTTCTTAGTAACGCTTAGGCCATTCAAAAAATTGGGTACATAATATATTCTTCCCTATAAACCTTTTGTAGGAAGGAATAAGCTTCTGTTGCAGATTTATTAATCTGATTAAAATTTTTAGTAAAGCTGGGTAGCTTCACTGAAAATATGAGCGGCATGTACAGAATCCAATAACAACAAAGGCTGAGGCCCGACTGAGCAAGCTTAGCTTGTCTAACTGGCTGGAATTTAAGAGGGGGTGTGAAGCAACTTAGCAATATAGCGTTTGACTTTGAGGCTAGCATGGTTTATATAAAAAAATACCCCCGTCGCAGCAGACCTGTGTACTCAGCGAATTTCCAAATCAATAATACAGTGCAACTTGGTTATTGCGGCCTCGGCCATAACGTCAACTCGGATATAACGTCATTTATTTTTAGGTCCCGCCGAACTATATGTATTTAGTTTGATCTGGATAGATCTCAACCACATGAAGCTAAATATCAAGTTTTATCCAAAAATATTGATTTATACAGGGAATATTAATTTTTCCCTATCCTCCATAAGATTAACATTGGAGCCCCACAATACAACGTACTGTGTTTAGATTTTTTAATATCTCGGTAACCGTTGAAGATAGAGAAAAACTTTAAAGAACTTAATTGTGTAGTATTTTAAGCTGATTCCAATGGTGAACTATAAAATTAGAAATTTTTTAAAATTACATGTGAAAAACGCAAAAAACCCCATTTTGGGGTAAAAAACCCCCCCAAACTTCCATTGCCCAATATGTCTGGTTTACGAACTCGTCCGAGCATTTGTAGGAATACACGTCTTTACCAAATTTGGTCTTAATCAGACCATTTTTACGAGAGTCATTGTGTTTTTCAGACACACACACACACATATATATACAGTGCAACTCGGTTATTGCGGCCTCGGCCATAACGTCAACTCGGATATAACGTCATTTATTTTTAGGTCCCGCCAAACTATATGTATTTCCATAGGAAAAAACCTCGAATATATCATCAGTAAATTCTCAAACCTCGTTTATAACGTCAAGAAAATGGGGCCGAGATGAAGGTAACATATAGCTAAATAGAGAAAGTTTGGTCAGTGGTGCAACGTGAGGGCTACGGCTATTGTTTAGCTACATTCTATTTTTAGAAACAGCATTTTATTGCTGTCTTACCGCTAACCACCCCAACCCCCTCCCCTACCCTATATCCGCTGTCGCCGGTCATCAAGGTCAGTGTCAGTGACTCACGTCGCATCAAAGCACTGTGATGCCGTTCGTACGTACCTACAGTTCGTGCAGATATCGTTAGTTCAGTGTATGTCTTTTACAGTTTGTTTTTCGTTATTTTAACCCTTTAAGTGCTAAGATCCGATATATCGGATCTCGGCATATTCCTGAAAAATGCTAAGATCCGATATATCGGACCGCCGATTTTTGCCGAAAAACGCTAAGTGCGGATATATCGGATTTTACCATTTTCGTCATATCTCAGTTATTTATTGGAGTATACCGATGACAAACATATCAAAATAAAGAGGAATAAATTATCTATTGGAACATAACATTTATTTTAATATTTCATATAGTATACGCGCTAGAATGACGACGGGAATTTTAATGGCGGCGGTGTCTGCTGCTTACTGCGCAGTAGTGAACAACGACGTTACAGCTGTTAGAGGCGCGTTCAAATCTTTGTATTTGTTGTTACAGTTGAGGTTATTATTTGTTTGTGACTATTTTGTGCGTATTTACTTAATTTTTAGTAAGTATGGGTGACAAACACTGACCTAAATCGCCGGTGAGTGAGAACACTTTAGCCGAATTCGCGAGAGAGTACGGACTCAACATTGATTTTGGACGTAGTGACGATGAACAATTTAATATAAGTAGCTTTATATAAAGTAATATAATAAAATATAATATAAATAAAATATCTGTAAATAGTTTAAATATTAAATATAGACCATGAGTAACAAGATATACTTTGGTTAGATAGTGTACTTGGGCTCCACAAATATGCTGATTTTCACCTTGGAAAGTTTTTGTATTTATTAACAAAACTTTTTTATTTGTAAAGCAATTAGCTTGAAATTTTCAGTATTTACTTAAAACAATATGTACTTTCAAAAGATACTGTATTCTGTATCCATAATTTTGATTTTTAACATTGTTTGTTTATTTGAATGTTAAAGATTTCTATAATTATACAAAATTTATGTTTATATATATTCGTACATATATATACCGGTATTTGAAAACATTTTTAATGCATATATATACATTTTTATTTGAGGAATTTCATTAGCTACTAAACAAAACAAATTTCAAGCTAATAGCTTTTAATTTAAGCCAGTTATGACAGTTTTTATAAAACTATCCACAAATCTGCTGATTTTCACCTTGGTAAATATTTGTATTTATTAACAAAACTTTTTTATTTGTAAAGCAATTAGCTTGAAATTTTCAGTATTTACTTAAAATAATATGTACTTTCAAAAGATACTGTATTCTGTATCCATAATTTAGATTTTTAACAATGTTATTTATTTGAATGTTGAAAATTTATATATAAAAAATTTATGTTTATATATATTTGTACATATATATATTTGTAAACATTTTTAATGCATATATATATATACATTTTTATTTGAGGAATTTCATTAGCTACTAAACAAAACAAATTTCAAGCTAATAGCTTTTAATTTAAACCAGTTATGACCGTTTTTATAAAACTCTACAAAATCACTATTTTTACCCAGCACTTTAGGTATATGTTATGAAATAATTGCCAGCACTTTTTGAAAATAATATCCAAAAACGTCCAGCACTTAAAGGGTTAATTTACAAATACAGTATTGAAAAATAATGGCAAGTGTTAAGAGAAAGGTTTTGCTGAAGAAAAGGTGTGAGTTATAAGAGCGTGTAAGGAGGGACGTAAGATAGCAGACGTGTGTTCGGGCTTGTTTTTTAAAATCGAACCAACAGTTGAATTCACCAAGCCGAACTTCATTGCAATATTTTCAAATTTGATTTTTTATATAGTAGAGTAGTCAGTCAGTCATAAACATAAACTTACGGTGTATTTTAAATTACCTTCATTAAATATCGTAATTTCATGTAAAAAATGTGTTTCCCTATTTTTCCTCGGTTTTAAATTAAAATTATATAACCTCTTTTATAGCGTCACTCGGATATAGCGTCATTAATTGTGTGGTCCCTTCAATGACGTTATAACCAAGTTCCACTATATATATATAAAAATATTAACGACTATTGTTTTTGGGACTCTGGGCACCTAAAGACGAAAAAATAACATTGTCCCGGGCTTAAGTCTTACCATGAGACCTACGGTAATAGCTTCTTCCCTATGGGAAATTCGCTAAAACCAGTCCTATTATTTTATAACTACACCTCGTTGTTTCATAAATATCTAGCATGGCTGTCGTTTAAGGTATTTTAGCCAACCTCAATTTTTTGAGCTGATCATATACTGTTTATTTTTTCCATACAGGTATTGGTTTGTTACATTGGCTTCAAGCAATTAAATGAATAAGTTTTTTATCAAAACAGGAAAGTTCTTGGAAATACTTTTCTCTGCTTTTATTTTACACAGTTATTTCACCCTTTAGTTTTTACAAATTGTTTACTAATTTGATAATTTTTCATTATTACATGCATAAAATAAATACTATGCAAAACTTCTATTCACAAATTGTTCACCACTATCTTCAATCAACAACTGTCCAATGGTTATATACAGATGTTTTGATTTGTATTGTTTACATTTGATTCTCCACAAACGTAATGTTAATTTCTTTAGACTTTAACATTTAAAGGAGACCTATCTTAAACTTATTTTCTACTCGGAAATTTGTTATTTTCAAAATTTAAAGAAATTCGTTAAGAGCGTTTTCGAGATCCTCATGCAAATATATATATATATATATACAGTAAACCCTCTCATATCCAGATCTCTCATATCTGGACCCTCCGATATCCGGACGTGATTTTGAAAGAATGCAAAAATTTAAAATTACTCTAGGAGGTCAATGTTTGTTAAAACAGTAGTCGCGAAAGATGTTTGTAGGCCGGTTTAATTTTCCAATTAGGATAATCTCATTTTTTCTTCTAGGAAGTGGGAAAACAAGTTAGATGTTATTTGTTACTATGTTACGTATTTCTAGTGATGAATTACCTGCTACGATAAGATCCACTCTCACTGCTGCGGTAACGGCGCCTCTCTCGCTCTCTATCACTTCGGTAGGATCCAGACTTGCTGCGGCTGCGGTCCTTGCGATACGAAGGACTACGGGATGAGCTGCTCGAGTACTTTTTGGGAGGTGGAGACTCACTTGAGTACTTCTTATGCGACCGTGACCTGCTGCGAGATCTGTGGTCACATTCATCCATTTCCATAAGTTCATAGTTGATGGGATGGAAGATTTACAAAGAAAATGAACAGCCGTCACGTTAATATGCCTTATATTTAGGGATGTATGAATATATTCAAGCTTTGAGATTTTCAAAAGAAGCGTAGATGAAAAAAAATTGTTTAAGACGAGAAAATTAAAAGTCTAACAACACAATTAAACATCCGAGGGTTGCTATATAGATACAGTTGAGTTTGCAGTGTTTCCACTATACATTGACGAGTTCAATGTGCAATTTCAATTTCAAGGGCATTACTACAGTAATTTTCGAACAAATATGCCTGCACTGCTCTGCTTTAAGTACATGCACCATAATACTTAATAAGTATTACTTTTATCACAGAAAAAAGCAATACCTCTGCTCCAGTGCCAATATCTGACGATTTCAGGACCCGAATGGGCTTGTTGGTATTTTTGACCGATAAAGTTTTATCTGAAAATACCCCAATCGCAGCAAACCTGCGTACTCAGTAAATTTCCAAATCAAGAATATAATGATAATGATATATGACAAGTTTGATCAATATTTGTCGATAAATATGAGAATTATTTGCCTATACTCCTTAAGATTAACATTGGAAAGAGTATTCAGGTTTGCTGCTGTGAAAGTACGTATTTCCAGCACAAAATTTTTATTTTCACCATTTAAACCAACTCTAATCAACATCTGTTCATGAATAAAGGTGTTTGCCTATTCCCTGTATTAACATGAGAAAAGAGTATGCAGATTAGCTGCCATTTATAACACATAAACTATGATTTTTAAGCATAAATGTATGAACCTCGACCACATGCAGCTAAATATCAAGTTTCATCCAAAAATATAGATTGTTAAGTGAAATATTAATTTTGCCTTATTCTCCATAAGATTAACATTTTTATGAGAGTTATCGTGTTCATACACACACACACACACACACACACACACACACATATACAGGGTGTTCATTAAAGTCGGGGACAAACTTCGAGGGGTGATAGTACTCATCAAAATAAACAAAAAATTTCCCATAAACATATGTCAAAAAATCCTTCGCTTAGCCGCTAGCTGCCATTTTGTATTTTATACAAAAAACGTTACAAAAAACGTTATATATAAATAATTATTTAACATACAGAAACCAAACTTCGCACATATATTTTATGGCTAAAGAAAGAAATATTCCAAAATTATCATTAAGTTTTCTTTTATATTATAAAATGACAGCGGTTAAAAATACTGTATTGTAATTTAAATAAGAAAAAACCATTAACTTTAAGAACCGCCGCCATTTTGAAAATATAAAAGCAAACATAACGATACTTTGAGAATATTTTTCTCTTTGGCCAATAAATATGTGTGCAAAGTTTTGTTTCTGTATCTTAAATAGTTCTTTATATATAAAGTTTTTTGTATAAAATACAAAATGGCGGCTAGTGGCTATACGAAGGATTTTTCGACATATGTTTATAGGAAATTTTTTGTTTATTTTGATGAGTACTATCACCCCTCGAAGTTTGTCCCCAACTTTAATGAACACCCTGTATGTATATATATATATATATATATATATATATATATATACATATGTGACGACTATTGTTTTTGGTCTCTGGGCACCTTAAGACAAAAAATAACATGGTGCCGGGCTTAAGTCTTACCATGAAACCTACGGTAATAGCTTCCAAGAAGCTATTACCGTAGATGCTAGATGGAAGGCAAAATAAACATCAAAAATTAATTTCTGATGGTTTTGGAACAAAACTAGCCAAAAAGTAAGTCAGTACATTGAGTAATAACTAAGTTATAACCAATTTACAGAGAGTTGCTGTCAGCGACACTGACACTTATAGCATAGGACCTAGAGTCGCTCTTAAACCATTCCCGTCGGGCAGAACGGTCGACGCCTGAGGCTCTCCGGTCTGAACAAAAATCAAGCCTTTTTCACTACGACTGCGCGGCACTATTAGCGTGAAAGAATTAACAGTAACTTCATAAATTATATGTTTTGATTTTTTTGCCCTGTTCCTTATACCCTTTAACTGTGTATACAATCACTTTTAGCAAGAAAAAATATTATTACTGGACTTTTTCACCAGTTCCAAGCTGTGGACTTAGAAACAAGTAGGTATTTTTGTTTCGTCAAATTTTACTTTATTTTCAAAATATTCCTTTATTTTACTTGGCAGATCTACTTCTAGTTACCTGCTGTAATAAATAGTTAATGATAAATCTTTAAATAATAATCATTTAAGGAACTACGTCGAAATATAAGCAGGCAACACACATTCCTTGCTCATAACCACCCCGCCGCCCACCCTGCGGGACACACGGCGCACGTCATTTGACATGTCTGTATGCGGACGTACAGAGTGCTTCATTAGACAGGAATGGGTTAATGCCTAGAGCTGCAACATTCTAAAGGGTTAATATCTTCAGCTCCGCTGACAGTATTACAATTTTTTACAGCAGTGAACAGGTTAAATGTGATAATTAAATCTATACAAACCCAGAAACAAAACCTCAAAAGGTTGGTACTCTACCGAAACACCATAGTTACACTGAAATAGATAGTTTTTATAGAAAAGAAATAGATAGTTGTATCTTGAATTTTTTTATCCTTGTTTCTTTACTGTAAAAACCCCCGTTAACCGAAATAAAGGGGGGAGAACCATTTCGGATAACCAATTTTTTGGATTACTGTTACATGCTTAAAATTGCCCATGAACAAGGTGTGTAGGAAAATAATGATTTACAAACAGTCTTTAAAATACAGTGTTTAATTTCAGCTAAAAATGTTATAATGGGCTATAAAATAGAATAAAGTAAACAACTTAATTTAAAACCATCCGAAAACACAAACTTGCTAATCGCAAACAGTACACTACTGCAAAACGTTAACCCTTTCCCATAACGTTTTGTCGTTTTTTAGACCTCAACCACCCCTGCAGATTCTCATTACATCTCAAAATTTCACTAGTTAACATTTTTATAATAACCATAAATCAAAACACAAGCGAACCAAAGATTATCAGCTGAAACAAACAATGCGGCTGGTGACCGATACGAAACGAGCCAGACGCAGACGACTTCATAATGTAACCAGGACGAGACAGTTTTCACAGCCGTCTAAATAATAGTTAATATGATGATTTTTGTCTAAATACTATAATAACAGGAAGACGTCTAAAATTAAACACATTGCTTTTTCAATGATCAAAACAATCGGAAATCATTATTAAACTATGGAAAACTCGATGACTGCCGCGCATCACCAAAATGTCACATACAAATTCTTTCTGGAGATAGAAGATCGTTGTTCATATATTGCATTTTAACCGGGATTAGGTTAACCGAGGTTCTACAGTATTTGCCCAAGTCTTTGTAAATGGTAAGAATTTTAAATACCCCCATCGCAGCAGACCTGCAAACTCAGCGATTTCCAAATCAACAATATAATAGTAATAAAAATATATAACAAGTTTTATTAAAATCTGTCCATAAACATGTGAATTATTTGTCTATTGTTCATAAGATTAACAAAGGAGACATTTATACTAAATTTATTTATACATGTACATAAATAATTTTTATTTTAATATTTATATGAACTTTCATGAACATCTGTCCATGAGTAAAGGTGTTTGCCTATTCTCTATATGATTAACATGGGAAAAGAGTATCCAGGTTAGCTGCCATGATACAGGTAAATTATGATTATTAAGCATAAATTGATATATCTCAACCACATAAAGGAAAAAATACTAGAGGTCTGCGGGTACCCGAAAATTCAGGTAAGTGCGTGAACCTGAATGGTCGGGCGGGCTCGGCACGGCACGGCTCGGGTTTCATTCTGGCGGGGTTCTATTAGATGTGTGATCGGGCGGGTACCAACTACCCAAAAGGCATCGGGTTATACGAAATACCCAAGATGACAAAGAAATTAACCAGAGACCCCGGGTAAAAACATTTCGTCCAAAACTTCTCATTCACGCAATATTATTGGATAGAGATGTTCTCGATCGAGATGTCAAACTTCGAAGTAATTTTTACTGTCTTGATACATTCGATTGCACAGCCTCACAGTCACGAGGACTTTTGTGAAAATCAGGCAACCAGCCGTCTCCCTGCCGGCTCAAAACTATTGTGCATTCGCAGCTTATTATCGTACGCCACATAGCTTACGTGATCAGGAAACCGTTCCTCCTTTTGACGCAACAAAATAGTCGTCCAGTATGAAGCTCGTATTTGTCATGTTTCAAATAGTGATGGGAATACCTGTGATTTTTTATTTTTTTAACAGTGAAAACCTTTTCAACTGTGATTCATGATTCTTTCAAGTGATTTGTTGTTTTTGCTCTGACAGCCTGTTGATGATGTTACGTGACCAATACAGAACTGTGATTTGCTGTAGTGATCTCGCTCGATTTTCACTAAAATAAAATAAAAATCATAATCTTAAGGATATCACTGAATAAAGGGAAAAAATAAAACCGTTTTATTTTTTTAACGATATGTTCTGGATTTCCTTTATTGGAACCCCTCAAATTCCCACTGATTGGGACTGAAGCCTGTTCTTTCCGGGAAATAATATTACACACTTATTTCGTCACGGTATTCATGCAGTAAGCGACGGGAGACATGGTGATTGGGGTTATACAGGCTGTTTGCGACTCAATAAATTCATAAGGGCAGTGACCTTGGCAGGTGGAGGTACGTCCCATGACATGCCATTGTTTCTATTCGAGTCTGTGATAGAAATAAATCACTCTCCCCTACCCCCTTCCTTACTGGAATGCATATCGTGTCTGTCTACTGTCTGTGTCCAGTTTAGTGAGCGTTTACCTGCTGATAGGTGCATATGGCTAACAACCCACGTGGCTTTGAATTACGTTCGTGTGAAGATTTTTTTCACTTCAACAGTTTAAGATAACAGACTTTTAGCGAAAAAACCTGACTTTATTAAAACTTGAAAATTAGGTTTAAGTGATTATATATTTTTTTTCCATTTCCAGCTCTTCCTTTTTTTTATTTTCCGAGAATGTGTTTGGATTTAATTTTGGATTTGGGATTCCACTGTAATACTAAAATATTAACCACTTTATACTAAAAGTACCTGGTGACCGAGCTTTGCTCGGATAGAATAAGACATGTATTTTACAAGTTAGTTAGCAAAATTAAAACAAATTTACTGCTCAATGAAAACATTTATGTGGTTTAAATAAAACCGTTTTAATACCCCTTAATTAATATGGCATAAATACTGAACAAATATATAGCCCTCGGGTGGGGATCGATCACGCGACCTTGCATACGTGAGATCTAAGCGCTTAAGCTACGGCGTCAGCCGATTTCGCGTCGTCGTTTAAGAGTTTTTGGCCAACCTCAATTAATTGTTTTAGCTAACCTTATACTGAATTTAAATGTCCATACTGTTTGTTATTATTATCCTGTGATCAACTGATTTTATTAGAAACGGAATGAGGATTGAAAAGCAAAAGATAAATTTAATTTACACCAATTATTTGGTTTGTTACAGTAGCTTCAAGCAATACAACGAATACGTTTTCTGTCAAAACACGGAAGATTTTGGAAATACTCTTTCCTGCTTTTATTTCGCACAGTTATGTTACCCTGAAGTTTTTACAAATTGTTTAGTAACCTGATAATTTTACATTTATTACATACATAAAATAAATATTTATGAAAAACCTCTATTCACATATTGTTCTTTGCCGTCTTCAATCAAGAACTGTCAAACGTTTATAAACAGCTGTTTTGGTTTGCATTGTTTACATTTGATTCTCCATAAGCGTAATGTTAAATTTTTAGATTTTAAACTTAATATTACAGTAAAACACGAATTTTCCTGGACATTAGACCTATCTAGAACTTATTTTCTACTCGGAAATTAGTTATTTCCAAAATTTAATGAAATTCCTCGGTGCCGTTTTCGAGATCCGTGTGCAAATATATATATATATATATATATATATATATATATATACAAACCTTGCTCGTATTATAGTACTGGATAACTATTTTAGTCTAAGGAGCCCTTTGGCATTTTATGAAAGTGTTAGATTTAATTTGAACGATGATTATGATTGATTGAATTAAAAAAAACAAACCCGGACAATATATAACATAGTTCTAATGAACCCTTGGCTTAGGGTATTGATCTTATATATTTTCTGTATTTTTGTTCTGCAATAAAATGCATTATAGTTTTTTATTTTGTTTGTTCATCCTTAGTTTCATATAAACTTGAGACAATTATTTCCCATTATTAATTATTTACAACATAAATTATAATGATTTATAATAAATTAAATGGATAAAACTGTTGGAGTTAATATACCAAACATAGAACTGTACATATAATGTGTTTAATGACTTTTAGGCCTATATGTGAAATAAATAAGTTGGTAAATGCAATGATAGGTTTCTGACTTGCATCAATAATGCTAAGTAGGTCAATCAAAATTTATTTAAATTAACATTTTGCTTACTAATAAAATCCAAAGCCAACCTGAATTTTAGGCTTGCAATAACCGACCCCGACCTGAACATTAACTACAGTGGAACTTGGTTATAACGTCATTGAAGGGACCACACAATTAATGACGCTATATCAGGGTGACGCTATAAAAGAGGTTACATAATTTTAATTTAAAACTGAGGAAAAATAGGGAAACACATTTTTTACATGAAATTAAGACATTCAATGAAGTTAATTTAAAATACACCGTAAGTTTATGTTTATGACTGACTTGACTACTCTACTATATAAAAAATCAAATTTGAAAATATTGCAATGAAGTTCGGCTTGGTGAATTCAACTGTTGGTTCGATTTTAAAAAATAAGCCCGAACACACGTCTGCTATCTTACGTCCCTCCTTACACGCACTTATAACTCACACCTTTTCTTCAGTAAAACCTTTCTCTTAACACTTGCCATTATTTTTCAATACTGTATTCGTAAATTAAAATAACGAAAAACAAACTGTAAAAGACATACACTGAACTAACGATATCTACACGAACTGTAGGTACGTACGAACGGCATCACAGTGCTTTGATGCGACGTGAGTCACTGACACTGATCTTGATGACCTGCGACAGCGGATATAGGATAAGAGAGGGGGTTGGGGTGGTTAGCGGTAAGACAGCAATAAAATGCCGTTTCTAAAAATAGAATGTAGCTAAACAATAGCCGCAGCCCTCACGTTGCACCACCGCCCGAACTTTCTATATTTAGCTATATGTTACCTTCATCTCGGCCCCTTTTTCTTGACGTTATATACGAGGTTTTAGAATTTACTGACGATATATCTGAGGTTTTTTCCTATGTAAATACATATAGTTTGGTGGGACCTAAAATTAATGACATTATATCCGAGTTGACGTTATGGCCGAGGCCGCAATAACCGAGTTGCACTGTAGTAATACCCGAACCCGACCCGAATTTTCATTTAGCTTATAATAGCCGAACCCGCCCGACCCGAAAATTTTTGGTAATCTAGTACCCAACCCAACAGTAAAAATCACTACACATAGACCTCTGGTAAATACCAAGTTTAATCCAAAACTTTTGATTGATATGTGAAATATTAATTTTTCCTTATCCTCCATAATATTAACATTGGAGCCCCAAAATACAACGTACTGTATTTAGATTTTTTAATATCTCAGTAACCGTTTGAGATAGAAAAATACTTAAAGGAACTTAATTGTATAGTTTTTTAAGCTGATTCTAATGATGAGAGATAAAATTAAAATTTTTTAAAAATTACATATGAAAAATGCAAAAACCCCAATTTTTGAGTACAAACCCCCCCCCCCAAACTACCCGTAACCATTAACCGATATGTCTGGTTTTTTCTTCTTTTCTTTCTGGTCTGAGTATTAAGACAGTAAAAATTACTTTAAAGTTTGACAACTTGATCGAGAACATCTGTATTCTATAATATTGAGTGAAGGTGGTGAGTCAGAAGGTCTGATACCAGTGGTCGTCAGCACCAAATACAGGATCATAGAAAATATTACAGGTATTTAAACATTTATTTTTTAACCCCGACGCCTGCGTTAACTCGGATTTGACGTTCTCAGCTGATTCTCTCATAAATGCAAGTCGTCTGTTAGTTTTATTCAAGCTATGACTGTTGCATTGACCATGAGAAGTGACAGACTATTTTTTGCTGTATTAGAGTGGATTTTTATGAAACTCATCCACAGTTTCAAATGTGCAAGGCTGCGTAAAAACACCCTGTGAACTGAACTGTGGCGCGCCAACTTACGCCGCGGTTAAAGGGTTAATGGGAATTTGCTTAGTAAGCAAATCTGTTGCTAGGGGGTATATAGATATATATGACCAAATCGGTTTATTCTGGTCTTTTCAAGACACTACAAAATTACTGAAATATTCCCAACTTATTCCGAAAGCTTATTTAAGATCCATCAGTACGAAAGATGGATAAAAGTTATAATTCAGTTACCACCTCACCTGGAGGAGGGTGGACTTCTGCCACCTCTCTCCTTCTTCTTGGCCACAGCGTCAGAATCAGATGACTCACTCTCGCTGACTCGTGGCCGCAACTTACGCTTCTGTGGTGTCACTTCATCCAGCTTCTTTTCAGCATTCAGGGGGTTTATACGGAAACTAAAAAATAGATAAGAAAAATATTTCAGTGCCATTCATTTATTACGAGTCAGCAAAATCGCACCTTCTTTTCTTCACTCATCATAAGAACAATCTTAAATTCAAACAACCTCACTTGTTAAAAAACAGCCTGCCTTTTTATCCTATACAAAATGACCATAATATGTTCTTGTAAACAATATCTATCAACATTAAACATTTAATTATACAGTCCATTTTTAATAATTTTTAATCATCACTACTTCATTGTTTAATATAATTTAAATTATTTTATAGGGGATTTGTATGTCTTAGAGGTCATTCTGAATACAACTGAATAGTTTTCATTTCCTCAGGGAAGAGGAAATAACAGGATGGATTACCAATAAAAAAATCAGAGACGTTTTGTGTCCTCAAACAGTAAAAATCAGTAACTTCTGAATGTAAGCCTTATTTATGCAATGACGTATTTAATTAAAATAAAATAAAAAATATATATACAAGCTAAAACAGTAGGGTCCCATTTAATCAAGTGATAGTTAACCGAAAATTTAGCCGTTACTTTACGGGGCTTCCGGGACCTTGTACAAAAATCCAAGTCTTCTCGGGGACTTCCGTGACTTCAGGGTGTTTACAGGGGAGGCAGTAATATCCAAATAATGTGACTGAGTCCAAATCCAGATAGCTGAAAATCTGGATAATCTGAAAGTATAACAGGATACACGTCCATCCATGTATATGCAGCGATCTTGAACGGCGGCTGCAATATTAGTGTATCAAACTCCATATAACCGCCGTGCAATAGAATATCTGCAAAATATAACAGGCGTTTAACCTGTTGAAAATTTGCTTTTAAGTTTCTTAAGAGTGACAAAATTATAATCATGTCTGGAATAACAAAGCAGTACATTTTTATATTTATAGTTTTAGGAAAGAAATAAAATAATCTAATTGAAAAGGAAACTTATATTATTTTATATTAATTTCTTGTTGAAGTTTTGTATCTGGACCAGTTTATTTACTAAAGAGTCTTTAAATTAGATTTTTGTTTCTTTAACCGATTTTATGTCATGTCCTCCCAGATTTTATCAGCTGCAATCAACTTGTCAGTATATGTCAATGTTATGCAATCATCGTTGATGACACTTGCTGCGCACAGCAAATACTAAAGTTGCGTTCTAAATTTTGAAGGTGCTCAAGATGTAACTAACATTTTAACTGTTATAAATTTGGTTTAAACCTGATCTGGATAAGCCGGAACCCGGATGGTTTGCCAATTTCCAAAAACATTTACTAAAATTATAATCAGATAGATTCGCTGTTAAATATCTTTATGATTAAAATGTTCAAATATTCAATATGATTAAATATTCAATAAGAATTGGCAGGTGTAGGCATGAGCAATCCCAATTTGGTTTGCAAATGTGTGGTAAAGCGGAGTGGAGGGCCCACCTTAAATAAACGGTGACCGGCTTGGGTGGAAGTTGACGGCATTTGTAGGCTTAATTGGGATTGCAGTGGACACCTGTTTTGCTTTTGTGGCTAGTGGTTATAAGGGGGGGGGCATGTTTTAAGCTTTAAACTTTGATATTTCAAGAAGATATTAGTAATTATTTTTATGTTACAGTTAAGAGTAAAAAGCTTGCCCCTTCTACGGTTAACATATTCACAGATTTTAAACAAATCCAATGTTTTAATTTTGAAATTCATGTTTGAAGAGTAGCATATTTTGGACTATTCAACACTTAACAGAAGGAACTAAAAACTCAAAATGGTGGATGTACTCCAGAGTCTAACTTTGTTGTAACTAATTAATGTACAGAGAAATATTTAAGCATTTTTACTGATCTGGGTAACTTAAACCATTCGCATACAACTATGAGATATCTCGTAGTTGTGCATCTTGCAAGATTATTTTAATCATATAATTTATATTACACACATCAATGTGTAATAGAGCAGCTACATGTAATAGAGCTATTTTTTTAAGTTAGAAGCATTTTTTTAGTTTGAACACCAAAATCGATAATATTTGTGGTTAAATATAACATAATGTAATGTAAAAAATAAAATACTGCTGATGTAAACAGCTTTCTGTCGTAGTCAACTGTCTGCCGTGAAATGATGTGCAGTAGTAAAAAATTTATGGTAATGAAAAGAAAAAACGTTGAACTACAGTTTTGTGAAAAAAATGTTTGTATTTACTTCCCTGTGGGAAATAAGTTAGATCATGGATACATCTAAAGAAAATCTTTTAAATTTGACTTAACGGCTGTTCTTATTCTTTTATACTCAAATTTAAATACAATAGTCCTTGTAGTTTCTGTGAAAACCTGTTACATATTTTCAATCTAAAAATCACTAACACTCCAACCTCCCCAGAGCTAAGACATATCCATGTCAATATATATTCTACAAATACTATTAACCCTAGAAGTGGTTAAGTCATAATTCATGACGCATTTACAAATGCAATAAGAAGTGGCAGATGGAGGAATTTTAGTGAACTTATCATTTTTGGGACCGTGTTGCCGTCCGGGGGCAAGCAACCGAACCTGCTCACGAAGTGCACTAGACTGCCACCGGGCTTGTCTTATAACTACCAAGTAAGCGCTTTCTACTCCTATGATCTGGTAGCTGAACCGGCTAAAGTGCTGTGCTGACGAGCGTATCGTTCTAGCCATTCGGAAGTGCTGATTTGAATCCCGACCATGAGCAATCCCAATTTGGCATGCAAATGTGTGGTATAGCGGAGTGGGGGCCCCACCTTAAATAAATGGTGGCTGGCTTGTGTGGAAGTTGACGGCATTTGTGAGCTTAATTGGGATTGCAGTGGACACCTGTTTCGCTTTTGTGCATGTTTTATGCTTTTTTTGTTTATACTTTATATTTTCAAGAATATATTAGTTATTTTTATGTCACAGTTAAAAGTAAAAAGCTTACCACTTCTAGGGTTAAGGCATCTTTTGTGTGAAAAAAACCTTTTTTGCGATAAACACGTCTGCATTTGAAATAATATTTTAATAATTAAACAAATATAGCCAATGGTATTAAAATATTTTTATTACATTATGGTTTGTTTATATTTTATTTTTTTGAAAGCCTAGTTAATCCCGGATTTAATGGTGAAAAAAGCATAACAATAAGTTAATATTTACAATTTTTATGAGCCTTTTTGTAAAGGCTCTCAATTTACCTAATTTTTACTGGCCACTCTGGGCCAAGTCAGGCTTTAAATGCCAAGTGGTATGACAATGGGTTGATTAACAAAATGTCCAGGTAATTTAACAATCCACATACTCACCTGATATTCATGGGCTACTGCTTATCGGCCTCCCTTTATGCGGTCACCATGTTTTAATTCACATTAGTCGTAAATATTTAATACCTTAAATTCTGCTTCAATCAAATTTCTTCTATATTAGATGTTTGGAGATGGAAAAAATTTTTCAGATCAGATTTTTAGGGTTCAGATCGGATAATTTTTGGATTTGGATAATCGCAACAACAGAATGGAATCATATATCACATAAGTTTTAAATAATAATAAATGATAATTTTATATATTGTATGTAAAAAATTCCATCTTACAGTAATAGCTTATTTTTTATATGAAATTTGCTAAAGCACAACATTCACAATTAATTACCAATCTTACCATTCTCGTATAATTGAGAATATAAGTGTTTTAACCCTTAAACCTATAAGCAATCATCGTTGATATTTTCACTGACAGGGTCATTTTTACAGCGTCACCAGCAAAATGTTCGCTATGTACTGGTTTTAGTTATAGTTTAAAACGAAAATAAGTCACAGTCTTGCAATACACTCGCTTGCACAAAATTCATAATTTTGGTAATATTGTAGCCTATAAATATTGCTTACAAATATAGTAGAACTCCAATTATCCGAATTAATAGGGACTGGAACCCATTCGGATAATCAAATATTCGGATAATCAGAGTTTTTTTTTAAATTGCCATTAGAGAGAAAAATAGCTACGTTTTGATATTGCACTATTTTTTTATTGAATAAAATGTAAGGAACATGATATTTTCTCATGTTTTAAATATAAATCAAATGTACTTACATTTTACACGCAAACACTGGCTTCGCAGGGGGAAGAATAATAGCGCACTTAAGACTTTTTTTACAAATTTATTTCTGAAAGTGATTCGGATAATCGGCGATTCGGATAGTCGGAGTTCGGATAATTGGAGTTCTACTGTACTAATATATAGTAACTGTTTTAACGCCTAGACTTTTAAAAACATTTCTACTTAGGAATAGTAAAACTATTGGATTTGGTTTAAATCCAAAAATTACTATTCACCCGTTGTTTAGACATGGGAGTTAAATTAATTAATACAATTTTTATAAAATTAATTTTAAAAAAACTTTCAAGCTTAACTTTCAAAATTAAAACTTAAGCAGATGAATCTCTTACCCTCCCAACTTATCCAGAATCATCGGAGCCTTTGCCAATTGTTCCTCTACCTCCTTTTTCTTTTCTGGAAGTTTTTTAGTTTCAACTTCTTTGCTTGGGGCAGCTGCCTCGTTCATGTAAATGAACCTCTTTTCACCGACATCGTCCCATGAGTCTTTCTCCTCACTCTTGTCCCCTCGTTTCTTCAAACTTTGAGGGGAATAAATAATTGTTCATAAGTTGTTTCATGTTATGTTTAAAAATAGTACCCAAATATTAAGTTTTTAATTCTCTTAAAATAACATTGAGACTGGGTAAGTAGATTTCTGCAATTAGGCTTAAAATATAAAAACTTTTATTTATTTGTCATAGACAAATAATTATGATCTATTAATGTTAACATTAATAGATCAAAGGTTATTAAAGAATGTTCAAATATTCTTACTGTACAACAAATCTAATTAAGTATGAACATGAATATAAACTCCTGAATTTTTAGTTACAGAATTCAAACCTTACCTGCTTCCCTACTCAATTGTCCCATAATTTTGACTTTCCGTGCTATCTATTTGTACACTCCTTTTTAGGTTATGGCATATTAATTATTATTATTGAGATTTTTGCACCATAATTTGTACTGTATTATTTTGAATAAATGTTATCAGTAATAATTAATTGTGTTGTGTTTAGTTAAAAGATTATCAAAAAGTTGGTATCCCAAATTAAAATTGATTAATGTTGAAATTTCACAAATACAGTATTTATATATATATTATATTATATATATATATATCACACATATCTTAAACATCTTTATCAGGGTATCTAGCAAGTCATCATTAAGAAATTCCCTGAATTTCCCTGATTTTTTTTCATATTAGATGCAGCATTTTCCCTGATTAAAACGTAAGTAACTATTGGATGCTTTTAAAATACAACATAAAGAAACCATTTAAAAAAATAAACACAAAATAAGTCTATGTTAAATGAACTCATTCACACCCAAAATCAAATTGTTCAATTAAAATGTACAAATAAACACATATTAATTGGGGAGCATACTGGAAAAAACACCCAAAATACCGCAACCAATCACAATTCATTCAATTCCAAACCAGTTCTCGCTGATGACTAGAGAGAATAAAGAGTGGCTGCTGCCATCTATACAATTATTAAACTCACTAACCTAGGTTTTCAATGCTGCCAGTTTTGCGAGACCGAAATTCCCTATTTAAAAAAAACAAAAACAGGAAAATATCGTTCAGCTGTGGTAAATTAAGTACCGCGATTACTGTGCTTTAAGTACGCACTGCTTTCCCTCCCCCTACCACTCTTGTCACACCTGTACGCTGACACCGACCTAGCCCAGTATAAGTTTTTGTCATTATGATAGCACAATGTATTATGGATGGTTGGTTGAATAAAATAATCTTCATTATAAAAATTATTTCTTGTTAAATATCCCTCCTGGCATTTTATAATGCCAGGAGGTAATGAAAGGTAGGAGGAAGTAATGAAAGGTTTGAACCCTTTAAAAATATAGTGGTTTCCCTGACAAATGTAGAAATTCCCTGACTTTTCCCTGTCGCCAGAGACCCTGTCTGTAGACATCTCTACAATCACTTTGACCAGCACAGTAGTTCAGGGGTAGACGAATCCTGTCATATCATGAGCGGTCACCTCAGGCAAGTCAATGTGACCATGCTGCAAAGGTAATTAATTCAACATACATGCCTTAGACCCAAGGTGATGGACAGTTGAGGTTTAAAAAAATAAATGTATGGGTTAAGGGAACCCCAAACTTCATACAGTAAAGTTCGGTTTATCCAGATTCATCATCTGGATTCCGACTTATCCGAATCTTCTTATCGACTTATCTTTATCTTAAGGTTAAAGAATTTAATAACAGTTAAAATGTAAGTTTCATATTGAGCACGAGCGCTATTCACGATCATTTTCTATGTGACGTGGGCTATTAGATATTAAATATATCTTGTTATATTATCCAGAATGTCCATAAAATGGGCTCTCCTAAATTCCTGTATTTTTCCAGTATTTTTCACAAATTTCACTCACTTTCTCGCACTTTTAACATGTTGCAAAGTGGAAAATGAGTTCATTATTCATGGTTTGCACATCACTTAAATAAGATAAAACCGCTAATCTAACCATTGCAAATCGAAACTGGGAGAAAAAACTGACAGGACACGAAAGCCTTTGTTATGGTTAATGTGACGTAAACGCAGCCGAACTTTTCTAGTGATGAGTAGAGTAAAAAAACACTACACTATTCGATAATTACAGAACCCCATTTAAATAAACAGTTTAACCCTTTCAGTGCCAACATCCGTATATACGGACGTCCAAAAAAATGAAATTTAAACAAATCAAATAAATAACAATTTTTTTTCAAAACATTTGTTCATTATTTTTTATTTGTGTTTAGGATATAAAGAGCACATTAAATATAATTATTTAAGTTAAAATGTTATTCTAATTATTTTTGGCTGCAGTCCACAACAACTTCTTTTGTTCGTTTACTTGTTTAGGTAGCCCTGAGACTTAAGAAATTTGAGGTTATTATTATTGTTTGTTTAGTTTCTTTTGTAAATGAAGTGTATTGATTCACCTGTCAATGATAAAACAATTCTTAGAGTGTTAAAAAAAGTAATAGTAATTTTTCCATGAGTAATTTGAGTGGGAGTGTTGAGTTGTCAAGTTTAGGCTTTGACAACAAGGACAGAGATCCAAATTTTGATCCTGATAATCAGAAACTCTTAAAAGTAATAATCATAATAGTTTGAATCATTTCATTCATTTAATCAGCTATAGAACAAGTTCAAATTCTATGTCTAATGTAAAAATATTTTTGAGAATGATTAATCGTTTCAATAACTTATGGAAAAACCAAAACTCACAATATTTTCTAAAATAATCACAAAAACTTTATTTTTGAAGATAAATGTTTAAACCTTTTGCATTTATGTACAAAACTAAGTATAGTTCAACAAAAATACTCAATTTTCATTTCACGTCGTTGTTATAGTTATTAGGTTCAATAACATTTAAAACGCTGTACCCTTTTTTTAAAATTCTAATTAAACTGCCATGTTTTGGACCATAAGGCCGAAAAGAATGGCCTTATGGCTTCTTTTAAAGGAGTTTGCCACAAGTTCTTTTTTCACAAGTTGTTTTTTATTTCTTTTTTGCAACAAGTTCAAGTTGTTTTATTGTCAGTTTGCCACAAAGGGGTATAACACAAGTTCCACTTAACCACAAAATAAGCTTCAAATCAAGAAATAACATCCTTAACCTTATCACTAAAAAGATAAACACACTCACACTAGCAATAATTTGGACATATCAGGAATATAAATAATCCTGTTTAGTAATAATTTTCTATCTTTTTCGTCAACCTCAAACAGCACTGCAGTACAAACCTTCTTAACTGAGCTTAATCTACGATGCAATTCGCATCAGTTTCATCTTAGACCTATTTTGCAAATTAACGTACTAAGAGCAGTAAGACGAATTATGTCTGATGCCACGGGAGCTGACAACATTCCCATTTCTTTGATAAAGCGGATTTTGTTTGCTCTTCTACCCACAATTACCCATATCTTCAATACATCTATAAGAACAGACATTTTCCCTGATAAATGGAAGTCTGCTCTAGTTCGCCCACTGAACAAGTTCTCATCCCCATCTCTGCCACAAGACCAATTAGTATTATTCCAGCTCTTTCTAAAGCCCTTGAAAGAATTGTGCACTCTCAACTATCTGATTTTCTCAAACAAAATAATATTCTTAATCCTTTCCAGTCCGGTTTCAGGCAGTTGCATAGTACTGAAACAGCGTTATTAAAGATCACTGACGACATACGATGGGCCATGGCTCGTAGTCAGTGTTCAGTTTTCATTTTATTTGATTTTAGCAAATCTTTTGACACAATTAATCATGACATACTCCTCACTAAATTAAAATTACTAGGATTTTCATACTTGTCACTTTCTTGAATGAGATCATATCTCCGGAGCCACAAGCAGTGTGTGTGTGTCATGACAAATTTACTTCAGACTGGAAGCAGGTTTCTTGGGCATCCCTCAAGGGTCAATACTTGGCCCTCTTCTCTACACCATTTATACAAACGACATAACTTCAGTTTTACACAACACCAAGTTTCATTCGTATGCTCACGACTTACAGATTTATGCTCATTTTAAAGTTAGCACTGCGGTTGTCACTATTAGACAAAAAAAATGACGATATCAACAGAATTGTTCAATAGGCGGCAAAGAATGGACTTAAACTCAATCCTGACAAAACCAAACCTATAATTCTTGGACATTCACGTTTACTTAGCAGACTTAATGTTAACAATATGAAAAAATAACTGTCAACAACACTCTTCTACCTTACCACGACAAGGTTAAAAGCCTTGGCTTAACATTACATAATACACTTGACTGGACTGACACAGTTGTGAACATCTGCAAAAGGGTGTTTGCAGCTATTCACACATTGGAAAAAATGCAAGGACTTTAGCCTTATCATATAAAACTGCTTTTGATCAAAACACTTGTATTTACTCACTTCAACTACTGCAACACAGTAATTAAGGATATTACTATGGTCTTGGCATCAAAATTACAACGTTCTCTAAATTATTGCATCCGATTTTTATTTAATCTTCAAAGAGTCACACATTTTTTACATTCAAATATCTTGTTTAAAACTTTCTGATTTAAGGCAAATGTGCATAATTCAATCAACACATTCTGTAATCAATCATGGGCTTCCAAATTATCTCGCGAACCAATTTGAATTTCTAAATGAGAGAGGTGTAAGAAACACCCGCTCTGGCTCATCAACAATACGTATTCCGCGAACACATGATAAAGAACCAAGAATTACACATTTACAAAAACTAAAAAACACAAGCCATCAGATTAATAAATAAAATTCAAACACATACAAAAGAAATTATATTTGAAAAAAATCATACAACTACATCCCAAAGACTAAATGAAAATCAGCTGCTGATAAAGATATTAAACATTTATTTACATTTAATGATAACTTTAACTAGGTTAAGTGAAACTTGTGAACATGGCCTTTTGGTCCAAAACATATCAGTTTAATTAAAGTTTAAAAAAAGGGTACCGCGTTTTAAATGTTTTAGAGCTTAATAACAAATATATACATATATATAAACGACTATTGTTTTTGGCCTCTGGGCACCTAAAGACGAAGAAATAACTTGGTCCCGACTTGAGTCTTGCCATGAGACCTACTGAGACCTACAGTAATAGCTTCTTCCCTATGGGAAGTTCGCTAAAAATTAATTTATGTTACTGATGAGCAGTTCAGATTATCCGAAAAAGTCAAGATTTACGGGTTTTGGTGTTTACCAAATTGAACGGAGGGTGTTTTGGCAATCTATGGTCCTCAAAATAAAAAGTAACATCCTCTGACACTGAACTATTACCATGCAAACTAAGATAGTAGCTACTTCTGTTATAGGGTAATCTACTAAGAATTCAACAACAATACTTAAAAATCTGTAAAATAAAACTCCCTGTAATTTTTAACACATATTATACAAGTTTCCTGTGATAGGATTTTTTATTCAAGTTTCACATTTGACATACATTGAAAGTAGATTTAAAAAATGAGTTTTAAAAGAGTTTTTATGAGAATATTGATCAATTTAAAAACAACTGATTGGACAAAGCGTTTGATTTGGATATGAAATGATTTAAACCTAATATCCTTACCGGGTTTGGGTGGAGCCGATCTGCATCTTGAATTTGCTCGATGATAGAGGAGGAGCTCCTGAGGGTAAGGGAACATTTTTGGCATCGGGAGGTCTTATCTGTGGTGGTGAATCTTCAAACATATCCAGTTTCTTTTTTTCAGCTGGAAGGAATAAACCAATCTCAATTTATTTTTCCCCAGAAAAAAACATACAATTATTTTACAATATTTTTTAAATATGACAGTCAATAGTAACTAAATCATTAATAAACGGTATTAGTGAACAAACACTTACCTTGTCCCTCTCGACTGATAACATTTTATAATGTTGAGAAAGGAAAAAAATTGTTTGTTATATATCCCAAAATAATAAAATTCGACTTGGTCTATGTATTGTGTCTACTGCAGAGAGTAAATTATATTTTTCTATGGAACGCATTGTTGTAAACTAATGATTCAATTTACAAATGTGTATACTTTTTTAGTTAATTTTATTGGTGATACTCAAAGAGTTTTATATTTCGTCTTTAGGTTTTTATATTTCGTCACTTAACCCTCCGAGTGCCACATATACAACACCTCAGTGCCACAGGTGTTATGAGACTTTCGCAAACTTTAAACTAAATTCAATAAAAAATACATTTTTCTATCAAACAATATCATGTTATAGGCCCTATATCAATTTATTCAGTAATTCATGCACAATAAAATAAACAAATAAGTTTTATGGTTACCTGTTATGTGGGTTGAGTTGTACTCCATGAAAGAGAAGAAATAAAAAATAAAAAAAATCTTTTATGTATTTACTATATATACACAACTTATACACACTTTATCATGAATTTGAAGATAGCCAGATTGTTCCAAATATGTTCTAGTTTTCAAAAATGTACACAATGTCTGCATTCCACAAAGAAAAAGAGATAAAATGACAAAAAACTAACTATATACACTATTTTTTTATTTCATTTAGTCCGAATCACTGCTGGTGGAAGCTCTCCTTTTCTTGCCAGGTCTCAGAGGTCTCCAAAAATGTTCAAGCTTGTGAAAACATTCACGGTGTACTCCAATATTGCATTCTGGACACCAATACCTACTTCTTGATTTTTTCTTATTTTTTGAGCAAACATCACAGAAGCGAGATAGTTGTCCTGGGAGGTGAGCAATTTTGTGGGAAGGTCCATCTCTTGCTGGTCCAGGTGCTGGATGTTCCTCTGATTTAGCTAGGGAATCCACAATAGAAATTAGAAAATCCTTCCTTGATAGAGGCTTGTCGGAGTTTAATTTGTACAAAATGTACGCATTGAACAGACTCATGTCGACAAAATTAAAAAACAGCTTCTTCCAATATTTTGTGGTGGTTCTTGAACAGGAGGTGTGATACACTGACTTATCAGACATCAACCCCTTCCCATATATTGGTTATATTTATGGATAACCAGTGGTTTCACACCCTCCAGGCCCTTCTTACTCCTTACAACTCTGTCCTCCGCATGACATGCGGTTGTAAGTAAATAGACCGGTTTTCTATTTGCTTTTTGTCTAAAACCAACCATTAGAGCCTGTTCCTCTCTACAATAAATACTTTCTCTGGCCTTCAGTTTTTTATCTAAAGTTTGTTTGCATAAATATTTGGATTTTTTGTTTATTGTTCCTGTCATGTAAGTTTTTCTGTCAAACAACTTTTTTGATAGAGGGAATTTTGTATAAAATTGATCCAAAAATACGTGGTAGTGTTTGTCAAGTAAATTCGATTTTTCCATTGTACTCATGACTACTTTTTCGGTGAAAGGATGTGGATCGCCCTGCAAATAATCTCCACCACTATATAGTTCGACATGGATAATGTAGTTTGAAACACTGTCGCACACTTCAAATTTCTTGATGCCATCACGGGCGTGCTTCTTTTTTTAAATATATTGGATAAACGCGCACCTGTTTTTCATGCCTACAAGACTTTCGTCTATGCAGACATTTTGGCCAGCAACAAAATGGTATTTGAATGTTTTATTCAGGTGATCAAATAAATACCTGACCTTATGCCAGGGGTCATAACCGGGCTGTCCACGTTGAAGGGTTTTTGAAAGGGTCAAGTGCAAATGGGACATAATAATAAAAAACCGGTTTCTGTTCATTGTTTTGCCATAAAATGGAATAAATTGGGAAGGATTTGTGTCCCAATATGATGATATTTTTTCGCACAGTAAGGCCCATGTTTATGAAAAACTTTTTTTTTGAAAAACTTTTTCATTTCCGTAAATGTAACATCAGTCCACTTTTGTAGCCTTAAAAACTTCTTCATTTCATTTGAATTTCTTTTTTTTTTATCCGTTCATTTGCATAATAATTTTAGTATGCCTTACAATATGATTCAACACATTTGTTGTGAAAAATAAATAGAAATAACCAATAGGATCTGTGTTTCTTTGTGGGAGGTTTTTAGGCCCAGTGTTTCTAACTTGAAAGTTAGACTCAATGTCAATTGGGTCTTCCGGTGGGTTTACCACGACCCATTTTGGTTTATCTACTTGTAAAAGAGGAATTGCAGATAATGTAGATGATATAGATGTGCCAGTAGCCTGATCATTTTTATTACTTACAGACCTATCTTCATGTTCATCTTAAGAGGACGAATCATCTGAACTTGGCTCGTACAATTCGCCACTCCCACTTGAAAAATCTGCTAAAGATATATCGTCTGGAATATCTTCCATTTCCATATCACTTGCACTGTCTTCTGAGTCATTATCTTGATTAATTAGCTCACGAATTTCATCTGAACGTAACGGAAAATCACGATCCATTTTGATGGAAATAAACTCACTCAAAACTATAACCTCTCAGACGCTTAGTAACGACAACAAAATAACAAAGCACTTTTGTGACGTCATGAAGCCTCAGCCTTTTAAATTTGGGACGCTTTTTATAGAAACAGTACTATATGAAATCTTCCGCTCTTTCCATTGATACCAGATACTAGTATAGTTGAAAAAAATTTACCATAGATATAAATATTTTTAAAAACCACTGTACAGAAGCACACGATCGTGCGTTTGGCACTCATAATAGTCGCTAGAAGCAAACGATCGTGCGCCACGGCACTCGGAAAGTTAAAAATAAAAGAAATTTAAAAAAGCTGAAGACATGGTGGATATTGTGTAGCATTTTTTATTTAGATCAGACAAAATGTGTAGACTGTAGTATCTTCACAAGTACACATCCACATAGATGTCACGATATTTAGTTTGATTTTTTTGAGTTCAGGAGACCTAAGGAAAAACATAATCTCTAAATGCTCAAATTAAAAAACTATATATTATTACCAGTTTTTAAATGTTACCTAGTTTTCGAGCTCTTGCTTCTTCTCGTAGTTCTTCTTCCAAAAGAAGCACTCCCTTTGGTGAACTTGCCTTCTTAGCTTGAGCAGCAGCTACCAATTTTTCCACACTGCTACTCTTTTCTTTCCTAACCAGAATAAGACAGCAAATAAAATACCCCGTTGCAGCAGACGTGCATACTCAGCACATTTCCAAATAAATAATGTAATAATAATATTAGGGGTCTGCGGTACAGGAAATTTAGAGGTCGGTACGGTACAAATTGTTTACCTCGGTTCTCGGTAGAAATTTGGTGCGGTACGGTACACGATAATAATGCCGCTAGTAACATTGACTGATCTCATCCTTTTATACATAAGCATTTTCCAGAACTTAATTAGTGAACACATTGAGAAAGGAGTTTAAAAAAAGATATACAATGTCAAAAGAAATATTTTACTGTACTAATTTTCAACCTGTAATATGATTTTTAAATCCATTCTTTAAAAAAACATATCACATTAAACATATTAATAATTATTTAAACATTATAATTTATGTTGTAACTAATTAATAAGAGGAAATAATCTTCTCAAGTCTATATGAAACTAAGGATGAACAAACAAAATAAAAAACTATAATGTATTTTATTGCAGAACAAAAAATACAGAAAATATACTGAGTCAATACCCCCTAGCCAAGACCTTTTTTTTTATTGTCCTGGTTTATTATTTTTAATTCAACCAATCACAATAATTGTTCAAATTAAATCAAACATTTTCATAAAATGTCAAAGGGCTCTTTAGACTAAAATAGTTATTTTAGTATAAAGTGGTTAATATTTTAAAATTACAGTGGAACTCCTCATACCTGAACATGTTCTCGGGAAATCAAAACAAAATAAATACATGGAAATTAAAAAAAATTTAATCACGTAAGCTTATTTTTCAAGGTTTAACAAAGTCAGGGGTTTTCGCTTAAAGTCTGTTATCTTTAACCATTGAATTTACATAGTTCGTAATTATAAAATCAATACTTTAACTGTTGAAATGAAGAAAATCTTCACACAACCGTAATTTCAAGCCACGTCGGTTGTTATAGATACGCAATTATCAGCAGGTAAACGCTCACTAAACTAGACACAGACAGTAGACAGGCGCGATACGCATCCCTGTTAGTAAGGGTAGGGGGAGAATGGTTTATTTTTAGCACAGGCTCGACCCGCCAAGAACCTGTATAACCCGTCGGTTATCGCGCACTGACGGTGACGAAATAAGTGCGTAGTATTTATTTCCCTGGAAGAACAGGCTTCAGTCCCAATTAGTTCGGATTTGAGGGGTTCCACTAATGAGGAAATACAGAACATATTGTTAAAAAAATAAAAGTTATTTATTTCCTTTATTCAATTATATCCTTAACATTATGATTTTTTATTTTATTTGAGTGAAAGAGCGAGGTCAATACGGCAAATCACAGTTCTGTATTGGTCATTTGTCGTCAACAGGCTGTCAGAGGAAAAAGAACGAATCAATTTAAAGAATCATGAATCACAGTTTAAAAGATTTTCATCGTGATTGAAAAATCACAAGTATTCCCATCGCGTAAGCTGCTACACGTGGATACGATAATAAGCCGGGAATGCACAATAATTTAGAGCCGGCAGGGAGATGGCTGGTTGCTCGATTTTCCTGAAGTCCTGGTGAAATTGTTTTAATTTAAATGACCATTCACCAACACGCTATGAGTCAGTCTTACGTTCAGTATTTGTCGTACATCTGAGCAGTGATGTAATTCTATATTACTTGTAGAGTATAAAGCCTTTAACGGGGTTTTATTCAATGTTTTCGGCAGGAGATGTTTTATAGTTATATTTGATGGCAACCTAGACTGGATAGTGACTTAATTTTTCCTTATTTGTACTGTACCGAACTTGTACCGAAAAAATTCTTGTACCGTACCGAGGTTCGGTAAAAGGCTGGAACCGTACCGTACCGATTTTTTCGCTGCACCGCAGACCCCTAAATAATTTCAAGTTTCATCAATATCTGTCAATAAATATATGAGTTAGTTATTTGCCTATTCTTCATAAAATTAACATGGGAAAAGAGTTTGCAGGTTTGCTGCAGTGAGGAACACTGAAAGTAGGAATTTCTAGCATAAACAATTTTTATTTTGACCAATTATACCATGTTTCATCAACATCTGTCCATAAATAAAGGAGTTTACCTATTCCCAATATGATTAACATGGGAAAAGAGTATGCAGGTTAGCTTCCATGATAAAAATACATTAACTATGGTTTTTAAGCATAAATGGATGGATCTCAACCACATGAAGCTAAATATCAAATTTATCCACAAATATTGATTGATAAGTGTAATATTAATTTTACCTTATGCTCCATAAGATTAACATTGGAACATCAAAATACAGCGTACTGTGTTTAGATTTTTTAATATCTCCGATATATATATATATATATACATAAACAATACTGTGCGCTGTCCTACTTCGGCGTTATATGGAGTGTCCCCTGGGTGGCGGATAGGGGGAAGGTCAGTGGATCTGGTAAGGCAGACCTCCCGGCTAGGTCTGAGGGACCCGTTGAACACAAGTATGTGCGGTCCTTCATTCATATTGGGGGATGAGCATAGGGCTAACAACCCTATCTTGTAAAAACACATTGTTACGAAACGCCAACAAATAGCCTCGGACAAGGACGGATCTACTGGATTAAGACCCAAGCATAGAAAAAAGGACTTGAGATTTGGTTCATGGAATGTTAGAACTCTGGCAATGCCAGGTAAAGTGGATGTTGTAAGTGAAGAATTTGAAGCTTACAGAGTGGATATAGCAGCTCTACAGGAACCAAAATGGCCTTCTGTGGAAAAGTCAATACAAAAAGTTACCAGATATTATATAGTGGCTGTGATGACGGCAGACACTACGCAAACGTAGTGTCGTTTGTAGTGTGGTTTGGTGTCAAAAAATCTATTTTGGAATCTGTGATAGCTTATGAAGCAATTAGTGAGAGAATATGTAGAATTAGACTAAAGGAAGATTTAATAACATATCATTAATAAGTTTTTACGCCCCCACAGATGAGAGTGAAGATGAGGACAAGGATATGTTCTATGCTCAACTAGAGGAAATATATGCAAAGTTACCAGAATATGATACTAAAATCCTTTTAGGGGACGCCAATGTAAAGGTGGGGAAAGAAGCAGTTTGAAGAGGTGTTGCAGGCATACATAGCCCACATAATGTTTCTAACGATAACGGAGTGAGACTATTAAGTTTTGCTACATCAATGAATATGTACATTGCAAGTACCAAGTTCCCACATAAAGACATTGATAAGGAAACATGGATTTCTCCAGCAGGAATAATAAAGAACCAAATTGACCATATATTGGTTGACAAGAGACATGTGAGAACAATTTTAGATGTGAGGAGTAAACGAGGAGCAGAATGTGGCACTGACCACAACCTAGTACTAACCTAGTAAAGGCTAAAGAATTTAGATTGAATTTATTGAGTATTGCCAATAGGTTTGCTGTATTAGAAGAAGTAGAGGACGGTGATAGTGAAACACAAGTAGAAACACTGTGACAAACCTTCAAGTCCACAATCAAAGAATCAGCCAGACATGTTTTTATAGAAAAAAGATGGATAAAAAAGCCCTGGTTCAACAAAGAGTGTGAAGATTTGGTTGTAAAAAGAAAGGAAGCAAAAACTAAACTATTAAAATGCAAAACTATCGAAGCAAGAGAAGCTTACAAGGAAATTAATGCTAAAGTCAACAAAATTCTTAGAACAGAAAAGAGAAAGTTCATAAATAATAAACTGATAATAGCAGAACAAGATTTGACAGTGAATAACACTAGAGATTTTCACAGGACGTTTTTTCCAAAAAGGCTTCAGTCCCAAAGTACTGGGGGTGAAAGATAAGAATGGCAATGTTGTGGGAGACATGGAAACTGTCCTGAAAACATGGAAAAACTATTTAGAAGATTTGCTGAACTCAGAGGTGACGATTATGAATGACTAGCAAGAAGACAGTTCAGCTAGAGAAGATGAAGAAAAGACAGTTCAGCTAGAGAAAATGAAGAAGTAGAAGGACCTACATTGAATGAAATTGAAAGCGTCCTTAAAACACTGAAAAATGGAAAGGCCCCTGGAGAAGATGGAATTCCTGTTGAAATAATCAAGTACGGCGGAAGACCACTCATACATTTCCTACATAAAGTGTTAAGAAAAGTCTGGAACTTGGAAACGATGCCCAAAGAGTGGCAGGAGGCAGTGATTGTACCTCTCTATAAGAAAGGGGATAAGTTAGAGTGTACAAACTATAGAGGGATATCATTACTGAACTGTACATACAAAATATTGTCCAAAATTATTTTAAATAAGTTGAAAAGTTATTTAAGAGGTTGATAAGTTGACAGAGGAAGTTATAGCACCAAACGGGATTTATGAAGGGGAAGTAAACTACAGACCTGATATTTATCATGAAAGAGCTGGCCTCAAAATACTGGGAATAAAACAAAGATCTATTTATTCTGTTTATTGATTTTAAGAAAGCTTATGAGAGCTTTATAAGATCAAAACTATGGTCAATGCTAAGGAAAAGTAAGGTTCCAGAAAAGATTATAAGGTTGACAAAGATGTGTGCAGAGGGTTCAAGGGGTAAAGTTAGGATATAGAGAGAACTTACAGACACTTTTGACATCAATACTGGGGTGAGACAAGGAGATGGACTGTCTCCTTTTCTGTTCAACTTTGCCCTTGAAGACGCCTTAAAAGCAACAAAATCTATTCAGTTGGGTGCGAATATTGAAGGACAAATCAATGTACTGGCATTTGGTGATGATGTTGCCTTATTGGCCGAAACGAAAAATGACCTTTAAGTGCAAGCTAAAGCCCTCATAACAGATGCAGGAAAGGTAGGGTTACAAGTGAATGTATATAAAACAAAGTTTATGAAGATTGGAAGGCAGGTAGAGCCGGAGAACTCAACGCTGGACGTTTTGAGCTATAATTTTCTATTACAGAAGAATTTAAGTATTTAGGTGTGATAATAAACAGCCAGAATAAGATGGATAGGGAAATACTAGCTAGATTGAATGTAGCTGATAGATGCTATTGTAGCTTAACGAAACTTTTGAAAAGCAGACTCCTGTCAAGAAACACTAAGGTTCGAATATATCTTGCAATAATTCAACCAGTTCTCCTTTATGGTTCGGAAGTTTGGACCCTCACAAAGAACATAGAGAGAACATTAATAACTTTTGAGAATAAAATCCTGAGAAGAATATACGGGCCAACATTGGAAGATGGGGTGTGGAGGATTAGAAAGAATGAGATAAGGGAACTTTACGGAAGACCTAAGATTGCAGTTTTAATCCGATGTAGGAGAATTAGATGGCTTGGGCATGTTCGAAGAAGAGTAGAAGATAGTGGTGTGAGAAGGGTGTGGAGAGGAAAGTCTGAAGGAAGACGCCCACTGGGGAGACCTAGAATCAGATGGGATGACCAGGTGGTGGAAGACATCAGAAAACTGGGCGCAGAGGTGGATGAGGCAGAGGATAGAGTAAGATGGAGGCATCTTGTTGGCGAGGCCAAAAATCTCCTTGGCCAACAACTTTATAATTTCTTATGGAACACCCTATATTTTATGGTGTTTCTGGATAGAAAAAGTAATTTAAAGACTTTTTTACTCTTAATAATTTTGGCGTACATGTATAGCTAACTTTTTATCTAGACACATGACAGTTATGTTTTATGTTCACTTCAGTGGTGCAGCATTTTGAGAAAATGAAAAGTTTTTGAAACAAAAAATAAACATTAGTTTTATAACAAATAAATTCTATTAAATGTGAAAACTCACGCTCCAAGCTACTATAAAAAGTAGTTTACAATAAATGCTCAAACAGATTTCCGTCTTGTTCAATGCATATTACCAGACGTTTTCTTTGTGCTCTATGTAAAAGTGTTAGCGTTTCTTCACTAATAGCATTGCATGCAGCTTGTATTCTCAACTTCATGTCCTCAGGAGTTGTTGGTCGGCTTTTTATATACTTGATCTTTAACTATTCCAAAAAGAAAAAACAACGAGAGGTGTAAGATCAGTTGACCTCGGAGGCCATGCGACTGGTCCCTGTCACCCGATCCATCTCAGGAAAAGCTCTGTTTACATCTCGAGCGATGTTTCAATAGTGGGGTGGTGGGCCATCTTGTTGGAACCACATGTGTTGCCTGGCCTCTAAAGCAAAATCTTCCAACAGCACTTGGAGATGGTTTTCAATGAAGTCGGCATATTAGAATCTGACAAGAGTCCCATTAAAAAAGTGAGGTCCAACAATTCATCCTTCAAAAATGCCACACCATACGTTCAATGACTATCTTCTCTGTTGATCAATCCCTTGCATCCAGTGAGGGTTTACTGAAGCCCAATAGTGCACTTGTTATGCCTATTGAGGTGTCCCGTGCTGAGAAAAGTTGTCTCGTCAGAGAATAATACATTTGACAAGAAGGTAGGATTTAAATTAATTTGTTCCATCATCCATCTACAAAAGCCTAACCTTAAAGGGTAATCAGTTCCAAGAACTTCTTGGTTCAGTGTTACATGGTAAGGGTGTAACTTGTGCTTTTGTAATATTCTTAAGACTGAAGCTCGGCTAATTTGAAAATTTCTTTCAATTACCCGGATACTGATATGGGGTTCAACTTGAATTAATGCCAAACCTTAAGCTTCAACGTTAGGGTTAGTGGCAGGATGTCTTTTCCTCCATTTCCGGTCAGTAAACATACCTGTTGTACGACCTCTTCGTTCAAGCCAGTAGAAAGCACTGCTGGATGGGTGTCTTCCGTCAGGAAATCAAGCACCGTACAGTAGAAGCCTGTCTTTTGTTTTTGTGACACCCACCAAGTATTAATAACATGTCCACTTTTCATTGAAATCCATGATGCGACAAAATAAAAAAATATAATAACAATAATATACATATAATGCAAAATTAGTAAACAATACCGTATGAAAATAGTCTATTATTTTAAAAGTAAAATAGCTGAACAAGTAAAATTGTAGTAAATACGATAAAACATCAAAAATGTACTTCACGCAATGACACATTTAGATGAGAAGAAGGGTTATTGTTACAAATTATAAAAATATGTTGCATTGTGGATCAGCTGTTTTTTCACTATGTGTTTATTGCATGCAAATCTGATGATTAGTACTTTTCATGAAGGAAATTACCAGTAGCTCGCTAACAGATACATTTACGCCTACATTATTAAGAGTGAAAAGGTCTTTACATTACTTTTTACATCCAGAAACACCATAAAATATAGGGTGTTCCATAAGAAAGTACAGTGCAACTCGGTTATTGCGGCCTCGGCCATAACGTCAACTTGGATATAACGTCATTTATTTTTAGGTCCCGCCAAACTATATGTATTTACATAGGAAAAAACCTCGGATATATCGTCAGTAAATTCTAAAACCTCGTATATAACGTCAAGAAAATCGGGCCGAGATGAAGGCAACGTATAGCTAAATAGAGAAAGTTCGGTCGGTAGTGCAACGTGAGGGCTGCGGCTATTGTTTAGCTACATTTTTAGAAACGGCATTTTATTGCTGTCTTACCGCTAACCACGTTCCACTGTATCAAGTTGTCGGCCCTATTTTTTGGATTTGAAATTATTTTTAAATCCTCCAACAAAATAAAGGAGAGTCCCCGATAAGAAGTTTGCTGTCATATGCATGGTATAAAAGTTAGCTATTGGTTCACATTAAGTGATAATGGTTTGAAAAGGAAAAGGTTTTTGAGCCATAGATCGCAAACAGTTACATTTACGCCAAAATTATTAAGACTGAAAAGGTCTTTAAATTAATTTTTATATCCAGACACACCATAAAATATAGGGTGTTCCATAAGAAATTATCAAGTTGTCGGCCATATTTTTCAAAATAAAAAAACCTCTAAAAATAGAGGTGTTTCCCCATAAGAAATTTGCTGTCATATGCATAGTATAAAAGTTAGCTATTGGTTCCACTTTAGGTGAGACACCCTGTATATATGCCCACACACACACACACACATATATATATATATATATATATATATATACATATATATATATATATATATAAATATATATATTTATATATATAAATATTAACGGCTATTGTTTTTGGTCTCTGGGCACCGAAAGAAGAAAAATAACATGGTCTCTGGGCACCGAAAGAAGAAAAATAACATGGTCCCGGGCTTAACGCTTGCCATGAGACCTACGGTAATAGCTTCTTCCCTATGAAAATTCGCTAAAATTTGGAATACCATGTCATTTTATAATAAACATTATCAGTGATCAGACTAAATATTTCATATATTTAAAAATAATTAAGTTAATTTAGTTATCATTTAACCATATTCTTATTATATATCAATTTTTCTTAAAAAATTGCTTTTCAGAGCATTCCCCAATTCGCTATCCAATACTCAATTTAACGAAATCAAGTGTGTTGAGAAAAACACAACAATATTGATGTTTTTAAAGCATGCTTTCACAAACATGACATGTTTTGTTTCCAACTCACTGGATCGTTGGTTTTTTTTAATGACGATGATAAATTAATTGTGTCACCATAAATATGAATGAACATGAAATTGTAAAGCACCCCAAATTGAACCTTTACAAGTTTATTTTACAGTATAAACGGTACCAGTGGACTGACACATACTTTCTCCCTTAAGTAAATTTAAAAAAGGCAATCTGTAATAAAACTATCATGATCTACAAATTTATTCTAAATATAATTTAATCATTTTTTGTTTCAGAAATAATCATCCCATTTATGAAAATATAAACAAGAGAGACAAATTCAAATTAATTGTTCGAATTGTACGGAGGGAACACCCCCTCTGGTAATACCAAGCTTTTTTGCGTTGGGTGATTTGACCTTCATACCAAGTTTCATGAAAACGGTTGGAAAATAAGGAAGAAATTGATTTTTTTATATTCTGCTTAAGAATAACATTGGGCACTTTCAGACAACGTACAGCGTTTATCATGGACAGTAAATTTAACTTTTCTCTGGAACCGTTAGTCGTAAACAAATAATTCAAAATACTAATTTGTTTAGTTTTTTAAGCTGGTTTCAATGTTTCCAGTGAAGTTATACTTCACCATTATTGTTTTTATGCTGAAAATTTAAAAATTTAATTTTCTTGATATTTAAAAGCCAATAACTTTTGCACTGTCATTTTTACAGACTTGTGGGTGGTGTTAGATTTTTCACGTTTTTTAATGGTTTTCAGGGGTAAACTACCTTTAAAAATAAAAAATTAAAAAAATGAAAAAAACACCTGGAGATGATGGTGAATATACACATACATGCCAAATTTCATTTAAATCGGACCAACGGGGTAGGCTGTGGCTCTGTACACATCCAGACACACACACACAGATGGACAGACATCACCTCGAAAACCACTTTTTTGGATTCAGGGGACCCCAAACTCTCAAATCGAATTCAAAAATTTTGACGAAAACAATACTTTCTCCAAATACTATATATAAGGGGAGAAAGTAAAAACAGAACTCTTAACTTTATATTAATAAATTCTCTCAAACGATTTACTATACCCTAAGAATAATAATTAATTTTGGATTTACAATACTGTAAATATTAAAATAAATCTATTATATTATTCTTCTTTTTCGCTTAGACAGTTTTCTTGAACGCATAATCACCCCATTTCCTCATCAACATTACATCCACAGCTGACACGCCGATCTGATGCTCGACAAAGGTTGTTGACATTTCCAATGTTCCTCCCATCTGCATGAGTCGAAATTACACCGACGTTGCCACTTCCGGCTTTACTGAAGATCCATATCGAACGCAATTGTAAACTGTACTGATGTTTGTGATGTTATTTATTTACAGTTAGGCCGGAAATAAACAAACACATTCAATTCTGTTGATTTCTGCCATGACAAACGCGACTGCGTTCTGATGATTTATTTCCAAGAAGTGGTCCAGACCATCCGGCGTCCGAGAAGGTCCAGTGGATCTAGACTTGGCCATCGAGAAACTGCCCGTGAAACGGAGAACAGCGTCTCATGCAGAGTGTTGGGGCGGAGGTGAAGTTCACTGGAACGGCCTAACACTCAGTTAGCGGAAGGGCGTAGTGATTGGTATTTACTCAACGGCCACCGCACTGTCGACTGGGACAGGTATGTGTGCAAATGTTTCAGGACTAAGCTGGGGACGATGAGGGGTGCAACTCCGAAAGGGCCCAGTCTTTCAGATATTGGTGTGCGGATCAATATTTGCGGAATGGTCGCCAAACTGCTAACAAATTGGATTCTTGATTCTAGAAAAAACATGGCTAATGGTAAAACAACGGAATTACCCCAGATGGGTCGGTGCACTGGCACTCAATCCCACCCCTCTTCGGAGGGCTTGCCCGTGGATTCTGGGGAGGGCAAACAACAGCTGATTTTTTCAGGTGACTCGCTGAGCTCACTGGAAGAGGGGTTGGGTGATTCGGAGAGGCCTCTTCTCTCCCCTCAACTCCGGAACCTATGGAGGTGTTGGAGATGGTGCACAGGGCTGTCCAGGCATCTTCTGTCGCTGATGCTGCTGTTTCAGATACATCGAAGGCTGATGTGTCTGGTACAACGGCAGCAGAAGAAAAGCCAGTCTGCTCTGGACATCTTGGACGATGTGATCGGGGCCTCACTCACCAAGGAACAGCGGAAGGGGCTGCACGCTCGTAGACTGGAGTTGGTGAGGGAGAAAAAGACCAAGGATGGGACTTGGCTTCCAAGGGAGGAGTACCGCAAGCTGGTGAAGAGGAAGCGGCTTGAAACCCCCAGCCCCAAAGGGGAGCTGAAAGATAATCAAGGTGTGTCACTTATGCACAGGGCAACCAAGGCGGAAGCTACTCCTGCGAAAAAGAAAACCCGATGGGATCTCAAACCCACGGCGGATGTTCAGAACCCGCCGGCTCCGATGGCGTCAACGTCTGCAGATGGTTCCTTCAAGGATTGCCTAATGATAACGAAGATCGCCACTGACCCAACATCGTTTCCGGATGTGAAACTGTCTACCGAAGATTGTGGTCTGTTGCAGGGTATTATGTTCGATAAGGTTATCAAACAGACAGAACCGATTCAGATCCACAACACTTATCTGAGGAGCTGGGAGCTCTTGTCATCGCCTGTGGCAGTGATGCGACGGTGTCCTGGGTCAAGAGGTTGTTTGACGGGCTTGAGTTCAAGGAGGGCACCAAGGTGGTTGTAGGGGATTACAAGGATCTCCTGCAGTCCATCAAGGTCCTTCTGCCGGCGGAAAGGTGTGCGTACGACCTCAAACTGAAAAAGATCTTGGAAGAATCCAAAAAAATCCTGGTATCCTGACTGGGGGCTGGCGTGTGGTCAGCTGCAGGAAGGACAAAACTCATCAATCAATAATCATTGATGAACACAGTGCCCTTTTGTTGAAGGAGAGGGACTGGCAGATCTACCTGGGGATCTCGAGAACTACCTAGAGGGTGCTCTCGGGTGTGGAGTTTGTACCATCAGAGGAGATACTAAACCTCCTCCAGGCAAATCTGCAACACAGTAAGGCTGCGATGGCAGTCCTACACAAGGCCACAGCTAGAGGATGTGTGGATGTTGCTCTCATTCAGGAACCGTAGGTTCGGTATGGGAGAATTTTAGGATTAGGTGTCCTTGGGGAGCAACTAATCTTTTGTTCTGTTTCCAACTCGAGGGCTTCTGTGTGGGTCAGGAGCGGCCTGGCCCATTCGACAGTTCTCGAGTTCTGTTCTAGGGACGTCGTTGCAGTTCGGACGATATGTGGGTATAGTACCATGTTGATTTTGGTTGGTGGTCTCCTTTAAGTTTTAGATTAAGCCTAAGAAAATTTCTTTTATCACAGACTTTCTATTTCAGGATTCCTTAAACAATAGTTAAATTTTAGAAAACTTGTTAAAGAGTTATATTAGATTTTTGTTGTTGTTTTTCTGTTCTCTTTTCCTGTACAATTGTAGCCTTATGATGAGAAATTTGTTTTAGTAGTTAGCTACAAACATTTGACGAACATGATATTTGTTACATTGTTATGTAAACAAATGTAATTTGTAAATAAAGACTATTGACTATTGATATTGACTATTAACAGTATTCTGATAATCAGCATCGACGATGACATTCAATATCGAGATTTAATATCGTATTGAAGTTTATCAGTAACTAAAATAAGATTAGTTACGAGGTATGTTGCAACCTTGAATGATGTTCTTGCATTATTTTAAAAAGGATGAAAATTGCGTCATTCGTCGTCTGCACTTTTATGTTTGAGCAAAGATATTTCGTATTGACGATGAAATGAAAAGTTTGAGTGCTTATTTTTTATATGGTCTATCAGTAATTTTGGATACTTATTGAATTCTACTGGGTACATGTTACTTTCATTTCGGAGCCGGATATCCAATTGCTTTTAATTGAAATATTGGTTTTTATTTAGGCGGCTACGACAATAAACTTATAAAGGTTTTCTGAACCGAGTTTCATCAAAACAATGGTAACTGTATTTTATTACGACATCATGACGAGGAAAAAAAAATTCGCCATTCGTCGAAGGCGGAACAATGAACGCTTGGAATCGAAGAATTAAAATCGACTGTAGATGATAATTTTCGATTTCAATTCCAACCTTGAGAATCGGTGGATCGAGACTTGATGTTTGGAATCAACCCAACCCTAGTCTTAGGTAAACTTATTATATTCTGTAACCTACTTTTTTGATGTATTTCCTTTTTCAACTTTCACATAATAACTCAGCTTGCTCTGCAAATCCTCCAAATCTGGAAGACTCAACCTGAAAACATGATTAAAGGTGTAAGTCTTAAGTACTATGCCTTTAAACTATCAGTAATTAAATTTAAGAGGACTTATGTAAACATTGGTTTGCATTAAAACCAGAGAAAGCCAGGTTGCAAGAAGGAAAAGTCTCTATTCACTATCCAAACTAAAAACAACGAAACCGAGAATGTACAAAACCTTAATTCAACCAGTCCCTATCTTCCACAAGATTAACTTTGGAGCCCCACAATACAACGTACTGTGTTTAGATTTTTTAATATCTTGGTAACTGTTGGAGATAGGGAAAAACTTTAAGGAACATAATTGTGTAGTTTTTTAATCTGATTCCAATGGTGATATATAAAATTAGAAATTTTTAAAAATTACATGTGAAAAATGCAAAAAACCCCATTTTCTGGTACGAAACCCCCCCAAACCCGATCCCAAACTACCCGATCCCATTAACCGATATGTCTGTTTTACGAACTCGTCCGAGCATTTGTAGGATTACACGTCTCTACCAAATTTGGTCTTGATTGGACCATTTTTACAAGAGTTATCGTGTTCACAGACACACACACACACACACGTATATAAAAATTTTAACGACAACTGTTTTTGGTCTCTAGGCACCTAAAGACGAAAAAAAAAAAAACATGATCCCTGGCTTAAGTCTTACCATGAAACCTACGGTAATAGCTTCTTCCCTATGGGAAATTTACTAAAATTTTAATGACTATTATTTTTGGTCTTTAGGCACCTAAAGACGAAAAAATAACATGGTCTCGGGCTTAAGTCTTGCCATAAGACCTACGGTAATAGCTTCTTCCCTATGGGAAGTTCGCTAAAAAGTAAAATCTACATTAAAAATACCAATAAAATGCAATGTTTGCATTACCAGAGTTTTCATCCTATGTAAATGATAAAATCAATCCCAAAGTCTGCTTACATTGAACGAGGCTACCACAAGTTACAAACAAATAATTGAAGAAACCAAAAAAATGTGAATCAAGACATTAACTTTTCAAGTGACCCTAAATCCATCACAAACACGTATAATTTTTCTAATTACAATCACCAAAGACACTTAACCTCTCACCATGACTATATTTACCAACTGCATATTTTTATAAAGTATAAATTATCGTTTTTTAAAAGGTTGGTTTATCTGGCCAAATCGTTATCTGCTGAAGAGCTCAGTCACAATGTGGCCAGATTTGAGGGGTTCTATTTAGGGTTCTCAATCCCAGGATCTCAGAATCCCAAATCCCGGTCGCTTTTGGGTACCTATGAATCCCGGGATTGGCAGGATTGAAAAACATCATTATTTTACAATTTTTCGTGATTTGAATGTTTAAACTACTGCAAAAGTCGCAGCGACTTTCATTGAATTCGTCTTTGTAAACACAGATTTTTGTAAATATTTTAAATGTCATTAATGTTTGAATATAATAATAATAGTTATGTTTTATTATGTCCTTTTAAACTGATATTTACCTTTCTCTAAGTTTCATTTTTCCTTAAAACTGAAGCACATCCAACAATGACAACTTATTTTTGGATACTGATACAGCACTGAGTAGTATTCTTATTGCTCCGTACTTCCTTCCCTTGCAGATAATTCCTGCGAACGAGGTATCCCACGGCCACACAGGTGGCTTTATTTTGATATTATTTTATATTTTAATATTTTTTGCTTCATGATGTTCCAACTAATGATCAACATTTTTTTTGCTATTGGGTTTTCGTTTAGCAAACAGCTATGTGAGTCGGGAGAGATTTATGTAGTGAGAGTGAGTAGTATGTGCCATTAACATTTTAAAATTATAATAATGACCATTCGTGATCTGTTTAAATTCCAAAAGCTACCAGATTTAACGATTTTATAAGATGAAACTGTTGATAATTTACAGCTTTAATAAAAATTCTTGTAGGGATGTCTTCACTATACAAAACATTTTAGTTTGATCAAAACGGTAATCCCAGAATTGGCTATATTCGATCCCAAAATCCCCGGATTGAAATTTAGGTCCGGGATTGAGATCCCTTGTTCTATTGTACTCAAAAACCATGTACATTCACTTTGAAAGAAACATTAATAATAGACAATAACCCATAAAAATTTAGGGACATACTTTTGATATAGTCAATAGTTTAAAATAGCTTAAAATCTAAATACATATGAATTTGTGATTAAAAGCCAAATAAATTCAGCATATAAATGCTTCCACGCTTGTAATAGATTGCAACTATTTAAATCTCTGTCCCATAAAACAAAAATTAATACCCCCGTCGCAGCAGACCTGCGTACTCAGCGAATTTCCAAATCAATAATTTAATATATGACAAGATTTATAAAAATAAGTCCAAAAACATGAGAATTATTTGCCTATTCTCCATAAGATTAACATAGGAAAGAATGTGCAGGTTAGCTGCTGTGAGGAACACTGAAAGAAGTCATTTCTACCATAAATAATTTTTATCTTAACATTTATACCAACTTTCATCAACATCTGTCCATAAATAAAGGAGTTTGCCTATTCCCTATATGATTAAATGGGAAAAGAGTATGCAGGTTTGCTGCCATGATAAACACATAAACTATGATTTTTAAGCATAAATGAATAGATCTCAACCACATGAAGCTAAATATCAAGTTTTATCCAAAAATATTGATTAATATGGGAAATATTAATTTTTCCCTATCCTCCATAAGATTAACATTGGAGCCCCACAATACAACGTACTGTGTTTAGATTTTATAATATCTCGGTAACCGTTGGAGATAGAGAAAAACTTTAAGGAACTTAATTGTGTAGTTTTTTAAGCTGATTCCAATGGTGAAATATAAAATTAGAAATTTTAAAAAATTACATGTGAAAAGCACAAAAAACCTGATTTTGGGGTACAAAACCCCCCCAAACTACCTGTTCCTATTGACCGATATGTCTGGTTTACGAACTCATCCGAGCATTTGTAGGAATACACGTCTCTACCAAATTTGGTCTCGATCGGACCATTTTTACGAGAGTTATCGTGCTAACAGACACATATATATATATACATATATATATATATATATATATATATATATATATATATATATATAAATTTTAACGACTATTGTTTTTGGACTCTGGGCACCTAAAGAAGAAAAAATAACATGGTCCCGGGTAGGGGTGTGCGATGCATCGAAAATGTATCGAAATTTCGATACGATTCGATTCGATGCATCGAATCGCGATTCGATACAGAGGTAATCGAAATCCCGATGCATCGAGCGTCCCGATGCATCGAGCGTCCCGATGCATCGAGCGAGTCCCGATGCGCGGCAGCGCCTGTAGATCCTAATGGCAGCTTATACCGATTTTCAGGTTTTGAAACAAATTTATTTATTGTCTATGTTTGTGCAATCCAATTTTCCTTTTTATTTTGTTATTCAAACTGATTTTAAATCCTTTCTCAAAATTGACGAACAAGTCAGAGAAGTTTTTAACAGGACAACAGCTTAGTGACATGACCATGACGATTACAATTTTAATGAAAGTTGTTTATGGTTAGGTATTCCTCCGCTGGACACAACAGACATCAATAGTAACAAAAAATACATCAAAAAATATTAACTACCAAAATTGAATTGTATTTATTTAAATCATAGTTTGTTTAATTTAGTTTTAATAATGGCTCCTTTTTCATTGCAGTATCAATTGACAGCTTCCATTGCATTTCTTACGAAGCAAAAAAGTAGATCCATAGTTTTTTAATAATATTAATTCCAAAAACTAAACCTTGAGTATTTGACATTATTCTAAATTGTCTATTATAATGTACATATTAAATGTTTTATCAGTGAATCATGAATAAAAACATTAAATTGGTGATTCTCAGTTAAATCGGGTGTAAGCTATTTTTGTTAAGAGATAAGCGAGGTGGACAGGTGGTCAGACAATAGCGGCAGTAGGTAATAAAAAATGACCTTGAGCCTTGCTCCGGGACAAGGGGTTTGTTGATATTTGGAACTGACTGAGCGACTTCATTATTTTGTTTTTCATTATTTTGTTTTTCGGTCAAATACTTACAAATACTACATTTCTCTACATAGTATGATCTAGTTAAAAATTGAGTTTTATGTTTTTTCTTTAAATAATCATTAATCTGAGGTGATTTAGTAAATAAGCAATCAAATTAAGTTGTGTGTGTTTAGTTAATTAAGAAATTTACTTTTAAATAATAGTAATGATTAAATATTTTTAAATAAATATTTAACCACAACTAACTTCATTATTAAAAGTTTTATATATTTTTAAATTTAAAATATGAATTTGATTAGAAACTAACCATTTGAAATGGATGATACTAAAACTATTTTTTTTAAATAACAGTTTACTTCTGTTTTTATATTTTCTATATTATTAGTTTTTGAATTTTTATTTATAGTTTTCACTACAATACTACTCATTTCCTCTAGTAATATCTTTTATTTTTTTCATTTCCAAATTTGTTAGATATGTTATTATTTACAACCTATACAAAAGAATTTTGAAATTGTATCAAAATTTTAAAACTAGAGATATATTTGTTTTTGTCATACAATAGTTTTTTTATTTAATTTAGTAGTTTATAATATATATATATAATATATTTTTACTAATTGTAGACCTACATTAATTTTTTTAAATAATTCTTGTTTAGTCTCATCAAGGCTAGCTATACATATTCCAAGTTATTAAAAATTTTAACGAATCTTGGAAATCTTTTAGCAAACTTTGCTTTATTGATATAATATACATAGATAAAATACCTTAAGACAAATCTTTTGAACTTGAAAGTTATCAAACTAAAAATTATCAAACTAATTAATTATGAACTGTAAAATTTAGTGAATAGTCTAATAATATATTTTTTTTTGGCTTTAATTCCATGGTTTTTTATTATCTTCTGTTATATGATTTCTGTTTTACAGGAAATTGTGTTGTGTGTTTGTCCTGTTGTATCGAATCGAATCGCATCGATTCGTATCGGAATTCTTTGTATCGCATCGTTGTATCGAATCGAAATTGTTTTGCTGCATCGCACACCCCTAGTCCCGGGCTTAAGTCTCACCATGAGACCTACGGTAATAGCTTCTTCCCTATGGGAAATTCGCTAATAAACAGGTAGTACAAAACTTATCCCAGTTCTTCTATAAGGATCAGAAACATGGAGAATGTATATGAAAGAACTAAATAAATTAATAGAATTAAAAAATAATAAAAATAATAAAATTTTATAATTTTTAATTTTTATAAAATGTATAAAATTATAAATTTTAATATAGTAAAATAAAAATTTAAAATAAAATATTGCAGAAAATCTCTGGCCCTGTGAATGAACAAGGAGAATTGAGAAGACTTACTAGGCAAATAAGAGAACTATACAACACAGATATGATCAGGGAAATTAAATGTCAAAGTATTAGATGAGCGATTAATTAGATTATTAAATAAGAAACAAAGAATTCATGTTCTGCTGTGAGCAGAACACTCCCACTCACTCATAAAAAGTAATATTTCCAACCTTAAATCTGGTTTTTCTCCATACAAAAATTCTTCATCATCATCCAAATTGCTCCTACGTCGCTGTTTTCGGAGAGCTTCTCGTAATTTCTTCTCTTCTATTTCTTTTATCATTTTCTTTTTTTTGCGTTCTTCACGCTTCTTCTTTTTGCCTGAAATTTTGATAAACGGATAAAATAATTAATCATTACTGGTTTTACCATAGTATTTTTGTTACTCAACGACCTCTGTTACAATAGGAGAGCGCTGGTGCATAATAACAAGGATTTACCACTAGGATTTATGGCAAAGAACATATTGAAAAAATGGTATCAAAGAACTGATAAATATTTTCATCCTTTAACACGCTCACTACTGAAAAAATTATAATACCTTTAGCGGAGCTAAAAAATATTAATAGTTCAATTACTTCCATTTGATGAAGGGAGTATGAAAACACTATTCCTGTTGATCAAAATGTATCCAATATTGGCACATCAGAGGTATAATTCAAAGACACAGTCATCAGACATTGAAAGTGGCATTTCTTAACATTGAAGCCATTTTTAAAACCTCAAGAAAAATATGTCACAGAACAGTTAATAAAATAAAACGAAGAACGTCTAAAACCAAAGGGCACGTAGTTTTAAAGATAAAATAAATATCTTTATATTCATTTTATAAAAACTTTAAGTTAATAGTGATCCAATGTGACCAATTGGTCACATTGGATCATGCAAAGGTCACAAACAGTGCTTGAAACGGTGGTTGCTATTAGGCGCCGAACAAACTATTACAGTTAGGTAATAGTTTATTTACATCATGGGATTAATTTTGTAACAACTGATATTAGTATAAACTGTATGCCCTGATGGATTGTATTTGAAGGATAAATACACACAAAACTAAACCCAGATAAAAAAAATTATAGCGGGCGAACCAAAAACTAAAACCGCCATGTTATAAGATAAGACACTTCCAGCCACGCTGACTGGCGATAGTCCTTCACCGGCAAAAGCTGGGCTCACACTGACAGCATTGGTTATTGTGCTTGTTCCTTAACTTTAGAATAAATTGCACGAGTGGCTTGCGTGTAATCCATTTTATAACTTAGATGAATACTTTGACTGTAATCTTGTAATATAGTCCATACAGGGTATATATTTATCTGTTTGTTTTAATATGTTAAATTGTTTGTAAGTTTTAATTGTTTAAAGTTTTAAATGTTTTAAAAAGAGTCTAGTTATTATTGTAGATAGTAAACTTATAGGCTTTGCTGTGGTAATTGAGATTGTACGTTATTGCTATATGTATTGTTATTGATGGTATCTTGTACTTTTGACTTTGTCTATTGCTGTGTATTGGCCTAATGACAATAAAATTTGTATTTATTTATTTATTTATTGTGCGATGAGAGGCCAAAATCAACCATGTAGTGTCCCACCCGCACCAAGCGGATCTGCAGGACCCGCACTGAATGTGTTAATAGTGAATGAAATAAAACTACTTAAGACTATCACACTTTTTAATGTATATTAAAAATAACATTTAAAAATCACCCACTAACTGAACCATTTTGGAAGGGTTGACAAATTAACTTTGTACTCTAAAAGCTCTTTACTTCATAACTGTCATTTTTCACACATAAGGGTAGAGTTATACTCTCTGGAATCTTGAGCAATATAAATCTTGAAATTTTGATTTTACACTTTATTAAAGGTTTTCTGGAGTGAACTCCCATCACCAGTCAAAAAAAAATGGATTTATCCCAGGAGGTACATTATACAGTAGAACCCCTCATTACCGGCCTCAGTTTTCCTGGCCCTTGGAATATTCAACCGCTTCTTAGAAGAGATATCAAAATGTATATCCCACGGCTTAGGAACACACTAGCTTCCGCTAGTCAACTACTCTCACGGCTTTTGGAGATTACTACTCAGTTGAGCAACTCTACTAGTTCTTTTATTCATTCAAAGAGGCGGATTACTCCCAAGGCACTTCAGCCGTAGCGGCTTTTTGCACACCCCTGAGCTCTACTAGTTTTAAAGGCCGGATTTCACCGAACACTAAAACCGCAAACCTAACCTAAAAAGGTTATCCAACAAGTTTCTTAGTTCTGTAAGTGCCTACCTATAGTTTTGTGATCGGTGATTGCGTTATACTGTTGGTGATCAATATCCACACATTATTTTTAGCTCTACTAGAGAGGGTGTATGTATTTTTTGCATTCAACTACAGCAAAGATTTTTTTCATCAAAATAATCATACTCCTTTACTAAATTGTTCATACAAGTTCTTTCCTCATTAACACTGGACTTTTTGGGGTATGTTAACTTGTTCATATCAGCCCAACGTCATGATAGTTCTTTGCCACCATCAAGAGTGGCAACGATTTTTTCATCAAGAGTTTTGTTTAGCGATGCAGTGTCGTTTTACTTTCAGTTTACTGAACATAAGAAAGTTAGCAGTGTACAAAAAAAACTAGTGTGTCAATGACTTGTGAGCAGTTCCATTCAGTTGACATTCGGTCCGGGTGTGTAGTACACCTTCTCTGTTCAGTGGTATTTTTGCTTCAGTGTGTATAAGTGTTTGTGTAGTTGTGTGAAATGGCAAGCATAAGTGGCGTCAAACAAAAACACAAAACATTAACAATCTCCGAGAAATGGGAAATTATCCAACGTAACGCCTACTGCAGTAACTAAATTTTATAAAATTGGATGGCCTACGATTTATAATATAACAAAGGATAAAAAAAATTGAAGGGTACAAGATGTCTCTTTAAGATGACCCTTTAAGCAGGAAAACTCCAGACAAGTGAGTTTCTTGTAGTCGAAGAAGCACTTTTCATTTGGATTAAACTACAACGCAAACGGAATGCTTTTATTTCGGGAGACATAGATTAGATCATTGAAATGGACACCATACTACAGTGTAGGTATTTTAAGCCAAGCATGAATGAGGGTTGAGTGTAAGATGATCACGGTACGATCTTGTGGTCTTGTTACTGACTAAGGCTGACACGTTTCTTAGACAGGACTGTTAATTAATAGCCCAACAGCCGATGGCAACTAATGGACCTACAGTTTAAGGTGGAATCCAAACCACAACCTCTGAATTACAAATTGGTCTAATTGTGAGGGTGGTCTTTGCGGATTAACGTAGTATTCAATAGAACGGACGTTAATCCACACAAGAGAGCACTATATCCACCGACTATCCCTCACAACTATCCACAATTTATGACCTCCAAGTAACTGAATTACAGGTCATTGCCACCGTCCCAGTCAATATTTTAACAAGAGGCTCAATTTATCTTCAGAGAAATAACAAACAAGAATGGCTTTTGTGCTAGTCATGGATGGTTTTAGAACTTTAAAAAACACCATGGTATACGATTAATGAAGATGTCTGGCCAAAATGTGTCTGCTGACACGTCTGAGATTAAAGCCTTCATTGCAATGCTAGACAAAAAAATAACCTGGCTTGTATTAGTTCCAGAACAGCTTTACAACATAGATGAAATCGGATTAAATTGGCAACATCTCCCAGCAGAAACATTAGTAAGTGATGAGGAAAAAAGGTCTCATGAAGGAAATTGCAAAAAGAACGACTCACACTTATGATGTGAGCGAATGCATCAGGAACACATTCTTTGAAACTGCTTGTTGTAGGAAAATAAAAAACCCCTCGAGCATTTAAAATTGTTAAGGTTGACTCTCTGCCAGTAACTTACAAGTCACAAAGTCACGAATGGGTGACAAAATAAATTTTTTTATGACTGGTACACTAATAGCTTTGTTCCACAGGTTAAGGCTGAATTAAAGAAGAACAAGTTACCAGTGAAAGCACTTCTCGTCTGCAGCTAACACTTTGTTATGTTGTTGCGAAAAGAGAGATGTGGACATGACCTATATTTTAGTGTTGAATGGATTGCAAGAGGTAGCAATGGTGGACTGTTTACTAGTCTACCATTGCAAGACAAAGAAACAGAATACAATCACAGACTTTTTCAAGAAGTAAATACTGTGCTGTTACGTATGTACCTACTCATTTTACAGATAGCCTACTTTTTTAACGAATTACGTACAGTATTTTTAAAATTTTAAGATAAAATTTATATTCCCTTTTTTGTAACTTTGTGCAATAAGTAAGCCTACATAAATTAAAGCTTTGATTACTTTACTCTGCGTTTTTAATTCGCCACAAGTATTAAAGAGTGACTAATACATTGTTTAAAATTATGGTCAAATCTTTTACACTATTAAATGCATTACAGAATAGTCATTTTCGATAGGTAATGCAACATTTTTGGTAATCCTACACCACGTCGCTTCCATACTTGTCGGACTAGCGAGGGTGGGCTGTAATGAACTAAATGTGGGAAAAAGTACAGTTAATGACTGGCATCGAAAACCAAAAACCTTGATTGACTTTTGTAGGGATAGAATGAAGGGATTTTATCCGAGTGACGATACTTGAGAAAATCTCCCCATAACATAGGGAGATTTTGTATTGATTTTATAAACGTGTGTATTTTTTCTAATAACAATCACAGAAGAAACTCAACTCCTCATTATGACTACATTTATCAACTGTAGTATGTTAAAATATTATTATAATGTTAAGACATCATGAACTTGGGTGCAGACACCAACTTGGCAAAGGATAGAATAGAGTGGAAGTAGCTGGTCTATGAGGCTAAGGATTAGGGGTGTGCGAAGGCTCAAATCGTTTTGAAAAAGCTTGGAATTCGAGCCGAGCTTTTGCCAAGTATAAACACTCTTAATTTACTCCGTAATTTTAAATAACTCTGTTCATACGGTCGTTTTTTCATCTGTGAGCGTGATGAATTCAGATGGAAGGAAGAAGTAATGTTACTTATTTTGGGATGTCGTAATAAGAAGCGAAACAGATGACATTGTTCTCAATCAGATGAAACTTGATCCAATAAATCAGCTGTAGCTGATTTATCAACTGACTCAAAATTATCTTATACACCAGACGAATACAGAGTAGATAGAGTATGTGCAAATGGACTAGTACGATCAGGCACTTATTGCATATAGAAAAAGTGGACCCATATTTTATTTAATATCTTCTATAATTGAGTATTTTTCCTCATTAAAACTAATTTTAGTATTCTTTGTAAGTACATTCAAAGAAAAATACTAATAATCAAAATTGAATAGTATTGAATTAAATCATAGTTAGTTAATAGTTTAGTTTTAATTATGGCTTCTTTTTGTCATCAACTGACAGCTTCCATTGCCTTCCTTATGCCGCAAAATATTATATCCATAGTTTTTAAATAATATTTATTTCAAAAAATAAACCTTGAGTATATGACGAATTATTTTAAATTGTTCATTACAATGGATATCTATCATTAAATGTTTTATCAGGGGACAGACCAAGGACAGACAAAGGCAATGGGTAACAAAAAAACGACCTTGAGCCTTGCTCTGGGGGGGGGGGAAGAGGGGTTTGTTGAAGTTTGCAACTGACTGTGGAACTTCACTATCTTATTTTACAGCGACGTCGTTAACCGGCCAAGGGATTGGTCCAGAGGTGGCCGGATATCAGGGGTCCTACTGTAATAAAATTTGATCATAATCGTACCAATGGTATGGACGACAGCCCACATGTCTATACTTACGTACACACACACAGTAATCACTTCGAAAGCAACTTTTATGGGTTCAGAGGACCCCAAAAGGGGTATAGACTTTCTACTGAAAACATAGATTTGAAAATATTGACAAAAAATACTTTTCTTAAATTGTTATTTTTGTGGGAGAGAGTAACTTTTTTTTTAATTTTGATTGATTTAAGAATTTTTTCAAACAGCCTCAACTTGGTAAAATTTAGAAATTATATAAATCCTACAACCTGTAAATTTATTTTTTTCTTGAAGAAGAAATTAATTTTTAAAATACAAAGTGGTCTTTGAGGAATTAATATTTTAAAAAGTACAGGTATTGGTATTATAGTAATTTTACAATAATTTGCAAAGATAAAATCTAGATACTTACTTTTACTTCTGGCTTTCTTTTCCTTCTTGCGTTTCTTTTTTGCTTTTTCTTCTATTGCCTTACGTTCTTTTTTCCTAGGAAAACAATTCTGTTAGTTTTCAACATAATATACACATTTTAAAGGTTAGAATCAACTCAGTATAATGCAGCTAATTTTCCAAACCAAACGATTTTCATCCTACAATTACAATCAAAGACAAGTGTGTTTGTAGTGCTATTTACCAATGCTATTTTTACAAGTTGTGCAGTATTTCAAAAAACATTCTAATCCTATATTAAAACACAAAGTTTTCAATTTTTCGTTTTGAGACTCCTGCTAGATTCGAATTGCTTAAGAGTGGTGTGTAAATGAAAGAGAATACATAATATATTCAGCTATTTTACATTGAAATTAATTATTCTGTCTGTAACTGTAGAGAAGATGAAATTAAAAGTTTCTTATAGTGGTTTAAAAGTTAGAAGTTTACTTGAGACTTCACCGAACATTTTGATTGAGGTTTATTTTAAATGAAAGGTCTATGTCTCTTTATGTGTACAATTCTATAGCTACATATAGCCAAATAATTTGGTAGTTACTTTCCTTTCACATTAAAAAATGAAACAAAAAACATGGCAAGATAATGGCTGGGGAGCCATACCGTGTGACGTCGCGTGGCTTCAGAACGTAAGATAACTGGAAAATCTTTTGAACATAAAAAATGGTGCAAGTGATCTCAAAATAAAACCGGAGTATACCAAATAACTTGCAGCGAATTATTTGAGAAGAGATTTAACCTGTTAAAGTCCATGGTCGCACTTAGGACGTACTGCAGACAACGATACCGGGTCGTGGTTGCATATACAGGATTTACATCTTAATTTTGTTTTGTGATCTCAGCTTCCACATACTAATCAATATTATATAGTAATAATAATATATATATATTGGTTAGAGGGGGTACACTGTTTAAGAAATACCCTTACTTTTACCAGGTTAAAAACACCTCCCAAAGCTTCCATTCATAAGGCATAATTTTAAGGCATAGCTCAAATTAATACAAAGTACAATTCTGCAACAAGGGTAAAAAAAATTTAGTTCTAGAAATCTATAAAAATCTATACAATAAACAAAACCCTCTCTGGTGATTTATTAAATAGAAAAATATTCAGCAACAAAACATACAGTATTATTTGAAAAACTACTGCTACTTGATAAATGTAGTCTGACGTCAAGAGTCCAATGGAAGAGTCACTCGTCAAGACCCAGAACACAGCATGTGCTCATTTCTATTATGTTTGTTGCGAAAAGAAGGGCTTCTTTGTAAATTGTTTTAAATGTAGTGTAGTAAATGTTAAAATGTGTATTTTGTGAACTGACGCGACCAACGTCAGACAAAAATAGTTTTTGTATGCCTAAAGATGACAATTTGATTTATCAAAAAAAACGCATAGCCAAAATAAGGTGACTATATGAATTACAAGGCAGGTCTTAGGTAACAAACATTAACATAAGCACAATGTTTTTAAATAATTTTATTTGTTTTATTACCGTAAAACAAAAATATAAACGAACAATACATGGATATTGTGTAACCAAGCAGTCAGACCACACACGGCAGACAAGCACAATAAACTTCATCCCTGAAAAAATTCTAATACCAAGTACAACTCGAAGGTACTTCAATGCACTGAAGAAAACAAAAAACAAACCGATGTGAAAAAGGAGGAGTATGATCTCTATCTAAAACACATTAGAAAGAAAAATATGATATGTATTTCTACAGCAGAAAACAAAACAATAGCAGTCTGGGAAACAATAAATGGTAACCACTATAAAAACCCATTTTTGGGTACAAAACCCCCCCAAACTACCCGTTCCTATTAACCGATATGTCTGGTTTACGAACTCGTCCGAACATTTGTAGGAATACACATCTCTACCAAATTTGGTCTCGATCGGACCATTTTTATGAGAGTTATCGTGCTAACAGACACACACACACACACATATATATATATATATATATATATATATATATATACATACATATCTATATACACACATATATACATATATATATATTCTTCATAAGTGCCAAATGACTTTTATAAATACTTTAAAAATTGTATAGTTGTTGTACTGAATGAATGAGTGTTGGTTTTGCAAATTTTCGTTTTAATTACAAAAAACGTTTTCAAGCAAATAGAAATAGTTACTGTGTATAACATGAAAAGACAATGAAACATAAATAAATTAAAGGAAAGGTTTACAATAAAAATTTTGAAATCATATGATTTTAGGCAGTTGAGTTGAATCATTTTATTATATATTTTTATATTAATAATAACCTATCTGAGATTTAATCCTGTAGGAAATTTTGATTTTAAAACCAACTGGTGTGCCAATTCAGAATTTCTTAAAATAAGTTGGTTTCTTTTAAGGTTTTGATGTGGTGGAATTTTGTGGAGGGCTTTAAGTTCATAACAGCCCTCAAAATTTTGGTTGTGGTGAGCTGCATGATTGAAAATTGGCTTTCTTAAATCTTTATGAACCACATCAAAACGGTGGCCTGTCATTCTAACTCGTAAGGAGTTAGATGTTTGCCCTATATATTCTTTTTGACAATGTTTGCACGATAGTTGGTAAACCACATTATGGGTTTCACAAGTTGATCCACCAACTATCGGGTAAACTTTATTTGTCACTCTACTTTTAAATTCAGTAGATTCACACATAATTTTGCAAATACCACATCGAGGTTTGTGGCATGGTTTACAACTATTCTTGACATTACAAAGTTCATTAGGCCTAGAATTTTGAATTTTGGGTCTCACCAACATATTTTTTAAATTTTGGGGCCTTTTAAAAATAACACGAGGTGGTCAGGAAAATAAATTTTCTGTTGTGGGAGAGGATTAAAAAGGATAAAATATTGAATGCTACTTTCATGATGATGTTAACTTTATGCAGTCCTGGGTAGTAGTTTGTAATTAGTTTAGGGTCACTTGAAAATATTTTGTCTTGATTCACATTTTTTGGTTTCTTCAATTGGTTTGATAGTAACTTTAGTGGGTAGCCTCGTTCAATGAAAGCAGTATTCAACTTTGATATATATTTTTCAAAATCAGAGTTATCACTACAAAGGGATTTAGCGCGTATCGATAAGCTTTTTGGGATTGATTTTTTCATGTACATAGGATGACAACTCTGGTAATGCAAATATTGCATTTTATTAGTGTTTTTAACGCGAATTTTACTTTTTAATTTACCATTGTCAATGAATACATCAACATCTAAGAATGTGACAATTTTGTTGGAAAACTGCCAAGTAAATTTCAAACAACTAAATTGATTTAATTCTTGTAAAAAGTTTTGTAAAGAGCTAATACCGTGCTGCCAAACAATGAAAATATCGTCAATGAATCTTAACCAAATAAGAGGAGTTAAAGGATTTTTAGATAAGAAATTTTGCTCAACTAGACCCATGAATAAATTAGCACATGATGGAGCCATTCAAGTACCCATTGCTGTACCTCTGATTTGGAGGTAATTTTTGTCCATAAATTTAATACATATATATATATGTATACACATATATATAAAAATATTAACGACTATTGTTTTTGGGACTCTGGGCACCTTAAGACGAAAAAATAACATGGTCCCGGGCTTAAGTCTTACCATGAGACCTACGGTAATAGCTTCTTCCCTATGGGAAATTTTGCACTATTTGATTAGTAGAGAAAAACTCCTCCAGGGAATATAGGGACCTTTCTATTAAAAAGTTTTTAAGTTTAACTTAGAATTTATGTGAATTTTTTCATCTCTTATATGAGTTGGTACTTGTTTCAGGTACTTAAATCCGACATATGATGGTTTTTTTCATATAACTTCAAATTTTGATGGTTTTGGGTTATAAATTTTTTATTTCTGGTATTGTATGGGTGGATAACTGACGATGGGGGGTTGTTAGTATTACTTTTGCTGTTAGGGTGGTGTCGAAAATGTATTGCCTATATACAGTTAAAATATTTAAGTCTTTAAATTTGCTTTTTACACTATCTTGGTAATCTAATTTCATTATGATTCGAATGACTTTTTTTGATCAAGGATTCTATCCATGTTTGAGGAGGTTGAGCCGTAAAAACAAATACCAAATGACAAATGTGAATGAATATTAGCAAAATAGATGTCCCTTAGGGGTTTTTTATTACAAAAAGATGACATCCTGTAAAGAGAATAAAGTCCCAAGCTCAACTTAGAAACAACCTTTTCCACGTGTTTATCCCCACTAAAATTCTGATCAATTATTAACCCTAAAAAATTAGTATTTTTTTAAATTTCAATTTCTTACATACCATAATTTATTACAGGTTCATGTGATTTTATATTTTGATGAGTTCTGAATCTAATTAAATTACTTTTTTGGGGGTTTAGCATTAAGTTATGTTGTTGTAAATAATATCCAATATTTTCTAGCCCTATAGAACTTAAACAGGGTGGCCACTGAAACCAAATTTCAAAATTCCCGGTTATTTCCCGGTCTGAAAACTTCCGTTTTTACGGTCAGATTCCATAACGGATGTCGTCTTAAGACTACTTCATAGATATTACATGTTAAAGTAAAATACAGGATGTTCATTAAAGTTGGGAACAAACTTCGAGGGGTGATTGTACTCATCAAGAAAAACAAAGAATTTCCTATAAACATGCGTCAAATAAATCCTTCGTTTAGCCGCTAGTCGCCATTTTTATTTTTTACAAAAAACGTTATACATCTAAAACTATTTTAAGATACAGAAATAAAACTTTGCGCATATATTGATTGGCTAAAGAGGAAAATATTCTCAAAGTATCCTTTAGATTTTTTTCTTTCAAAATGGCGGCGGTTAAAACTCTTTTAATTTAAATAACAAAAACCCTATTAACTTTATAAAACTTTTACAAGATGTAAATAATATTGCAATTTTAATTTCAAATAGAACAGTACTTTGGTGAACGAAATTTGTCCACAAATAAGCAAGAAAATGCACTTTTAATGTTAAATTACAGGGCCCATGCGACACCGCCGTGCGGCTGTGGCGACGAAGCCGCTGCGCGTTGTGCCTGCTGAAATCCTCTTCTTAGCCAATCACAAACCAATCTTAGGTTCAATCATTGTGATTTAGGTTAATTTGAATAGTTTTTATATGGTAACCTAATACAGTAGAACTTGGATAGTTCAAACCCAAAGGGAACAGAAAAAATTAAATTATCCAAAAATTCGATTAGAAACACTTTTGCAAGCGGTTGAAATAAACAATCAAACATCATGTTTTAACATTGTATATTAAAAAAGTGAGGTTAATGAAGATATTATTGATTAAAAATTATAATTTTTGTTAAATGTCAATAATGTGCTTGGAGGGATTCCAAAACCTTAGCTATTTCAAACTTTTTCTTAAATCCCTTCTCTACCTCCTTGATCGCAGCTATTTATTCTTGTAACATCAGAGATTTGTAAGTTCGCTTTGACGAAGCCATCATACACTTGACGTGTTAACATGAACGCAGACGAAGTCACAAATGCCAACACGACACAAGGACGACGAATATTGGAACAAACCACCATTAATGATAAACACGCAACTGAACTGCGCCGGCGCCGTGTAGTGACAGACTAGAGATGGCAATGTTGTGATTTCTGAGCAGTAGTGGACTGGTGAGGGAGGGGCTATGGTATCCATGTGACCAGTCAACGGCATGTGTACGTGCTGTGAGATTGGTTGGCGGGGGTTGGGCGCGTTGATTTAGCTAAAAATAGTCTGCGGTCAGGAAGCCCAAACGTCGTTTCCTGGAACATCGCACACAATGACTTGTTCTCTTTATAGATTTACGCTGAAAAAATTCGAATTATCCAAATAATTATTTGAATTAACCAGGATATTTTAATATTGTTTTTATATAAAATTTCGAAATTAAGAAGTTTTAGAATTACAGAGGTTCGAATTATCCATGTCCCACTGTAACTGCAAGAAATAAGGAACGAAACGTTAACAAACTCTAGTTTTGTTTTGATCGAACTTAAAAAAATAGTGTTAAGTTATCACTTAATAAATAAATGTGAAAACGAAAGTAATTAACTCATAACAACCCTAAATAAATAGTTCAAACATGACTAATAAATGTCATTAAAAGTGAATGTGCTTTTTAGTTGTTACATTAGTTCATTAAACGATTTATTACAATGGACAGTTTATCTGTTTTATAACAATGAGGCCAAATATCTCATTTGTATGTCGATCTAAATAAAATAAAAATACTAACAGGACTAAGTTTTATATGCATTGCAAATTATCAAACCACTAAAGGTTAGATTAAACATAACTCCGTTCAAATGCAATTTCCAGGAAAATTGCTAAATAAATAAAATTTAGATGTTTACTTACATTAGACTAAGTTGAAGAAAAAGTATTATAACGTAAAATATATAGAAATAAGGGAATAAATTAAAAAAGTTATAAAAGTTTTTTATGCAATTTATTGTTTTAACGACTAAGCACTGCCGTAAATGTTATACTAAAAATTTCCAGAGCCTTATAGGAGAAGTCTTTACTATAATACTACACGGCTCTGCCCTTAGCGGTGAGCATGCATCAGTGACACCTCAATCCCAAACAACATTATATCTAGTCCACTAGTAAGGTGAATCACCTTAGACTAGCGAGAAACGAGAATGTTGGCAGCCAGCACAACCTAGCGGAAAAATAGTAAACCTGTTTTATGGTTAAAAATTTGTTTTTAGAGACGTTTGACAGCAGAGCCGTAACTTATGAATACCAATAGTAATATCACTTCTAGAATAATGTAATATTTATCATTTGAAAGTAGTAGAGTTATATTGATTCCATAATAAGCTCAAAGAACGATATTTGTATGAAACTTTTTAAATACAAACAATTTCGCTATTATTCACTATGCACTGGCGCTTGGACGAAGCTTGATTTAACCACCAGCCACTCTGTTGATCCTGTGGTGGGCATATGTTGAATTTATTGTATTGGTTGTGAGGCCCATCATCTCTATATATAAAACTGAATATATGTATATATGTCTGTATGTATGTCTGTATGTCATTTATGCGTTGCCAAACTACTCATCCGATCGCCATAAAATTTTAGGAAGTTGCTCTATATGTGTCCAGGAAGGTTTTAGTGAAAAAATATTTTTGAAAACCCCATAAGTTTCCATTTTATGGCATTTTAAGTTTCCATTTTATGACATTTTAAATTTCTAATATTAACCTTATGGAGAGTAAGTTTGTTTATAAATTGTCTACAATGGAAACATTTGATTTCTTAGTTACAACTGATTGGTTCACTTTCCATTAGCAATATGCTTTACTGTCCAATGCCATCTGAATCATTCAATAATGAAAAACTATGAAGTAAATGTGTACTGTAAAAAATGAACAGCTTTGTTTACAACGTTAATAGTTTACGGTTTTGGGGGATTATGTGTTTACATTTTTATTTTCTGTCTGATTAAAATCACGTGTTTATATGATAATTACAATGTTTATATTATTACGTTTATTACAATAATCAGCTGTTGTATATCTTTCCTATAAAAGCCGTGTTACAGTTAGGTTTGGTTTGGGTTTCGAGGACCGCCTGAAAAGCTCGACGGGGAAAGAAACAAATGAAAATGACGGATTATTTTGAAACTAAATACCAATAATGTCAGTTTTGAGAGTAAAAAAGCGAACATGTTCAGTATATATTTCATTGTTTTCTCAATTAAATATTTTAATAAAGTATTTTTCACTTGAACTGACGTAGTTTTTTTTTCTCATTTAAAATAAATTCACATTAAGTACTGCGCAGTAATCATGAAAATTAATTAGGACTTACAATGGCGCCGTTATAATATGCAAGGCAGTGAATTGCGATGTTGCCACGCCAAACACTGTCTAGGTGCTAAGTTGTATCGGTGCTATTATTATTTCTGTTATCCGTCTATTCGGTTATCCGTCATGGCCTCGGTCCCGAGGGTGACGGTTAATCGAGGTTCTACTGTATACATATACATATATATATAAAAATTTTAACGACTATTGTTTTTGGACTCTGGGCACCTAAAGACGAAAAAATAACATGGTTTTAGGCTTAAGTCTTATCATGAGACTTACGGTAATAGCTTCTTCCCTATAGAAAATTCGCTAATAAAACCCTAAAATATTATAAAATTCTTCTTATTTTTTATCGACTGTAGCCATATAGACATTTTCCCATCCCTCATCCTGAAGTAATCTTGTAAACAGGTTCAAGTTTTGAATAGAGAACTTTTGAATAATGTGTGTTATTGGTTGCTATTTTCTATTATTTGTTAGTTTATTATTATTGATGTGAAGTAGCTGCGCATCATGATCTGAAAGGCAAGTTCCCTCTACGGATAGTTCAGAATCTTGGAAGTTTTTAATGACAGAATTATCAATAGCTGATTCAGAGTTTTCTGTTACTCTAACAGTTTATGGTCATGATCATTTTTTATTTTTTAGCACATTTATATTGAAATCTCCTCCCAGAACTACATTGTCATACTTTCTAGAAAAATACTCAATCAACAGACCCAACCTATCCAAAAAGACCTCACAATCTGAATTAGGTGATCTATAAACTCCAATCATCAAACATTTCAACCCATCAACTGTAGGAGTACATGCACAAAATTCAAATTGATATTCAAGTACAGTAATCAATCTGATAGATTCCTTGGTATTATCACCTGCTTATGTTTTAAACCTTATTTAAGCCCCATCTAAAGTGGTGAAGCACTGTGCCAAGCAGTTTGCAAATCCACTGGTTAGCATGATAAACAAATCATTCCATTCAGGAGAGTTCCCATCGGCCCTAAAAATTTCAAAAATGTATCCAAAACACAAACGGGGAACTTCGACAAAGCCAGAAAACTATCTGTCTATTTCATTAATATAAACTTTTTCAAAAATTATTGAGAAAATAGCATTATCAAAAATGTTAGAAACCTAGAAAATCCCAAACTGTTGGTAAAAAATCAACACGGTTTCCTCAAGGGAAGGTCCACTGCCACTGCCCTTGTAACTCTAATTGAACACACAATAGACCACCTAGCAAACATGTATCTGCTGTCCTGCTCGACTACAGCAAAGCTTTTGATAGCCATGGTCTCATCCTGAATAAACTATCAATTTTAGGAATCGATGGCCTTGCAAAAGAATGGGTAGCCAGCTACCTCAAAGGACGCAAACAGTTTGTTGAAATACAGCAAAAGGTAAATAGAAAACAAGAAATGGGTAAATCAAGACTACTCGCAGAAAACAGAGGAGTTCCTCAGGGTCTTGGGACCGTTTTTGTTCATAATGTTTACAAATGACTTTTCCAGCTTCATCGACAACAATAATGTTGAGACCATAATGTATGCAGATGATACAACTCTACTCTTTGCCAATGATGAGGTGAAAGAACTGCACTCAGATATCACCTCGACAACCAATAAAGCCATCCAGTACTGTCTTAAAAATGATTTGGCCATAAACCCATCCAAAACAACTCAGATTATTTTTAGTAGGCGACATGAAAAAATACCGGAAATCCCCAATGTTACACTTGAACATGAAAAAAATACTGCTGGGCTTAACCATAGACCATGCATGACCTTTCTAGGACAGATCACATATTACAGCTGACTAAGAAAAATTCATGTGGAATCTACCTGATCAGGAGACTTAAATGGATAAGTAACATGGAAACAGCAAAGATTGCCTACCATGCCGTAGTAGTATCCCACATCCGGTATGGACTAATTTCTTGGGGAGGAACGTCCAGAGGTCAGCCTAAACAAGATCCTGGTTCTCTAGAAAAAGGCAATAAGAGCACTGACTGGCCTTGGTCCCCGAGACAGCTGCAAAGAATCTTTTAAATTACTTAAACTCCTAACTGTACCAGCGCTCTACATCCATGCTGTGGCAGTTTACACCATCCAGCTAGACCTTCCCGGAAATGAGGACTTCCATTTCTATCAAACTAGAAGAGCAAATGAGTACAGTCTTCCTGCCCACCACACAACCCAGTTCAGTAAAAAACCTTCTTACATTGGATGCAAAATTATAAATGCTCTGCCTCAAAATCTGAAGAATATGACAACTGAGAGCTTCAAGAAACACTTTCAAGACTGGCTGGCAGAGTGGCCTATCTATACTGTAAAAGAATTCTTCGACATGATGTGAAAAACCAAGCTGACCCACTGCAATGTAAAGCAAGATTAGAACCTACCTGACAAAATTGTATTTTCTTAATGAAATGTCAATAAAGAATATTGTCTATTGTCTATGGGTTGTTTGTACCAAACAATATTGAGATACTGTAGATGTACATTTACACACAAAATTAAGTTAAAATCTGACTGCTGGACCAGTAAATTTATGGCCGTGATGCTGAAAAAGTAGTCTGTTAAATATAAATAAAATTAGGAAATCGTAATTCTAATCATTCAAAGTGAAGAAGTAAATAAATTATTTTGTTATTGAACATTTTTTCACAAAATGAAATATAAGGGCAAAAATAGTATGGTATGCCCTCAAATTCAGAAGTTCATTTCAAGGTTATAATCATCATAATCGTTGTTCACAAGAAATAATAACTGTATCGAATTTATCAGTTCATCACAGACCCCTAGAAATATTAGTATATGAATAATATATATTACACACAGTGGCACATGTTGGTAGAGAAACTCACCATTTCGCAGTTTCATCAAGGAACTTTCGTACTTTCTCCTCATAATCAGAGTCACCTTTGGTCTGTTCAAGGAACTTACATACTCTCTGCTCATATTCAGATTCTTTGTCTGTTTTACTTGACGAGGCATACATGGGAGCCGAAGAGGCTGGGTCCGCTATAACATTTCATTAACTATTTTATTCAAGTTACCTACAAATATTTGAAATCACACACTCTTATTTATCATATTAAATGAGGAGTATTCAGAAAGTAAAGAACATTTTGGAATATAACAAAAATGAGAAACAAATTATATCATACACATTTGAAAGGGTGGGATTAATAACTATGTGGTTTCAATTCTACAAGGTCTCAACACAAATTAATAAATATCAACAAGGAAAAAAATAATAATCATAAATATCAAGGAATTATATATAAATATAAATACATATATATGTGTGTGTGTGTGTGTTTTATTAAAAAATAAAAATATTCTAGGCTTAATTTTAAATTTGACTAAAGCTGAGAAAAAAATTTTGCATAAAAACTTTTTAATATCAAACTTCTTTATAAATACTCTTTCATTAAAGATGGACGTAGTGACCTCTGAGATTAATAAATATAATTTTGCAGTAAGTTTTCTAGACAAAAGACAAAATTATAATTCAATATTTTTTATAGGTTAACAAAGATGTCAAAGGTCGTGTCACGATAATCAAGAGGAGAACCCCTCTTAATGACGAAGAAATTAAGAAAATGCTAGATGATGATTAACCCTCCAACGGTTCACTATTTGACCCCTTAAGGTTCCTCTTTTAGGCACTTTTGCAGGCTTTTACTAAAACATTCACATAAAATAGTAAAAATATAGTACCTATAACATATTATACACCATTTTAATCTACATTAAATTATCTATAAGATAATAGTAATATGTTTTATTTTTATCATGGTTTTGATGGGTGTATCCAATTAAAATTGATAAAAAAAATTTTTCAAAATATTTCTCAAAGTTTGCTCCCACACAAAACACAGCAAATAAATACCAGTCAAAAATAAAAGATAGCCAAGTTTTTCAAAATTTAATAAATAAAATAAAAATATATAGTTTTATACACTTAATTCACTGCTATCAATTTTAAAATGGTGAAATTAACATGAGAACACCAAACAAACACGACGAGAACGTGTAACGCCACCATTGTAAACAAAGCGACATAACCGCGCAACTGAAGACAGATGTTTTAACTAACAAAGAATTCTGACGCATAGAGTAAGCAAAACGAAATATACATCAGCGGAAAGCGTATGATCTGTAGAAAACAACGATACTATATTCAATGTAGTTTTAACCAAAAATGTATTCACAACATTGCTTTTTGTAAAAGCTTACCTACCGTCAATTAATCGACGGTGTATCTTCGACAACCGGCGGTGGCGTCGATTAATCGACGGTAAAACCGTTCGAGGGTTAAGACACTAAACTTATAAACTAGTAAACCTTTATTGTATTTGTTATTTGTTTTTGTTATAACTAGGTAACATCGTATCACTAATGAAACCAATTTTTACTAGATGAATTTTATGAAATTTATTTTTCTTTTGTTGCAATTTCATTATAAATGTTATCATACATTAATTATGTGTGATAATTCAGAGAAAAGTAATTGAGAGGTTGTATAAAACTATGTTATGTACAATTATGCAACTTTCAATTCACATCGGTCACGCATAGTTTACTTCAGTCACGCTTAATTCACTCCGGTCACAGTGGCGAAAAAATTAAAACTCTTGTTTTATTTTGAGAAACCCAAAATCCAATAAATATACCCTTTATTGGAACGCTAGCATCATTTGCTAAAAAAATTTTATTAAATAATATCAAAGCTTTAACGTATAATTTATGAAATTTTCGTTTGCATATTGCAATTAGAAAGATTGTGCTGTGTATTTTCTTAAAATGCAACAAAATTCTAAATTTTATTTCATTTTTTGTAGGTTAATTGTGTAAAATTTTAAGTGTGACCGAAGTGAACATTTTCAATTACTATGTGTTCAAAAATCAATAAAAAAATAATGAGAAGAAAGTCAACTCTGCACACAACAGGACACATTTAAGTATAGTACATTTATTATCATATCCCAATAACAATTTGTTTCTAAATATTTTTTTATGAAAGTGTTTTTAGTGAAATAGTCCTAATTTGTGACATCTGCCCCTATATGTTTACCAAACTGAGTTTGCGACTCTTGCTTCTTCAATACTTTCTCCATATACTATGTATAAAGGAAGAAATTAAAAAATGGAGATGGCTATATTTAGCTGATTTGTCTTGCTCACACCCACTCATCGACAACTATGTTTAGCTGCCTTGTCCTCAAAGGGTTAAAATAACTGACTTTGCCTATAAAAATAATCGTTTATGATATGTCTGAGTACATGACACTTCTAAGGATAATTTGCTGCAGTAAATTATAGCTTACTCAACCCTCCTTTAAGAAGTATTCTTACAAGTTACTTACAAGAGAAAGAGTACGGCATTGCGGGTGGGTTGTAGTGAGATCCCCTCTGACCATCGGTTTCAGAAGTAGCTGAGGAGTCCATGATAGCCATTCTTTTGCTAAGAGGTGACAAGGATTTTTCTTTTGTCTCACTCTTCCTGCTAAATACGAAATAATAATAGTAAATAATGTCATGGTATTATAATTAGGGGTGTGCGAGTACTCGGAATTCAAACCTTTTCAAATCAAAATAACGATGAAAAGTTTGATGTTCGAATAAAATATTTAACCCTGGAACTAGCGGGAGCGTTTCATAACTCCCAGGTTTCATATCTACTAGGTCCTTAAAAAAGAAATAAATATTTTCAATATCATAACTTATAGGTTCACTTCTACCAGGTCTATTTAAAATAATAAGCATATCATAACTCCCAGGTATCATATCTCCCAGGTGTCAGTACTCCCAGGTCTTCAAAATAATTTAAATTGAGCGTGTCACAACTTATAGGTTCACAACTCCCAGGTGTACTGCCTGGGACAAGAGAGGCTGTTTACAACGCGGATTGCCTAGTTCACATTGCAGGCACTTGGGTGAACAAACGCATCCAACTCAAACTTGCGGCGGTAATAAAATCATCATACATCACATTCCTGGCTTTAAACAAAAACTTATGACTATAAATTAATTCAGTATGTTTATTATTACTTTATACAAGCCTGTTAATAATTAAAATTTTTGTTAATATTCAAAAGGAACTAGCATAATTTAGCGCTTTTCAGAAAACATGTTTATGGTGCAATTTATACAAATTATTTTAATTTTTTGAAGCAAATATTTATTTTTAAACTAGCTTTAAGCCCAGCTTAGCTAGACTGTTGTCCGAACAGTTCTAAAAAAATCTTAGTATGCTTTCCGTAATTAAACTGTAAAAATATTCCAAACGAAAGAGTGCAAAAATAATCAGTAACTTACTTATTTTTATAGTATACATGTTTTTGTTTGACAAAATAGCCAATATTAATTAACTAATAATTTATTATCAGCGATAGTGATAGTAGACCATATTTTTTTAATAGACAATGCACCTGCTTATTTACTGAATGTATTTATTAACCACGGATTTGGGAATTGTAGAAAATAAATACATGTTTGTATAATTTCATATTGAAGTAAATAAATTAAAATTAACGAAAAAATCAGGATTAAAAACATTTCTTTCGTAGCAAGAAACTCTTGGCATTAATAAATTCTCAACGTAAATCAAACACCCAAATATTGAATATCCCAATGAAAATATAATAATGACAAGTCAATTTTCATCCAGCTTCGCTGTGGGATTCAATTGCCATTTGGTAAAATAATACAGGTATTGGTCCAACTATGGAATTGTTTTGTTTTGTGAACTCATCTCTATATATAAAATTGAATGTATGTCTGCCTGTCTGTCTGTATGTCCTTTATGCGTTGCCAAACTACTCATCTGATCGCCATGAAATTTTAGGAAGTTGCTCTATATGTGTCCAGGAAGGTTTTAGTGAAAAAATATTTTCGAAAACCCCATAAGTTTCCATTTTATGGTGTTTTAAATTTCTAATGTTAACCTTATGGAGAGTAAGTTTGTTTACAAATTGTCTACAGTGAAAACATTTGATTTCTTAGCTACAGCTGATTGGTTTACTTTCCATTAGCAATACCGTATGCTTAACTATCCAATGCCATCTGAATCATTCATTAATGTTAAACTATGAAGTAAATGTGTACTGTAAAAAATAAACAGCTTTATTTACCACGTTAATAGTTTACGGTTTTAGGGGATTATGTATTTATATTTATATTTTCTGTCTGATTAAAGTCACGTATTTATACAATGATTAAAATGTTTATATTATTACGTTAATTATAATAATCAGCTGTTGTATATCTTTCCTATAAAAGCCGTATTACAGTTAGGTTTCGTTTGGGTTTGGATTGGATTTGAAAATTGTGGATTAATCCACTCAGATTTATTTGTTTTATGGGAATGATATTAATATGTTTTATCGTTTCAGTATTGTTATTCACTATGCAGCGACCCAGAATATATAACCTTTCACAATGAAGCCGTATTGCTATTCGACTTCAGAACATGGCCAATCTTAAAGTTAACATGTGTTTACTGAGAGGCGTTACGAAGTTCGCCGGGTCAGCTAGTCTCTATATATAAAATTGAATGTATGTCTGTCTGTCTGTCTATATGTCCTTTATGCGTTGCCAAACTACTCATCCGATCGCCATGAAATTTTAGGAAGTTGCTCTATATGTGTCCGGGAAAGTTTTAGTGAAAAAATATTTTCGAAAACCCCATAAGTTTCCATTTTATGGTGTTTTAAATTTCTAATGTTAACCTTATGGAGAGTAAGTTTGTTTACAAATTGTCTACAATGAAAACATTTGATTTCTTAGCTACAGCTGATTGGTTTACTTTCCATTAGCAATACCGTATGCTTTACTATCCAATGCCATCTGAATCATTCATTAATGTTAAACTATGAAGTAAATGTGTACTGTAAAAAATGAACAGCTTTATTCACCACGTTAATAGTTAACGGGTTTGGGGGATTATGTATTTATATTTTTATTTTCTGTCTGATTAAAGTCACGTGTTTATATCATAATTACAATGTTTATATTATTACGTTTATTATAATAATCAGCTGTTGTATATTTTTCCTATAAAAGCCGTATTACAGTTAGGTTTCGTTTGGGTTTGGATTGGATTTGAAAATTGTGAATTAATCCACTCAGATTTATTTGTTTTATAACCTTTCACAATGAAGTTGTAATGCTATTCGACTTCACAACATGGCCAATCGTAAAGTTAACATGTGTTTACTGTGAGGCATTACGAAGTTCGCCGGGTCAGCTAGTACTTAATTATTTACTTTTAGGTCCCTTGATTTAAACTAGTGACAATTATATGGGTATGATTCGTTTTATATTGCGATTTTTTAGGGCTCTATTCAACCAAAAGTAGCTGCAATATATTATCTTCTATTCTTTAAATTAAAATTTTACAAATTAGATAAAGTAGGGAGGTTTACAAAATTGAATTAATATAAGTGGGGTTAAATTAAACAAATCTTTACACATTATACTTATAGCTTTTTGTAAACTGACATATTTCTTTGTGTGCTTTATAATTTTTCATATGAAACTTGCATTAGCTTAAAGTGTTCAGTTCCACTATAAGATTGATTTAAATACAGATTGGTCGCATAAAAAGACTGCATATTTCTATAACTTTTAGTTTTAGACGTTATTATTGAAATATGATTGTTAAATATTGTTTACACAATATTGGTTGTATTTATAATATGTTGACAATGTAACATAGTTGCATTGCATTTAACAATGCAACTATACTCGTAAGAGAAATTAATTTCTTAACACCTCCAACATAAACACTTTGTATTTATGTATTTTTGTGTATGAGAGCCACTGTAGTAGACGTAGTTAATATTTCTATGACCATCTATCGAAAAAGAAAATGTTAACGGACACAATATTTGAACAATTTATATAATCAAAACCGAACCAATAGTCGAGTGTCTTTCTATATAACTGTGTGATACAGTATAATTCCACATTCAGAGTAAGTATGTAGTTTCACATGAAGATGGGAAAACGTTTGTGTCACGTTTCACTTGAGTTACCCGTTAGCCGTCGCACGTCGCTGCGACGTACAAAACAAATGAATTAGGTTTAGTGACGCTGTAAAATATGAAATATAATATAAATATTATTAATATTAACTTTCTGATATGGTGGTATGTACACGTATTTTAAGCCAAAATATTTGTAAGAAATTACCATATTCATGTGGACTTCAAACATTAAAACATATATTAAAATTGTGACAGACTACACCAGAGTACCTTTGATCATTTTTCAGCCTGGTAGCCTAAGTTGGACAGAATAAGTGAAAACGAATTATTTTTAGATGATACAATTTTTACAGACGAAGCTGTAAAACTGACATGGAAAGTTCCATGTAAGTGGATGTATTAACAGACACAGTTAACAAATTCAGGGCTCTGAAACCCCACACGCAATTGTTGAGAAACAACGTGATTCGCCTTAAGTTCTTTGCTGAAAGAACAATTAATGGAGTTGTGTATCTCGACATGTTAATCAATTATTGCTTTCCTCAGCTAGATGAACTCGAAAAATTCATCAACTTAATTTCCAACAAAATGGTGCTCTCCCACACTTCAGTACTTTGGTGACGGACGCTTTGAACGAAAAATTTGGGGATCGATGGATAGGCCGGCAAGGACCTATGCTGTGGCATCCAAGGAGTCCAGACCTGACACCTTGTGATTTTTTTGTGGGGTTACATAAAAAAATTGTTCATTTTAAAAAAATTCGCAACCTTAACTACTCAAAAAACAGTATTAATGAAGCAATGACAACCATAACCGAAGATATGTTAGCAAATGTTTGTATAGAAATTGATTAACGTTTGGACATTTGTCGAGCGACTAAGGGCGCACATATTGAAATTTATTAATTATGTAAAAAACTGTTTGAGAAGACAAAATAGATGAATAAACAACATTAACTGTAAGTAATTAGGTTTTTCTTTAAACCATGTTCAAAAACGCACCATTCTTTTATGATAACCCTGTATAAACAAACCCCTACCCCCTTCTGCCTGTCCAAATCTCAAGGTCATACTTAGTTATTTTTATAGTATATAAACTGTAATATAACAGTGTAGTATAACTGAAATAGTTATTATATAGTATATAATATCTTTTTCAGTTATATACCAACCAGAGAACTGTACTTATAATGTGTTTAATGACTTTAGGGCCTATATGTGAAATAAATAAGTTGGTAAATGCAATGATAGGTTTCTGACTTGCATCAATAATGCTAAGTAGGTCAATCAAAATTTATTTAAATTAATATTTTGCTTACTAATGAAATCCAAAACCAACCTGAATTTTAGGCTTACAATACCCGAACATTAACCTGTAATACCCAAACCCGACCAAAATTTTTTTACTTACATACCCGAACCTGACTCCAATTTTCATTTAGCTTATGATACCCGAACCCGACACGACCCAAACATTTTTGGTAATTACTACCCGACCCGACAGTAAAAATCACTACCCGCAGACCTCTATTAATCAGTATTAATTAAGTAATCAATATTAATTAGTCTGTATCAGGTTTTGTTTCTCAAATTTTTCCATTTTATTTATTTCCCGAAAATGCATATTTTAAGACATTGATGTGTATTTCTAATAAGAATAAAGTCTAGCTCCCTATGGGAGGATATTTTGATTTATGCATTGGTTGTTTGGATACAATTTTGACATGGATATGTCTTTGCTCTGGGGGGCATTGGCAATTTTTAAGATGAAAAATATGTAACAGGTTTTCATAGAAACTACCAAGGCTATTGCATTGAATTTTTTATATAAAATAAGAACAGCTGTTTTAATGAATTGAAAACATTCCCTTTAGACATATCCATAATCTAACATATTTCCTACAGAAAAGTAAATTTAAACGTGTCTTTCTAATAAAATTTATAACAATTCGGAAATTATTTCAAAAATTTAATTTTGGTATGGTTAAAACCACCAGTAAGCTAAATGAACGTAACGCACGAATGTAACGCACAAATATTAAGCACTGTCAATAGCTTCCACCGAGCGCCAAACATCACGCTCCGGGCTAGACATAGTTCCATATGATGCTGCCCACAGAAAATGAATTAATTTACTCAAACCAAACTATCATAGTTTCTTTAACCCTCCAAATAAACAATTTTACTAACTGTTCTTCCATTGCCATAAGTCTTGAAATTCTCGCTTCTTCGTATTTTTCCATCTCTACTTTACAAAAAAAAACTAAGTCTTGTCACAGTCTATGATCATACAGAAACATGAATAAACCGAAACACGCTCAGGCGCTCACAGATTTTTCCTCCGACAAACAATACACTGACAAGCACTCACAAAGGTTTCGTCCAGCACGATACAAAGTCTCGGATTACACTGACAGTTTTGGGGGAGGGAGGGAACTGTTTATTACGTCTCGGAAAGAGGCGTGAAGTAGAGCACCCGCTACGCTGCCGACAACAAGATAATATAGATTTGTTTTCAAAACAAAGACCCGCTTAGTGCCCGATATAAGGTTAATCTAAGAAAATTTATTTTCATTATTACAAATTTAAAATGTCATTTTCATGTTTCGTTTTAGAATAGTGAGTATTACTTGTTAGTATCCACAGTACAGGTAACAAGGAATAAGAATAGATTTTAGCTATGTACCAGAACCAACTTTGAAAAAGTAGAACAGACACAAAAATTTTAAAATATATGAAAGATAATCATTGACATGTGTGCACTTGTGAGAGGTAATTTACCTCTTGTGTTTCTTTTTACGGTGGGAATCATTAGAAGAAGCAGAGCTTGTATCAGATGATGATGTAGATGAGGAGGACGAACTGGAGCTTCCTGAAGAAGAACTGCTACTAGATGACGAGTGGCGCTTGTGTTTCTTAGCTCTGAAAACAAAACCTCATTAAGGCTAAAAATACTTTCATAAAATTAGAAAAACAAAACCCAACTAAATATTTTGTTGACAGATTATCCTAGTCATAATGCTAATACCTTGACTAGACCTTTAATTGTGAGGGTCGTCCATAAAGTAAGGTTCCCATGGCTCGCTCTACAGTCATGAAAAGTGCTGTTGCGGTGGATCCTGCCCTTCTGCAGTGTACCTTGCTTCCCCCATTCCTAATCCCCTCCCTAGCAAGCCACCTACGGAGCTCAGTCTTGGATAGCCATACGAGACATCTACCACTCGCTTTATCCGCCAGGTGCGAGCTTCGCTCGGTGATCCGTTTCCTGTCTTCAAAAATCATTCCACCAGTAGATATCCATTCGCAGCTATGCAAAATCTATAGAGTCAAAAGTATAAGAGTACAACACATACGCAAATGGGTCAGAGATTCAGAACGGGCATACTGATGTCCATGATAAAGAGCGTTCCAGATGATCATCTGTTTCTAACAAAATAATCAAAAAAGTGGAGGCAGCGATGCTCTCAGATCGGCGAAGTCAGCAAAAAACCTCTATTAACAAGATTTTGATGGAGCATCTAGGTATGCCAAGGTTTGCGCGAGGTGGGTGCTGAGAATGTTGACCAAGGATCACAAACGGCAAAGCGTTAAAGCAGCAGCTAGACTCCATTGTCACTGGAGACGAGACTTGGGTGCACTACGTCATACCCAAAACTATATGAGGTATGCTCTCCAAGGGTGTGCGTTTTCACCATGATAACGCTTGATTGCACACTGCTAACACCACAACGAGCACATCGCAAAATTCAGATCGAAAATTGTTAAGCACCCACCCTACATCCCGGACTTGACACCAAGCGACTTAAATCTCCCCTAACATGAAGAAAAAACCTGGATGGAATGCATTTTGGCAATAGAGAAGAGCTTGAAGCAGCGGTTCTCAGCTATCTGCGTGGCTTGGCGGCATACTTCTTTGACTCAGGCATTCAAAAGCTTGTGCACTGCAAGGAAAAATACATTGATCTCAGTGGCGACAATTTAGGAAATTAGGAAAAACTAGGTCTGAACTGTCCAAAAATTTACGTGTCAATAGAATAAAACATGTTTTACATTGTGAAAAACACTGGGAACTTTTTTACGGACAACCCTCATAATATGCCACTAACCAGGCTTTTCTAGTTGCGGTGATCATAGTACTAAGGCTGATCGAGATGCCTGTTACAGATACCTTAACACAGTTTCAGATGTCCTCTCCCTGGAGCATGGCTTTGACGATCTTGTTAGGATGGATTGCGCACTCACTGCACACTCCGTGCAGTGAGTCCGCTGCACACTCCTTCTCTCACTTATGAATGAAAATACTTATTTATTGTGAGGCAAATTTAGGACCACATGGTCCTCTCTTACAATTAACCTCAATTAAAATAATACAAATAGTAATAATAAAAATGAAAATGTAAGATAACATAAGCTTTAAAATAAAACTATATACTATTTATGAACTTTATAAAAAATAAAAATTACAATATTAACAGAAAAAAAAATATTAATATCACAGAATCATCCTTTTCCGTCTACACCCAGGCCAATACACTCGAAGAAAGTGTTTTTTGTCGTGTATATGATGCCAGGACAGTACTAGACATGTGTGTCTGCTGACTTAGTCCATCTAACACAGATAGGGGCGGAAATATCTGTGGGCAAATAGGAATTGGGTCACAAATAAATTTACCTTGCCGTGCTGCCTTCCCATCCATGGTCAAATGTCTGGGATCAGTATGTAGGTCCAATATCCCCTTGATTCAATTTGTCCCATTCGCACTGTCAGAGATAAAAGCTGTGGCCATGCTCTTCCCAGGCAATAGTCTCTCTACCTCGGTACTGCTATGATAGATAATCTGTCTCTCCCTTTCAAGATGGCATAAGGGGAGGACACTCACAATAACCATCACTGCTGGTTCAGAGACCATGTGGTTCAGCAGACACCTGCAAACACCTCGGCACTGGACTCGGGAAAGCAAGTCACAATAGATAAGACCTTCCTAAGACCTAAGAAGGGCCCAGACCTCAGCTCCATACAGAAGGACTGACTGAACGGACACGATCAATAAGCAGCGTTAGCGGGAATGCGAGCCATCAATGTTGAGCAACCCAGGACTGCAACAGCCTTGGGAGGTTAGTCGGCTGTTCGCTTTGCTTGCTAGCCAAAAATTAGCTGATGTAAATCATGACTCTAAGGTACTTAGCGGCAGGCTTGGTCTCAAGATTTGTCTCCTTTCTGCAGAGGAAACAAGGAGGGAATTTTTCTCTTTGTTAGGACCACAATCTCTGTCTTGCTCATCACCAGAGAAAGCCGTGAACTTGCATCCATCCACCCGTTGACTCTGGCTATAACTAAGCCAAGCTTGAGTTTAGCTTGCTCGACAGATCTTGCTGCTACTAAAGCAGCACACATACAATCACACATTGACAGCCAATGAGAATATTTTTGTTTGGCATCTCGACTCTCATTAAGTTAGATACAGTCCAGAGATCGGGTCCCATGGAGACTTGCCGGTGACCTTCGACAAATTAGTACATATGTCGAATGTGTGCTCAAGCACCAACAGCATAGTTAAGTGTCAAGTGTGGTGAGAAGGACCATGCGACAAGACTGGCGATTGTGGGCCTATGCCCTTTGTAGTGTCTGAACCACCTATTGAATGGCATCCAGAGTGGAATGACTGGATCGGACACCATGCTGTTGCGGGGAAAAATCACCCGCAGAGATGAAATGAAATGAAATATGTTTATTTTTCCTTATAGAGATTTACAGGCAGAAAATTAAAAATGTAAATAAATAATAGCAATCTATGCCAAGAATAACTTAAACAATTAAGTATTAACTAAGCCAATACATAAGGAAAGGCCTACATGGGCAGGAGCCTGTGCGTAGGCCTGAGTTGAAGCACTATTTTTATAATGGCCGACAGTAATTAGATTTGCACATTGGGGAAAATATATCAAAATTAAAGTTAACGTCAAACAGAAAAAATATGAGTGCAAAAAACAAACAAACAAAAATTTGTATTGGATGAAGAAAGAAAACTAGTAATAAAAAAAAAAAAACAAGACAATAAACTGCCCGCAAGACAAGAAAAAAAAATTGAAGCAACAAATTTGGATCTGAAACCGAATCGCTAAGCAAACTGGGAGGGGGAGTGAATGTCAAGTCTGGCGTCAGTGCCCTGGTCGACTGTAGGTTGCCGTGATAATGGTTTCGGCCTCTTCTATGCCTAGGTTTATAAGAAATTCTTTACATCTCTTTTTCAAAGATAAAACTGACGGCGAATGTAAAATATTAAGATTGGGGAAATATTGAATTAGATTACGATACAAAATACTGGAAATGTAAAAGGAATTCGTTTTTGAGACTGATCTGGTTAACTGAAGGACAGATATTGAAAAAGTTTGTGCATATCGGGTATTGTGACTATGAGAAACTAGAGAAAAAATATTGTAAAATCTTTTATATATGACAATCAATAAATCTTTAACGAAAAGTTGGCGAATTGAAAGGACTTTAGTTTCGCGAAATAGAGCAACCGACGAGTACCTTCTCCCCTTCTGAAAAGCAACTTTTAGTATTGACTTTTGACTTTTCAAAGGTTCCATAATTGATTTGAGGGCACCACCCCAAGCTATGATGTCATAGGACAATAAAGACTGGATATAAGCAAAGTAAGTAATTCTAATTTCCCGTTCACTTAAAACTTCCCTTAATCTTTTGAAAGCAAAAATATATTTTCTAAGTTTAATCTTTAGATAACTAATATGATGGAACCATTTCATGAGAGAATCAAAAACCACCCCCAAATACTTATAAACATCTACCTTACCCAAAGATTCGCATTGACACGTTGCATTATCGAAATCATTGTAGTTGTGAATTATAATATCATTCAAAGAATAATCTGTATTGGAATTAAGAGATATTGGCATAAATTTGGTTTTAGAAACATTCAACGAGAGGACATTTTGATCAAACCATTTCTTCAAAAGCTTTAAATCGTGCTGTGCTTTAGAGCGTACTTCTAACCATGATTTCCCTTTTATGTATATAAGAGTATTGTCTGCAAACAGAAAAACTTTACTATTTAAATTTAACTTAGAAATGTTTTTGATATAAATTAAAAATAAGACAGGCCCGAGAGTACTTCCTTGAATGACACCATAGTTAATTGGAAGTTCTCTACTATAAATATCGTCAATTCAAACCTTCTGGGACCTGTCAGACAAGAAGCTCCTGAACCAATCAAGAGGGGTTCCGCTGATTCCAATGTGTTCCAATTTACTTATTAATTTAATTCGATCAACTGAATCAAAGGCTTTTTTCAGATCCAAGAATACTAACATCGTCCGGCTGCCCTCAGAAAAAGACTCATTTAAAACTTTGATAACATCAAAGAGGGCATCCGAAATACTTTTGTCCCTCCTGAATCCATACTGATTCTCGCATAAAATGTTATTTCTATAAAGATAATCCGTCAGCTGCTCCTTCTCGATTTTCTCCAATATTCTAGAAAAAACGCTGAGCAAGGAAATTGGACGGAAATTATTTTTATCTGTAATATCATTCCATATATAATATTCTGTAATATCACTGCTTTTAAATAACGGAATGATTTTTGCAACTTTAAAATTATTTGGAAATATGCCAGTTTTTAAGCTAAGATTAACTAGATGAGTTAAGGGCCTAGATATAAATTGAATATTTTCCTTCAGAATAGAGGCCGGGACACCGTCCAGACCAGGAGCAGAGCCCCCACGAAGACCGGACACTTGACGCACAATATCGTTTTCTGTGACAGTGTTGAAGCAAAGCGTCGAGTTAGGTCTAAAGTCTGCGTCGTTCACAACTGGGACCCCGCCAGAGTGGATTGAACCCGCCAGAGCTTCTCCTACGTTTGAAAAGAAATTATTGAAATCGTTTGCAACTTCTAATTTTGTAGTTCCACTATTATTTGGCAAAAATTTTTCAAATGGAAAAGACTCTTTGCTTTTCCCTCTGCCAGCCAATTCGCTGATTAAACCCCAAAACAATTTTGGATTTCTTTCCGATTGTTGTAGTTTTAAACGGTAATAGTCACGTTTTGCTTGTTTCAAGAGATTACTTACTGTTTGTCTGTAAGATCGGTAATTATTTTTTAAATGTTCGTTAAATGGCTCCCGTTTAACAGCTTTACTTAATTAGTCTCTTTCTCTAATTGATTTTACTAGCCCCAACGTAATCCAAGGTTTTAGTTTTCTTACTCATGATGAAACTCTCACAGGTTTCCCTGCACTCTCCATTGCAGATAAAATAGAATTTATTAAAAGCTCCGAAAATAAGTTAATGTCGGAACATCTAAGGACGGGTTCCCAGTCGGTGTGTGATAGTAAGTTAGTGAGCGTCCCATGGTCGATGTACATGCGTGGTTCGTCGGCGCCGGTGTCACCAGGGTGCTTGTCTACGCGTGTGCCGGCTGTGACAGTCAGGACGGTCGCGTAATGGTCAGTAGTGGTTGTCTGAAACACAGCCGACCGCACAGCGTTCATGTCGCAGTACCGCACGGCGAAGTGGTCTATGCATGAAGAACTCCTGTCCGTCACTCTAGTCGGTTTGTCAACACATTGTACCACACCACTACTCATCAACGCATTTAGATGAGAGTCAGAAATAACATCATGTTTCAGAATATCTATATTTACATCTCCTGCAAAAATACACATTTTACTCTTTGCTAAACCGTTGTAGTAATCTAATAATGCGCTGATGAATAGGTCAGTGTCACAGTCGAATGTCCTGTAAAGTGCTAGTACATTGAAGTGTTTGTTGGAGTACGTAAAGTCAAAACTAAGAGCGTGAGCTCCAGCCAATGTGACCTGTCTGGCAGTGACGGTGTGACGTTTGTTGAAGTACACGATGACTCCGTCGTTGCGGTTTTGCTGGTTGTCGGTCTTAAAAAAGTCAAATCCGTCAATAGTCACAGTTTCTTCCCCCCACTCAGCCAGCATTCAGTGAATACAGATGATTGCCTCGGTCTTCAAATGCTGATGAACTTCTCCATAACCTTGGCTGCAGGATTTAGCATACACAGGGGGCGAAAGGAAAAGTGAATCCCCAGAGAAGCCATGGCCTTGGGGATTATGCGAGTGTTGGTCTTAAAGGACCTGACTCTACTACTTGGGCATTAAATCGTACCAACTATGATACTGACCCATGATCTCATTCTCAAAGGAATCAATCATATGGTGATAATCCATGATGAATTAATTTTGTGTGAGGGAGCAGACAAATACCTAAACGAAACCATATCCTGAGCCAGTTCTCAGGACAGGTACCTTTCCAAAATCAAGAATTCAGATTGCTACAGTGCCAGACGAATCAGAGAACCACTGTGGTTAGCAACGGTTCTTATATTGCTCACTGAACAGCAGTATAAGTGGTATATCGGAGTCTCTCTCAGTGGCAAACTGGTACAGGCTGCTTGCCCCTAAAGCCAGCTTCTGTGCACAGGACACAAGACTCCGTGGCAATCCATGTACTGGCCATATGATCTAGGGCATCACACTTGAAGCAGATGATACTCCTGTTAGGATCGCTGTAGCTACACATCCAAATGTGACTACACATCCAAACCCCAGGAATTTGAAACACTGGGAGGCTGTGAACTTTTTGTGTACACAACACTTGACCCAACCTATTTTGATGAAGCCCTCGGTTGAAGATTCGCTGTATCCCTCGCTCCCACCATACGGATAACCATGATATGCGTACAGCAATTGGCCTTTGAGACAAAGGTACTCGCCTTGACAGTGTCATCAATGATATATTTGACGGTGTTATTTACCTTATATTCAAACCTTGAGTTTGTCAAGTATCCTCACCTCCAGCGTTAGATGAGGGAGGCAGAGGCAGCTTCTGCAGAACTGGAGAAGTCTGAGTTAAAGAGGAAACAACCTTGCAAGACTTCCATGAGCTCCTCAAATGCAATATATAGTGAAAGTTGAGTAGGTGAAAGTACAGCTTTCAGCACCGTGATCATATCCAGGCATTTCTGGATACGTTCCTCCTCTTCCTCTCTAGCCAGTTCTATGACTGCTTTGTAGGGCGATGGACTCCCTGATACGGTTTCGATGGGGGAACTGAAGCCGCAGGGTGTGCAGTCACCAAGGAGGGCAGTGTTTCATTGCCTATCACTGTCCAATTAATGTTGGCCAGTGATCTCGACAAATGAGACCTTTTTTATGAAGGGATTAACAGTAACTTCGTAGTCCTCACCTTGATTTATAGAGGGGAGAGTTGGGAACTTTTTTCTCTGAATGGTTGGGGTTAGGGGTCCATATGGTTCCCTGAACACCTAACCATGACTGTTGTGGTTAGGCGTGTGCGGAAAAAGCAAAGTTATTTTAAACCCTGCAGACGCGGGACGTTAATGTTTTGGTCCTGCGAAATGTCGGAATAAAGTGACTGGATCGATACTTTGTGTGTGTTTTTCTTTTCAAAATAAAATAATGTATTGTTCCAGAATAAAAAAAATTCTACTCTATTCAATGCGGGATATCCAAAATCTGTCAGACCTAATATAAAATCTCTTAACAAACTTTTACCATCAAAATGGGATATATTTGGAAGAGAGTAGGAATCAGCCTATTTCTAATGTCTCCTTAGATTGGGCCGACAAATTCTTCATTTGGCCCAACCTGACCTTAAAGTAAAAGTGTTTGACTCGACCACCTACCAACAAGGCACAACATTCTAATAACTTGACTTAAGTTGTATCATAATGGATGGGCTCTAGGCCCATGAAATAGGATAGCTGGAAAGAAAAGTATTGCAAAAATTATTTTAAGGATGATTGTCCACGTACTTCTTCTCCTTCTTTTTTTTCTTTGATGAGCCAGTGACCTCTTCCTTGGTTGTCTGCTGTTCACTGACCAACAGCTGCTTCAGTGTATCCTTCACTCCCTGTGTCTTAGATGTGAGAGACGGCACCAGTCCATCAGTTAGTGATACATTTCCATTGGATCTCTTCACTCGAATGTATTCAATGGAGTTCTGCGCCTCTTCATGATATGGAACTATCTCTAAACACTTCTCATACATCTTTAATGCATCATCCGTTTGACTGAGATCCTCAAAACTGAAAAAATGTAATTAGGAATTAAAACGGCCAAATGAGATACAAATATTTGTAAATTTTTTGGGGCAACAATTTAAGGGACTAACAGGAATTAGGCTTAGTTTATTAAGAGACACACACATCTATAAAGATGTGTGCTCAATAGGAACTCCACACAGAACATTGAGCAAGAAGAGCAGTGGGAAGAACTAAGTGTTCTTTTTTAGCCCTTGTAATGAGTGAGGATGTGGTTGTGTCTCATCTGGTTATTGCTTGGTTATTGCTATCTGGTTGTTGCTTGGTATTGTTTTTAAGTTTTTAGATTACTTAAAACATTTTTGCTTTTAGCATTGTATCGGCTTAGTCCAGATTTTGTACTAATCTTGTTATGTTTTAGGTTCTAGCTCACCTGAGGATGGAATCAGATTCCAGATCCCGAAACGTCATTGTAACTTGGTCGAAACGTCATGTGTTTTGGTGATGGGAAATATCCGCAGTAAAAATATAAATAACATAAACCCACTATACAACAATGAGTTTTACAGAAAAGGTTTGATATATTTTAACCATTGTACATAAAACAGTATAAATTGTAATATCAATGAGACTTATTAAAACAATTACCTTTTTAAGCAACAACCGTAATTTTATGAATTAAGAGGGGGGCCTTTAAGGATAAAGTTGAAAATTTTAAAGGTAAGCATAGGGCAATGTTTCTAGATTCGCTATTTCCACCATCACTAATCAATCGACATGATAATAATAACAAGTATTTATAACAATAATAGGTTATGTACCTTCTTCCATATGCAACTAAAGTTTCTCCCATGTATTTCCTAGCATTTGCATGACTTGGGTTCAGTTTCAAAGCACATTCAAAATCATCAATTGCCTTCTTAAAACTTCCACCATTTGCATACCTGTAACATAAATTAATTATTTTTTTTTGTATCTCTCAATCTGACAAATGGTGACTGGGGGTTCATTTATTAGGGTATCCACCTTATAAATTAATAAATACTGACGGTGAAATATGTGCACATAACATAATGATTACTAAAAAATAAATAGGTATTGTTCAATTTAATTAAGAAAATATGAGATAATTTAAAAAAATATTGATACAAAAATATCAATAAAGAAGACAGTGAGATGTATGGTAAAAAGCAATGATCTGTCATTTTGCTACTTTGATCGACGGTTCTGAGCTACTAACAGTAGAGCGTCAATTCTCTGAAGTCCAGTCACCCGAAGCGCCGGTTAACCGAAACATTATCAAACACCGAAAAATGAAACCGTGCGTCATCATATTATAAAAAATAAATTAAAAAGTTGTGTCATTCTTCTTTATTATATGCATTGAACATCATTTTCCCGTCTGTGACCACCTATCTGAAAATTCAGTTATCTGAACACACATGATCCCCTATTGTACCTTGTCGTAATCTAGTTAATTATTCATCAAATTATCTTAAATGTACCATTTAAAAACTAATGACACGTAAAATCACTCAACAAAGAGAAAATGTAGAATGAAAACGAGTGGAAAATCCATTAGTTACGTAAACACGGAATGACGAAATAGGCCAAATGTAAATTTGGCAACACTTCCGTACTGCTCAAATCCATGTGACAACTACAAATAGTCCATTATGTCAAAATAGTTTAAGTTTAATTAGATCGGACGATCGAATTACGTACACGATCAAAATTAAGTAGTATATAATTTTGCTGCAAATACCAGAGCTATTATTTTGGTTGAGCTTTGTTACCAAATATTAAATCAACAATTCAAGGTTTTTCGTAACCGAAATCATATTTTATGCGGAATAATATCAAACCGCAATCTGATATTCGGTTCAACTATCGATGACGCTATGTTTTGTATTTCAAAATGCAATATCATGTTGAACTTAATTGGTTACTTAAATACGTAGTTGAAGAATCAAATAATCATACCGCATCCTCAGACTGCCCAAAGACGTTCTTACATTCCAATAACTTGACTTAATCTCAAACGGAAAGTTTTGCTTTTATCTTTCGGTTTGAACCTCATTTTATACAGTCTATCCTAAAGTTCGGATATTTATAGGACTTTACCAGATACTTGTTTTGCATTCGGATCGGAGCCGGATATCCAATCCAATCCGAAACCGTTCGGACTTTTCGGATATCCACACACTTCTAAAAAATATGTTGTTTTATATCTATTATAAACCATTTAACTAAATAACAAACTGTTTTAACTATTGTATAGCAAAAATATATCTCAATATTTAAAAATGTTTATCAAATCTCAAACCTCTTGTGTATGTATAGGTTTAAAAAAATACATATACCTATTTACAACATTGGCAAATAAGAAACATACATACAATTTCTAGATAACATTGATTATTATTGTGGTCAAAACTATAAATAAAAATTAAGAGTAATAAAACAGAAAATATAATACCCCCGTCGCAGCAGACCTGCGTACTCAGCGAATTTCCAAATCAACAACATAATAATAATAATATATGACAAGTTTTATAAAAATCTGTCCATAAACGTGAGAATTATTTGCCTATTCTACATAACATTGACATGGGAAAGAGTGTGCAGGTTTGCTGCTGTGAGGAATACTGAAAGTAGGTGTTTCTACTATAAATAATTTTTATTTTTAACATTTATACCAACTGTCATGAACATCTGCCCATAAATAAAGGAGTTTGCCTATTCCCTATATGAATAACATGGGAAAAGAGTATGCAGGTTTGCTGCCATGATAAACTGATAGACTATGATTTTTAAGCATATATGGAGAGACCTCAACCACATGAAGCTAAATATCAAGTTTTATCCAAAAATATTCATTAATATAGGAAATATTAATTTTTTCCTATCCTCCATAAGATTAACATTGGAGCCCCTCAATACAACATACTGTGTTTAGATTTTTTAATATCTCGGTAACCGTTGGAGATACAGAAAAACATTAAGGAACTTAATTGTGTAGTTTTTTAAGTTGATTCCAATGGTGAAATATAAAATTATAAATTTTTAAAAATTACATGTGAAAAACACAAAAAATCCCATTTTGGGGTACAAACCCCCCCCCCCAAACTACCCGTTCCCATTGACCGATATGTCTGGTTTATAAACTCGTCCAAGCATTTGTAGGAATACACGTCTCTACCAAATTTGGTCTTGATCGGACCATTTTTACGTGAGCTATCGTGTTCACAGACACACACACACACACACACACACACACATATATATATATATATATTTTTATTATTAAATAAAAAGAACTTGTGCTCCCTTTTAACATTTTATTTCTGACACGTGTTTCGAAACTTAGTTCATGTTCATATATATATATATATATATATATATATATATATATATATATATATATATATATATAGGAAATATTAATTTTTCCCTATCCTCCATAAGATTAACATTGGAGCCCCTCAATACAACATACTGTGTTTAGATTTTTTAATATCTCGGTAACCGTTGGAGATACAGAAAAACATTAAGGAACTTAATTGTGTAGTTTTTTAAGTTGATTCCAATGGTGAAATGGTGATTCCAATGGTATACAGGGTGTTCATTAAAGTCGGGGACAAACTTCAAGGGGTGATAGTACTCATCAAAATAAACAAAAAATTTTCAATAAACATATGACGAAAAATCCTTTGTTTAGCCGCTAGCCGCCATTTTGTATTTTATACAAAACACGTTATATATCAAGAACTATTTAAGATACAGAAACCAAACTTTGCAAAAATAGTTATTGGCCAAAGAGAAAAATATTCTCAAAGTATCATTTAGTTTGCTAATATATTTTCAAAATGGCGTCTGTTAAAAATCTTCTACTTTAAATAACAAAAAAGCCATTAACTTTATAAAATTTTGACAAAATATAAAAAAGGTTGAAATTTTAATTTCAAACCGAACAGTTTTTTAGTGAACGAAATCCGTCCACGGGTAAGCGAGAAAATGCACTTTTAAAGTTAGCTTACAGAGCCCATGCGGCGCCGCGGCGCGGGCGTGGTGAAAAAGCGGCTGGCACAACAATTAATTCTTCGCCACGGCCGCGCCGCGGTGGCGTGTGGGCCCTATGATTTAACATTAAAAGTGTGTTTTCTCGCTTATCTGTGGACAGATTTAGTTCACTAAAGTACCGTTTGATTTAAAATTAAAATTGCAATCTTTTTTATGTTCTGTAAAAATTGCATAAAGTTAAAGAGTTTTTTGTTATTTAAATTAAAAGATTTTCAACCGCCTCCATTTTGAAAATATAAAAGCAAAGATCATGATACTTTGAGAAAGTTATTCTCCTGGGCCCATAAACATGTGCGCAAAGTTTGGTTTTTGTATCTTAAATATTTCTTGATATATAACGTGTTTTGTATAAAATACAAAATGGCGGCTAGCGGCTAAACGGAGGTTTTTTTTTGTTTATAGGAAATTTTTTGTTTATTTTGATGAGTACTACCATCCCTAGAAGTTTGTCCCCGACTTATATATGAACACCTTGTATATATATATATATATTATTAAATTAAAAGAACTTGTGCTCCCTTTTAACATTTAATAAATAAATAACATTTAGAAATAAAATGTTAAAAGGGAGCACAAGTTCTTTTAATTTAATAATAACTATATTAGCTGCCCTTACTTGTGAACTACCTGATCAATATATATATATATATATATATAAATGTTAGCGACTATTGTTTTTGGACTCTAGGCACCTAAAGAAGAAAAAATAACATGGTCCCGGGCTTAAGTCTCGCCATGAGACCTACGGTAATAGCTTCTTCCCTATGGAAAATTCGCTAAAAACAGAAGCGAGTTAAATAGTTAGGCCCTATTTAAACAAATCTAATTTTGGTATCTTTTCAAATGGCTAGTTTTTAATCAAATTCATGTTTATAAATTAAAAATAACATACAACTTTCAAAAATTAAATTAGTTACAGTTACAAAATTTATTTAAAACTATTCAATCATTACTCTTTACTTTATATGCTTACATGTTCATGCTGCTTTATAATCTCATTTACTTTATATGCTTACTTAATCTATACCCTCCGATTAATGTTTATTTAAGATAAAACATAAAACTCAATTTTTACCTAGATAATAATATGTAGAGAAATGAAAGTATTTGACCGTAAAATAAAATAATGAAGTTCTACAGTCAGTTGCAAACTTCAACAAACCCCTCAACCCCTCTCCCTGACCAAGGCTCAAGGTTGTATTTTTACTACCCAGCTATAATAGCTGGGTAGTAAAAAAAGTCCGTCCATGTCTCTCCTCTTATCACTAACAGCTTACACCCTGTTGAGGATGCAAATTTAATGTTTACATTTATGATTCATCATTCTGATAAAAAAAATAATGTAATAGATATCCATTGTAAAAAAAAATTTAAAATAATTTGTCATATGCTCAAGGTTTGTTTTTTTGAATAAATATGGAATTTGAAAATATTATGTTATATTTTGGAAATATAAATTTGGAATATATAATGATCTACTTTTTTCTGCATATGGAAGGCAATGGAAGCTGTGAGTTGATGACGAAAAGGAACTATTATTAAAACTAAACTATTATTAACTAACTATGAGTTAATTCACTACTATTCAATTTTGAAAGTACTTACAAAATATACTAAAATTAGTTTGAATGAGGTAAAATAATTAATTGTATAATATATTAAATGAAAAATGGGTCTACTTTTTCTATATGCAATAAGTGTCTGATTGTACCACTCCTTTAACACGTGCTTTGTATTCTCTGGAAGTACCGGTATAATTAAGTCTGCCACAACAATGCAACAGTCTCCGCCTGCTTACTGTCATTAAAATTGTTGTGGCAGACTTTAGTCGCATTCCTTGATATGCACTGCAACTAAGCTCTAGCGGTCACCTTTCACTAAAACTACCATATCTCAGTTAATATTTGTCTAATTTAAAACAATTTTGATGTCAATCGATTTGTAATTACCGTACCGTACCGACCTCATAATTTCCTGTACCGCAGACCCCTAGTTTTAGGTTGGATTAGAAAAATTTGTGAATCAATCTACTCAGATTTATTTGTATTGTAGTAATACAATACAATACAATACAAAACAAATGTGCTTTATTTTCAAAATACATCAAGTATTGAAATGGCGTCAGCTGGATGGTTAAAAAAAAAAAATGTTTATCGTCTTCTTTCCATGAACTCAGTCAATGTATAGAATGGATTGTTGATCAGCCATTCTGTTAGAGCAGTCTTCATTCTTCTCCCGGTGTGGCATCTCAGTTCTTCTGGGAGTAGGTTGTGCAGCTTCATGCCCATGTAGGATGGTTTCTTTTCATATTGGGTGAGATGGTGAGCTGGGAGACAGTATCTTGTACCATGTTGAGTATTGTATCCATGGAACTGTCTATTTTGTGTAAATGTTTTCCCATTGGCATACAGGATGACTTCTTTTATATAGAGATTTATTAATGTCATAATCTTCAGAGTCTTGAAAGCTTCTCTACAACTTTCTCTGAAATTTAGCTCAGCTACAGCTCTTACAGCCCTCTTTTGCAGTATAAAAACTCTCTGAAGATTCCTTGCCGAAGTTCCTCCCCAAACAATGAGGCCATACCTGAGATGTGTTTCAAACAGAGAATGGTAGGCTATTTTTGCAGTAGAAAGGTTGCTAATGGATTTTGTACGTTTAATCACATAAAGTGATGAATTGAGTTTAGGAAGGAGGTTATCTATATGCTGTGACCAGGTAAGACCTTCATCTACTAGGATTCCTAGATACTTAGCCTGGGTATTTCTTTCTACATGAGGTATTGTTGGTACATCTTCACATCCTTCTCCCATAAGCCAGTTGGCTTGTTTTCCCTGGATTTACCACCGAGTCGTTAGAGTGGAAATATTGGTATGCCATGTTCAGTGCTGTGAAAGATTTTACATCTAGATCATTGTTTCCGCTTAAAAGCAAGGTGATGTCATCAGCATACATCGATATCATACAAGAGTTTCCCAGGTATTCTGATATGTCATTTGTGAAGAGTATAAACAATATTGGTCCTAATATAGATCCCTGTGGTACTCCCCGATTCAGAGCCATAGGTTTTGATCTAGTTCTTTCTGTAACTCCATTTTTTGTTTGTGTGATTTCTACTATTTGTTTCCGGTCTTCAAGATAGCTTTTGAACCACATCTTAGCTGTGCCTTTAATGCCTAATTTGTCTAACTTGTGTAATATAAGTTCATGGCTCAAGCAGTCAAATGCTTTGCTTAGGTCAAGGAAAAAGCTTGTTGTAAGTTTTCCCTCCTCAAGACTGTCAATTATGTAGTCTGCCAAGTCGATCAGAGCTGTTGTGGTTGATTTCCCCTATATAAAGCCATGTTGTCTGTCAGTTAGCAGATTGAAATTTTCACAATGGTCCACAAGCCTTCTCAAAACAACTTTTTCCAGGATTTTTGAAAAAGTTGGCAGTATTGATATTGGTCTGTAATTACTGACTATTGTTTTACTATCTTTTTTGTGTTTTGGGTACACTTTTGCAAGTTTTAAGGCTGAGGGGAAATTACCTTGACTCAATGATTTATTTATGATGCTTGTTATGTTGTTATGTTATGTTTTATTGTTAGTTTTTCTTTGCAATGCTTGAGTATTTTTGTAGAGATGTTGTCTGTGGCTGCAGAGGTTTTTTGTTTGAGGTTTTTGATAATATTGAGAATCTCCATTTGGGTTGTCTGTTTAAAATGGTTTATATCATGACTTGTGATTGGTGTTGGCTGTAGATTTGTGGGGGGTGTAGGATATTTTCTTAGTGTTTTTTCGGCTACACTGGTGAAAAAACTATTTAAATGGTTTGCAATTTTAAGTGGTTTGTTTTCGTGCTGTCCGTCAATTTCAAGTGTGAAAGCTTGTTGTTCATCATTTTTGGGCTGACGTTCATTGTTTATTAGTAATGTTATTAATATGTCTTATCATTTCAGTATTGTTATTAACTAAGCCGCAACCCAGAATATCTAATATTTCACAACGAAGTCGTAATGCTATTTGACTTCAGAACATGGCTAATCTGAAAGTTAACACGTATTTACTGTTAGGCATTATGAGGTTCGCCGGGTCAGCTAGTTTATAATATTTAAGAATAAAAACAGCTGTCTAGAAGAACTAAAAACATTCCCTTTAGACACATCCATGATATAACATATTTCCTACAGAAAAGTAAACAAAATCATTTTAAGAGATTTATTGGTTTAATTGAAAGAATAAAAAGAGCTTTTGTATTTTTAATTTGGAGGATTTAATAGCACATCATATATACAGGCCATAAGTAATTTAAGCTATGCAATTACAGTAGAACCTCGATTAACCGTCTCCCTTTTAACCATCAGTCTCTATTAACCGCCACCCCGCTAGCGCAAAAAAAAATGTTTCCGCGTCAGCTCCGAGCCGTGAGTCGTCTGTTGAGGCTTTATTATGAGTAGTGACGACTGTATTGCACACCTACAATGTGCGTGAATCATTGGCGGCAAGGGTAGTGACTCAGCTGGTTAATCCTTTACACTGTCTTCTGCATTCCCCTCCCACTGTTTTATTTTAGTTACAGTGAACTGAAGTTATTGCCGATTTAAACTGCAATGCCTACTATAGTGTTTTACGCGCTTTACCGTTTATTTTTGACATTGCTGTTTACACGGAATGCTCTTCCGTTATGGCTGAGAAACGGAAACGTGTAGTTTTGGGAGTCAACAATAAACAATAAATTATTAAACGCTGGTGCTTCTTTTCAGAAAAATTAGAAACATGAACACCTGAAAATCTTGACGGGGAAAGAAACAAAAGAAAATGGTGGATTATTTAATTCCAACGTAATATAATAATATTGATATTTCATTGATTACTTAATAAAATATTTTAATAAAGTATTTTCCACTTGAACTGGCCTAGTTTTGTTTTTTCTCATTTAAAATAAATTCACATTAAGTACTGCGTAGCAAACATGAAAATTAATTAGGGCTTAAAATAGCGCCAATATAACATGCAAGGCAGTGAATTGCGATGTTGCCACGCCAAACACTGTCTAGGTGCTGAGTTGTATCGGTGCTGTTATTATTTCTGTTATCCGTCTATTCGGTTATCCGTCATGGTCTCGGTCCCGAGGGTGACGGTTAATCGAGGTTCTACTGTACTACATTTTTTAATTAGGCTGTTTACACGCCCAAGTTTTGAAGATCATCTAAATGGATGAAAATAAACCATTACGCTAATATTCAATTCAAAAACATTCAATAATCGGAATAGTAAATAAATATTTGATTCGAACCCAAAAATCACTATTTGCACATCCCTAATTTATTAACAAACTCAATTAACCTAACTATCCACATGTAACAAACTCTACCAACAACAACAATACATGTGTTTATTTGTGGTCATTCTTATTTGGTTTAACTTATTTTACCTTAATCAAATAACTTACAAGGCTCCCCTGGCAACAAGGCCTTCGATATTACTGGAGTCAATGCTGAGTGCCTTATTGAGACACTGAAATGCCTCAGTGGTGCGACCTGCCTTGAAATGTTCAATGCCATCAGCTACACTACGGAATGCCCACTTGGCTGCTTGCAAGCTGCGAAGTTCTGTGGCGTATTCTGCTTCTGGGAATCGTCCTCTGTGAATTTAAAATTAAAATCTCATAATGAGGCCCTTGTTGAGGAAAACCTACAAACTTAACATCCAAACAATAATTTTTTTAATGTACCACCAACAAAAAAATAAGTTAATTTTATACTTCTGAAAATTAAATTAATTAATTTAAAATTTATTAAAAATTAAAATTAAATTAATTTTAATTAATTTTTTTAAATTAATTTAATTTTCATAATATCACATCATAGAAATGAGAATTTTCTTTAAAAATGAGTAGTAGCTAAAAAATAGAGAGTAAGTTTCAAATTTTTGTTAACATGCTTCAAAAAATCTGAAATAAAATTTACATTATGAAAAATTCCTTTCCTCTCTGTGCGAGATCAAAAGCCGAAAATTGTCCAATCCAAATTGAAATTTTCATCAAAATTATTACAGTAGAACTTGGATAATTCGAACCTCAAGGGACCAGAAAAAAATTCGAATTATCCAAAAATTCGAATTAGAAAAGTTTATGCAAGTGGTTGAAATAAACAATCAAACATCATGTTTTAACATTGTATATTAAAAAAGTTAGGTTAATGAAGATATTATTGATTAAAAATCCTAATTTTTGTTAAATGTCAATAAAGTGTTTGGAGGGATCCCGAAACTAGCTATTACAAACTTTTTCAAATCCCTTCTCTACCTCCTTGATCGCCGCTATTTATTCTTGCAACGTCAGAGATTTGTAGGTTCGCTTTGACGAAGCCATCATACACACGACGTGTTAACATGAAAGCAGACGACGAATATCGGAACAAACCACCACCGATGATACACACAGATGTCAATGTTGTGATTTATGAGCAGTAGTGGACTAGTGAGTGGGGTGGGCGCGTTGATCTAGCTAAAAATAGTCTGAGGACAGGAAGCCCGAACGTCGTTTCCTGGAAAATCGCACACAATGACTTGTTCACTTATACACACACTATAGATTTCCGCTGTAAAAACTTCGAATTATCCAAAATATTATTCGAATTAACCAAGATTTTTTAACATTGTTTTTATATAAAATTCTAGGGACCAAGACAAAACTTCGAAATAAAGAAGTTTTCCGAAATTATCAAATTGAAATTTTCATCAAAATTATTATCTGCACTTCTCAAGTAATAACATGTACTCACTTGAGAGCCACTATGTTTGTATGGTGAAGGTTTCCCAATCCCATAAAGGTGGCCAAGCAAGTAACATTGGTAGGGTTGTGGAATCCAACTGACTTCTCAAGCATTTCTTCGTATGGTTCATTCTTTCCTTCTTGTGGTAATCTAAACAGCGGATATATATATTATATTAAATAAATAAAAAACAAATGATCAGTTTTTCCTTTTTTGTAAACTGGCTTCTCTTGAAGTTATAAAGACGAATATAAAGACTTCCCTAATGAATTACCATTCTGCTAAAATGTGATGCAAGACAAGACGATTGTTTAGAGTTTCTTTCACGACCACCAATCGACTGCAACAAGGACTATAATGAAATAAGACTTTGTAATGTTCTAGTTTCTGACTTAGAAACTAAATTTATATTATGACAAATTGAGTGAATTAAAAAATTAAGAGAAGTTTTACACTATAATATAAATCTGTGGTGTTGAAATACATTGAACACACACTTCTTGTTTGAATCTCAAAGCGTAAAACAAATTTCATATTAAAGATTCTCTATAGTCTTAAGAGGAAATGAAAGGTTTCAAATGCAATATTAATTACCATTGAATTCACGACTCAGGAATTAATATATAACATCCATCACACATAGGGCATAAAATTCTCCTGTGTATCATGTTAGCATAATGCAACAAGAAACCTTCATGTATAGTAACTAAAACTTTATACATTCTTCTTTGTTTTCACTCCATTGTACTAACAAGCTTCATTTTAAACTATATAATTCAAAACTTTCGATGGTACAAAGCTCTCTGAGCTTTGTACATTTCTTGGCAGATCTTATTACTTTTTGGCTGTCTAGATATGATAGTATCCAAAATCTTGAGATCATATTTGATCCAACTCTTACACTTTTCATTTTCATTTTCAGAGCAAGAGAATATGGCATTTATCCATGAACATGTGAACGATCAATTATTATCCTTTTCTAAATAATCCAGATGATATGATTTCTTAAACAGCCTGGAGCAAACTGTTATTATTATGTTTATTATCTTCTTCTCATGACTTTTTTGTGAAACAGTAATTTCTTTATACTTCTCTCTATATAAGTTGACTTTTTCCTTGAAAAGTTGGAACCAATTTAAATTGCAACTAACAATTCCTGAAATTACAATTAATTTACAACGCTTAATAAAGAGTGACAAACATTTCAATTTGATTTTCAACAGATCCTGAAATAAAAACCTACACACTCAATATAGGAAAGCAAAAATATTTAGCTGACTCATAATTACAAAAATAATAACAATACAGTAATAATAATACATTACATATTATATAATATAATGTATCATATGTGATTAAGTAATCGTCATTACTATGATTATGATGATAAGGATGATGATGATAATGAAACATAACCAAGTATTTTATGAAAACTATAGTTAAGCCATACTAAATATTACGAATTGTTATTTTTTTTCTTAATTAGCAATACGTATTAGGAATTTATATCATAACTAAATACTCAGAAAACTGTTTGGTGCTTAAAATATTCAAGTACGAAACTGTGTCAGTGGACTAACACATACTTTGCCCCTTAATACGTTGAGTGTGCGGGGAGGATATATCCCGGAACTTTGCCAAACGGCTTATTTTGTTGTTATTTACATTACATAAGAATAACAAAGACCATATTAAACTAAAAAGTAAACATTGACCATGGATGACGCAATTGTAGAGGTGCAGCGACATTTAAGTCACGTAGTCGAGTTATCAGTCCACTCCCGCACAGGACATGAACGTCTTTGATCCGCTATAGGGTTAAGGGAGAAAGTATGTGTCATTCCACTGATACTGTTTATTTTGATTCAGCTAGCCTCTATCCAGTCTAAACTCTAATTAAAAAATAATACTTTATGATAATACATAATAAGTAAACTGATCAATTTAATCCCATAACTTTAACAAAAAGCTTAGCGTTAAAGTGGAAGAAAGTAAAGAGTTAAAAAAGTTTAGTTTGATACCTAAAGAAACTCTTCCAATTTCTGCAAAATTATATAATAGTATGTATATTTATATATACCCCCATCGCAGCAGACCTGCGTACTCAGCAAATTTCCAAATCAATAATATAATAATAATATGACAAGTTTTATAAAAATCTGTCCATAAACATGAGAATTATTTGCCTATTCTCCTTATGATTAACATGGGAAAGAGTGTGCAGGTTAGCTGCTGTGAGGAACAGTGAAAGTAGTCATTTCTACCATAAATAATTTTTATCTTAACATTCATACCAACTTTCATCAACATCTGTCCATAAATAAAGGAGTTTGCCTATTCCCTATATGATTAATATGGGAAAAGAGTATGCAGGTTTGCTGCCATGATTAACACATAAACTATGATTTTTAAGCATAAATCGATAGATCGCAACCACATGAAGCTAAATATCAAGTTTTATCCAAAAATATTGATTGATATGGGAAATATTAATTTTTCCCTATCCTCCATAAGATTAACATTGGAGCCCCACAATACAACGTACTGTGTTTAGATTTTTTCATATCTCGGTAACCGTTGGAAATAGAGAAAAACTTTAAGGAACTTAATTGTGTAGTTTTTTAAGCTGATTTCAATGGTGAAATATTAAATTAGAATTTTTTAAAAATTACATGTGAAAAACGAAAAAAACGCCATTTTGGGGTACAAAACCCCCCCAAACTACCCGTTCCCATTGACCGATATGTCTGATTTACGAACTCGTCCGAGCATTTGTAGGAATACACGTCTCTACCAAATTTGGTCTCGATCGGACCATTTTTATGAGAGTTATCGTGTTAACAGACACATATATTTATAAATAAATATATAATACAATATTATATATATATATATATATATATATATAAATTTTAAGGACTATTGTTTTTGGATCCTGGGCACCTAAAGACGAAAAAATAACATGGTCCCGGACTTAAGTCTTACGATGAGACTTACGGTAATAGATTCTTCCCTATGGGAAATTCGCTAATAGTATAATAGTTTTATTTTATTACTAGCTGACCCGGCGAACTTCGTAACGCCTCACAGTAAACACATGTTAAATTTAAGATTGGCTATGTTCTGAAGTCGAAAGCAATACGGCTTCATTGTGAAAGGTTTTATATTCTGGGTCGCTGCATAGTGAATAACAATACTGAAACGATAAAAAACATATTAATATCATTCCCATAAAACAAATCTGAGTGGATTAATTCACAATTTTCAAATCCAAACGAGACCTAACTGTAATACGGCTTTTATAGGAAAGATATACAACAGCTGATTATTATAATAAACTTAATAATATAAATAATGCAATTATCATATAAACACATGACTTTAATCAGACAGAAAATAAAAATATAAATACATAATCCCCCAAAACCGTTAACTATTAACGTGGTGAATAAAGCTGTTCATTTTTTACAGTACACATTTACTTCTACTTCATAGTTTAACATTAATGAATGATTCAGATGGCATTGGATAGTACAGCATACGGTATTGCTAATGGAAAGTAAACCAATCAGCTGTAGCTAAGAAATCAAATGTTTTCATTGTAGACAATTTGTAAACAAACTTACTCTCCATAAGGTTAACATTAGAAATTTAAAACGCCATAAGATGGAAACTTATGGGGTTTTCGAAAAGATTTTTTCACTAAAACCTTCCCGGACACATATAGAGCAACTTCCTAAAATTTCATGGCGATCGGATGAGTAGTTTGGCAATGCATAAAGGACATACATACAGACAGACATACATTCAATTTTATATATAGAAATTTTTGTTGTTATCTAATAATGAAATTAAAATAATAAAAAAACTACATCATAGAATTAATTTATAGAGATATTTATTTCTTATATTATTCCCTTTCTGAAATGGCAAACTACCCAGATAGATATTTTAAGCCAAGTATGAATGAGAAATAAATATTAAATGATTGTGGCACGATTTTGTAATCTTGTTACTGTGACTAAGGCTGACACGTCCCTTAGACAAGACTGTAAATTAATAGCCCAACAGCCAATGGCATCTAAGGGACTTGGAGTTTAACATGAGACCACTTTCCCTTCTGAATTAAAACTGGTCTAATTATGAGATTGGTCTTTGTGGGTGAACATAGTATTCTAAAGTGTATTATTCAATTCAACGTTAATCCACACAAGAGAATATTACAACCACCGACCATTGTTCATAACTATTCACAATTTGTGGCCTTCAATTAGTTTGATTACAGTATACACCATCATAAAGTACTTGGTCATAATAAAATATTATGATTTTAAATTAATAAAGTACCACACACAATCTACATAAAACACTTATTAGCTAAACAACACTAAGCTAAAAAATTACAAAAAATGTAACACAATCAGGTGCCCAACAGAAGAAAACTCTGTAGTGAGAGCCATTTACTAAGGCGTCCTTCGGATATTGCTCCAGTCCATTAATGAAAGTAGTCATCCATACACTAGCTTGAACCCGAACAACAAAGTTGGCCTGAACTTAACTTCTAAGGTCAGGGTGCAAGACATTTATTATGTCTACTTTTTAAACTCAAACATTTTTAGGGGCAAAGGTTTAGTATTAATTTGATTACGAGATTTTTATAATTTTGGTTCAGTTTATTAGATTATTTTTAAAATATTTGAATTTTTAAATTATTTTTTTAAATATATTGTACTTCAGGAAAAAGCTCAACAATTGGCCGAGCAATTGGGCGATAATGGTTTTCGAGCAAAGAATGGCTGGTTAAGCCAATCTGTAGCAGTAAATAATACAGTATAACAAAAATAATATATGCCTAAATATCTACTTTAAATAGAGGTAGGCCACGTTCGATATTCCTTATTATGACTAACCTCTATGACTAAGGCTGTTATGACTAACCCCTATATTACGAATTTCGGCAAAACTCAACCTCGATTTAACATACCTCATTTTTAAGAATACCCCTATAAAATGTGTATCTTTCTTAGTCCCTTGAAATTTGTCAAATCGAGGTTCCACTGTACATATTTATATAAGAATATCGACAAACACTATCATTACCAAAGATTAATTTTAACCACAAATTTGGTAGATTCTCATTGAATGTAATGCCTCATGAGTTAATACTTAAGACACTTTTAGATGCTGAATGTTTTTGTTATCTCTGACATCTTGATCGCTTTACTTTGGCATCTGTCATAATTCCTTTGTATTGGTTTGATGCATTAACACTTGCGTAATTACCCACAGATGTTCTTGATTCAATAATACGTCTCATTGCTAGATTACTTTCTATTACAGAAATCAAATATTTGTAGTATAATAGTGATTCTTCTGCTTCATTTTCTTCCTTCAAATATTTTCATTTCTTCAAAATTAAAATTAATAAATTCAGCATTTAAAAATGTAACTTGAAAAATGACACTGGGAAATTAATTTTAAATTCACATGGTAATAAAAATTCATAAACCCAGATTATATAAATTATTTAAAACCTAAAACTGTAGTCAAAAAATTTTAAGCCTTATACCTGTAACAAGAGATAACTCAGGAAATTGAAAAATAAAAACCACCACACCAAAGATTACCTGAAAGATTCAATTTTAGTAATTTATTATCTACATTACCTTTCTCAGATTCTCAGTTCCGGCAAACACTGCAAACAATAGTGTTGGATCTTCTGAAAGGCTTTTAATGTGTATGGCTTATTTTCAAGGGGCATTACTTCAAAGAATGCTTAGGTACTCCAAAAACATATTGTGTTCATAAAACCATACAATCATCTCGGCAAGATTAGCGAACCATTTTTTTATTAAAGTAATCAATATATCCTCTCCAGTAATATATTTTAACTTGGTGAATTGGCTAAACAAGAAAGTACAAATAAGATTGTTTGTGTCACATAATATCTTAAAGAACATAATTCTTACCTTTTTTCAAAGCTCCAAAATTGCATGTATGTTTGTTAAACCTCACAGAAAAACTGTGCACAACAATAAGAAAATGTGCAATCGGCACAATAAGAAACTAACACACTCATGAAGTGCTACACAGACAGATGAGATTTAGCTTAAAATAAAATGTTTTTTTTTTGTAGACACAAGTTGTCATGTATGAAGATACAAAGAAACTCTTTACATTTAAACATGAATACTTTGATTGATTACTGATTTATTTCAATCCACGTAGTTTTATAACATCAATTTTTAAATTGATTTTTATTCAATTAAATACAAGGTCAACACGTTCGCTGCGGGATATGAATGACAGGCCTACACAATTAACTAAAAATTTGTATTGCATGTAAATACACTACTTTACGTGTCAGAATGCATGTAAATTGGATTTTAAGTGTTTTCTGCAATTTTTTGTTTCTATCGCCATTTTGAACTCTCAATTTGAATAAAAATACAAAAAAGTTAAAAATGTCACTTCACACGTCAAACCAAGAGTCGGTCACAGGTTCATCGTTTTACATTCACAAATAAAAAAGTTTATGTAAATTAAAAAAATATAATTATATTATAAATATTTACAAAAGATTGTTAATGAACTTCTACTTTACTAATAACGGTGAAACGTGTCAAAACATTCACCAGGAAAGGGGGCGCAAGCAGTATGCACCAACTTTGTTGAGCAGTAGGCCTACTACCTGGAAACAGAAAACTAGAAACTCTTCCCTTCTGAATTGCAATTGTTTAACCCTCCATTATAAATAGACCAAACAGAAAATTGGCACAAATATTAAATTCATCTTTAGATTCTGCCAAAAAAAAGTTAATTATTAGTATTCCTAGGTTACTCCAAACATTGGAGAAAAGCGTCAGAGTCTGTATCACTGACACGCCTGCATTGGGTAACATCCACTTACTATAGAGGCCATTTTAATTGTGAAAAATATGATTTACAACATTATATTTAACTCCTTAGGAACATTATAACATAAAATACCCCAGTCAAAGCAGATCTCCATATTCAGCGAATTTACAAATCAATAATAAATGACAAGTTTTATCACTATCTGGGATTACCATGGAAGAGAGAATGCAGGTTTGCTGCTTTGAGAAACATTGAAAGTGGGTATCTTGCTAAAAACTATTTTTATTTTGACAATATACCAAGTTTTATCAACATCTGTCCATAAATAAAGGAGTTTGTCTAGTCTATATACGACTTAACATGGGAAAATAGTATGCCGGTTAGCAGCCAAGATAATCACATAAACTATGATTTTTAAGCATAAATGGCATATTTTATGCATATATTATTATATATTATATTATTGCATATATATTATATATTATGCTATATTATTTATGGCATATTTTTAAGCATAACCTCAACCACATGAAGCTAAATATTAAGTTTCATAAAAAAATATAGGTTAAGTGAACTATTAATTTTTCCTATCCTCACATTGAGATCCCAAAACACAACGTACTGTGTTCAGACTTTTTAATATCCTGGTAAACATTGGAGATATAGTAAAACTTACTAGTAAAAATACTAAACTAGTGTAGTTTTTTGAGGTGATTCTAATGATAAAAATATATATGAAATATTTATAATCACAAAAGAAAAATTTTAAAAAACACATTTTTAGGGTACAAAATCCCCCCAAACTAACCCTTCCGATTGACTGATATATCTGAATTACTAACTCGTCAGAGTAAAAGTAGGAATACACAACTCTATCAATTTTGGTATCGATCAGATTACTTTTACGAGATATATTTTGTTCAGAGACACATACATGCATTTATCAAAATACAGTAGAACTTGAATAATTCAAAACTCAAGGGACTATAAAAAAATTGAATTAGAAAAGTTTTTGCAAGAGGTTGAAATCAAACATCATGTTTTAACATTGTATATTTAAAAAAATCTTAGGTTAATAAAATACTTATTATTTATTGAAAATCATAATTGTTTTAAATGGCAATAATGTGTTTGGAGGGATCCCGAAAGCTTTAGCTATTCTAACTTTTTCTTAAATTTCTTCTCTACCTCCTTGATCGCCGCTAATTTTTTCTGGCAAAGTCAGGGATTTGTAGGTTCGCTTCGACGAAGCCATCATACACAGGAAGATTTAACATGAACACCGAACTGCTACTGAACTGCACCAGCACCGGGTAGTTACAGAATAGACATCAATGATGTGATTTATGAGCAGTAGAGAGAGACATGTAAGGGGGCATCATGTGACCAGTCAACGGCAGGGTAGTGCTGTGAGATTGGTTGATGGGGGTTCATCTAGCTAAAAATAGTCTGAGGGTGAGAAACCCAAACGTCGTTTCCTGGAAAATTGCACACAATGACTTGTTCTCTTTATAAATTAATGCTGTAAAAACTTGAACTATCCGAATAAGTATTTGAATTAACCAGGATATTTTAACATGGTTTTTATATAAAATTCTAGGACCAAGTAAAAATTTCGAAATAAAGAAGTTTTCGAAATAAAGAAGTTTTCGAATTACAGAAGTTTGAATCATCCGTGTTTTACTTTATATAAAACAAAGTCGTGTTAATTACAACATTTATAACTCGAAAACAGCTGGACCAATTTTAATGATCTTTTATTTTTGGATTCACCTCTGCTCCGATCATGCTTTAAGCATATTCGTTTGTATATGTTAAGCTTTTGAGGAAAAATAAGTGATGCATTTTGATCATATGCATGTGTGAATAAAATATTCATAGAAATTAAAATAGAATATTAACAGTTGATTTTGTGTTGTTTTATTTTTACGAGTTGACAGCTAACCTCATTGTGCGTAATTTCCAGAAAATGTTTATGATTGTTTTAAACATAGCATTTATAGATTACTGGTTGATTAGTTTATTTCCAGTGTGATTATGAGTTATTTTTTTGTTTTGTGCGAGTGGAATTAATGAATGTTAGATTAAGTGAGTTAATATAAACAATGCTGTGAGTCAGGTAATTTAATCTTTCCAACAAAATCCGTATCGGTATTGTGGTTAGGTTTGGTTTAGGTTTAGTTTGGGTCGGAACTTTGTGAATCAATCCACTTAAAATTTATTTTGTGAGAATGTTATTAATACATCTTATTGTCAAAGTATTGTTATTAACTATGCTGCAATCCTAAATAACTTTCACAAAAAAGCCATAATGCTATTCGACATAGAACATGGTCAATCTAAAAGTTAACACATATTTACTGTTAGACGTTACGAAGTTCGCCGAGTCAGCTAGTATTCATACATAAATATACATATATATATGCCGTCGCGCCGAACATTCTGCCTCATGCAGGCCACAATAGATTAATCAGTTTACTCAATTCATTTTTTTTTCTTTTCATTTAAACAGCAAAAATGTGTCTTATACGGTTTCGTTTGTTTGTAGAGCCCAAATAAAAAAATGTATGTATTTTTTATTTCTACTGTTAATTGTAATTTTTTTTATTTAAAAATTTTGTTTTTTTTTTAAAGGTACACTTTAAATTTATTGAAGAACTCGTTCCCGCGCACAGGCCAATATCGGCCCATGCGGGAACTTCTTTTTTTCCGTTACCTGTTATGTATTTAAAAAAAAATTGTATGTTTATATTTTTTTGGAAATAAATGTATATTTGATATATATATATATACCCGGGACCATGTTAATTTTTTGTTTTGAGGTGCCTAGAGACCAAAAACAGTAGTCATTGAAAATGTTATTTATTTTATATATATATATATATATATATGTATATATATATATATAATAAGTAAATTAAATAAACTTGTGCTCCCTTTATTAAACATTTTATTTTTTACATAATTCATGACACGTGTTTCGATTCTAAGATCATTTTCACAGTGAAAATGATCTTAGAATCGAAACACGTGTCATGAATTATGTAAAAAATAAAATGTTTAATAAAGGGAGCACAAGTTTATTTAATTTACTTATTACTATATTAGCTGCCCTTGTGTGTGAAATACATAATCAAATATATATATATATTTTAACATTTTTAATGACTATTGTTTTTGGTCTCTAGGCACCTCAAAACAAAAAATTAACATGGTCCCGGGCTGCCATGTGACCTACAGTAATAGCTACTTCCTTATGGAACATTCACTAAATCAAGCTCACAAACAACTAAAATGCATCTCTATAACAAAGACTGATTATACAGTTAGACAGCAAACATCCTAGCCTAAACACTGACTCTAACAACTACGCCCTCACTGAAGCGCTAGCACATGAATATTTAGCGTTGTCAAAAGCTATCACAGAGCACACACTGTGTTAGACGTAATTCTAACGAATGCAATATGGTGCTGTCCGCAGCGAACGTGTTTAATAAAAAAATATGAAATAATTTTTCTTTGAAGGGTTTAACACTGTGAACAGTGTAATAATTTACAAGATTTGAATTCAGATTGGAAAAAGAAAAGGGATGGTCAGCTAAGGTTTCTGCACCCCAGACGTTTTTTTTTTTACTTTTTAACAAAAATGAACTCTTGAAACGTTGTTCAATAATTTGATTAATCAAACTACAAACAACATGAATGATTTCATAAATTAAACATCTCAACAACATTGGATATGACTTTTTTACCTTCTTATACCAAATTTTTTTATTCCTTCCTCATTTATTATTTTACCTTTTTTCCACAGATAAGGGGTCTGAGAGGAAATAAAACCTATATTGTAAAAAATACCTGTCCTAATGGTAATGGACATTTTGCACAATTAGCTTAACAAAATATCATATGTTCTATAAATAAAATAAGATTTTACGAAGGTTTAAGTATAACAACAATAAATAAACAGCATCGGTGAACATACTAACATATTGCATTTACACTTAAATACTGAAGCTATTAAAATTATTATTCCAAAAGAAAATTTATTCTTTATGTCCTCTTTCTATATAAACTTTTAAGAATTTGGATAACATTTTCGAGAGGGATACTCAAAATGACCCATCCCCATACCAAGTTTCATGCAACACTTCTGTTTTACGACTTCAAGTAACAGTTGGTAAACATGGAGTCAATTGATAATTATTATTTGCCATAAGAGTAACATTGTGCAGCCCTTTTTTACCAAAACATCAAAGTTGCTCTTGGTACCTTGTAAAAAATGTTTGTATCTACTACAGAACAATCCATTATGACATTGGTCATTAAATCTTAATTTGGATTTAACAAACATTTTGAAGTAGAACCCTGGCAGATTAATTTATTCAAATTTAAAGCAATTAAAATATTAATAATAATAAAAATTGACTCTCCATGATTTTGGTTAAACAAAAGAATATATTATAGGAGAGAATGACATCGGATGTAACGTTGCGTGCGCTCTGTAATATATTGAATTATTATCCATACTAAGCTAGCTCCACAAAGTGTTACTATCACACTACATTGTAGGGGCTGTTGTGTCATCACTTACAGTATCGCTTCCATTGTCTACAAGTAGGATTATCAGAAAAGAAACAAGGCACAGGCTTTCAACCCATGATTAATCCTAGAAGCGTCTACTATATTTTCTTTAGCGTAGCGTTTTAGGGTTTTGAAAAAAAGCATTACTAATTTTAGAAATACAGCCTGCCCTCGCTAGTCCGACACTTTGAAATCCGATGCACTCAGTAATCTGTAAACCGTCAGACGGGATGACAAGGGACAATAAATCAAGCATGCAGTGACTTGTGACCAGTTGCGTTCAGTTGACCTTCGGTCCGGGCGTGTAGTACATCTTCCCTGTGCAGTGGTATTTTTTTTTTCTGAGAGTGTACAAGTGTTTGTGTAGTTGTGTGAAATGACAAGCACAAGTGGCGTCAAACGAAAACACAAAATATTAACAATCTCCGAGAAATGGGAAATTATAAAACGAGTAGCAGCGTGTCTAGCAAGTCATCATAAGGAAATTCCCTGATTTTCCCTGGCGTTTTCATATTAGACGCAGCATTTTCCCTGAATAAAAACATGTGTAACTATCGGCTTAGTTTTAAATACAACATGGAGAAACCATTAAAAAACAAACACAAATTCAGTACTATCTATTTAATGAATTAATTCACACAAAAAATCAATTTGTTAAATTAAATGTAGAAACAAAAAGAATCATATTAATAGGAGAACGAACTAGAAAAATACCCAGTATACGTCAACAATCACTATTCATTCATTTCCAAACCAGCTCGCTGATTAGTAGGAAAAAGAATCACTAACACACGGTGGCCGCCATCTATAAAACTAAACTCACCAACTCAGTTTTCAATACTGCAATCCTAGTTAGTTTTGTCAGATTTGTAAGTTCTGAATCCTTTACAAAATTGTGATTTCCTTGGGCAGTTTCCCTGATCAATGTAGAAATTTCCTGACTTTTTAATTCAGTTTTAAATTCCTTGACTTTTCCCTGTTTTCCCTGTTGCTAGACACCCTGGTGTGGAAAGCGGCAAACCCCTAATGCAGTAGCGAAAATTTATGAAATTGGATGGCCTACCATTTATGATATAATGAAGAAAAAAGAAAAAATTTAAGGGTCCATGAAGTCTGTTGAAGATGACCCTTTAAACAGGAAAACCCTCAGAACGAGAGAGTTTCCTGAAGTCAATTTTTCTACACAGAAATAACAAATAAGAATGACTTTCATGCTAGTCATGGATAGTTTGAGAACTTTAAAACCACCATGGTATATGATTTATGAAGATGTCTGGAGAAAAGGTGTCTGCTGAACGTCTGAGATTAAAGCCTTCATTGCAATGCTGGACAAAAAATTACCGGGCTTGGATAAGTTCCAGAACACCTGTACAATGCAGATGAAACTGGGTTAAATTGGCGACAGCTCCCAGCAAAATCATTTGTAAGTGATAAGGAAAAAAGGTCTCAGGAAGGAAATTGCAAAAAGAACGCCTCACGCTTATGATGTGTGTGAATGCATCAGGAACATTTTCTTTAAATTACTTGTTTTAGGAGAATTAAAAACCCTCAAGTATTCAAAAATGTCAAGATTGAATCTCTGTCACAAAGTCACATATGGGTGACGAAAGAAATTTTTCATGACTGGTACAATAACAGCTTTGTTCCACAAGTTAAGGATGAATTAAAGAAGAACAAGTTACCAGTGAAAGCGCTTCTTTTGCTGGATAATGCACCAGGACATCCTGACGTTGAATTGAAAATCTAAACTGCAGATGGCTACATTGAAGCTATGTACTTACCAAAAAATACTACAGCTTTAATCAGCCCATGAATCAAAATGTGATCAAAACTCTCAAGGCCCACTACAAAAAGCGCATTCTTATGGATGTTGTCAGTCATCCTGATGCTGCATTTTGAATGCTGTGTATGCTTGGCAACAAGTAAAAAACGTTGATCAAATCTTGGAAAAATGTATGGCCTAACAACCCATATCTTAGAGCATGTAATCCAACAACCAACAACGATTCAGAACCTGTTTTGGAGGCTACAATGGAACTTTGTAATGAAGTGCAACTTGCCCCCAAATCAGTTGAAGACTTTAGAACATGGATTATGGAAGACAACCTTGATGCTGGTGTGACAGGCACAGATATAATGCAGGAAGTTACCACAGTTGATGACGATGTGATTGAGGATGCGGCGCCAGAAAAACCCTACACCGTCAGCTGTGTCGGCAGCTAACACTTTGTTATATTGGTGCGACGAGAGAGATGTCGACATGACCAATATTTTGGTGTTGAAAGGATTGCAAGAAGAAGCGATGGTGGACTGTTTACAGAAAAGGAAACAGAAGACAATCACAGACTTTTTCAAGAAGTAAATACTGTGCTGTTACGTATGTACCAACTCAATTTACGGATAGACTACATTTTTAACGAATTATGTACAGTATTTTTAAAATCTTAAGATAAAATTTATATTCTCTTTTTTCTAACGTTGTGCTTACAAGCCTACATAAATTAAAACTTTGATTACTTTACTGTGTTTTTAATTCGCCACAAGTATTAAGGTGTGATTAAGACATTGTTTAAAATTATGGTCATATCGTTTTCACCATTAAATGCATTACAGAATAGCCATTTTCAATAATCCAACATTTTTGGTAATCCAACACCTCGTTGGTCCCATACCTGTCAGACTAGCGAGGGCGGGCTGTATTGAAAATATAAATTATTATATTCCATTTTGTTCAGTAGGAAATGCAAAATCAAAATATGTTAAAAAGATTATGAATACAGTGAAGTCCGGTTTATCCAGATTAATGTGGCGGGGTTCCAATCCGGATAGACCAAAATCCTGATGATCTGAAAATATACCATTACAGAAATCTATGTAGTATAGACAACGATCGTGAATAGCACTTGCAATATTAGTGCTGCATACTGCATATAACCTCAGAATAACAACAAAGCCGCAAAATATCAAAAGCGTTTAACGTGTTAAAAAATTGTTTTTAGTATTATTAAAAATTATTATTATTAGTTTTAGGAAGAAAATAAACTCTCTTCTGACATTAAAACAACCTTCTTCCTTTTACAACCAACCACAAGACTACAGATTCAGTATGCTCTTTCACCATAAAAATAATTCAAACAAACAAATACGTTAAATCTACCCTCAAGCACCAACACTTTGGCAGTTCAGTATTGAAATGTCAAACGGTGACCGCTAAAGTGCTTGAGGTGCTCCGATTCGAAACACTCCCAATATACAGAATTTAGTCATAGTTTGTATCCATTCTGCATTCACAAGGTACTACGGTTGCATATGAAATCTTGAAGTGAGATAAAATTCTCATATTGACTGTTATTTATATAATTTTTTTCAAAACCCAATCCAGAATCCGGATAATTTGGATTCAGAAGAACCGGACTTTACTGTATAGGTACTCTCTTTTGTAGTTGTTTATGTTTCGGGTCATGTACTATAAAGATGTACATGAATATTTACGACAAATCAACAAAGCCAATCTGTTCAAAATTTAATGCTGAAACCAAAAATATATACTTTTGTATAATTTTAACAGAAATAGCTGATGACCTGCCACCTGCAAATGACTTGGCTCCTGCTGATGATCTGCCATCTAATGATGACCTACCCCAGACTGCCTGCTGCTGACCCTAACATAATTGTTCTTCAGGAACGTGTGGTACGGGCGAAGAATAACCATATTTGGCCAACACGTCCAAACCCCCAAAATGTTTGCACGCCTGCAAGGAATATTTTTTTGCAGAGAAGACAAGTTCTTGGCCAAGCCCAAAACGCTAATACTGCCCGGGAATGTTTTTCTGAACTGATCGATGAGGACATGTTGAGCCTAATCATTCGTCACTACCCTTCTCTCCTTTAAAACATTCTTTTGTTGAACTGCCTCCAGCCAGATTAGTAGGTATTTTGTAGTATTTTGTTTTTTCAAAAGTTAAAGCCAGAGGTTTCCAAAATACAACTCTAATATTATTTTTTTAATCACAATAGTTTACTTTAACCCTTTCAGTGCCAGGTGTTACTCCCATAGCGTGTGCACCAGGTTCAAATGAGCAGTTTTTAGCTGTTTGAGGAAAACTGTCACCGTTTTATTGTTTATTGATGAAAATGGATACGTTTGGTTTTGTTTTGTTCATAAATAAGTTTGGTAAATGTAACAGATAAAATAAATATACTTAATATTTATATTCATTAAAAAATTATGAAAAACTATTACTTAATTAATATTTTATAATGGATTTTTCAGTTTGAAGTAAAAAAATTGCCAGTAGAAAATTCCTCATGCTTAAAATTGAGTATTTTGGTTGAACTATACTTAGTTTTGTACATAAATGCAAAAAGTTTGAACATTTATCTTCAAAAAAAAAGGTTTTGTAATTATTTTAGAAAATATTGTGAGTTTTGTTTTTTCCATAAGTTACTGAAAATATTAGTCACACTTGAAAATATTTTGCATTAGCCATGGAATTTGAACTTGTTCTATAGCTGAGTAAATTAATAAAATGATTCAAACTATTTTGATTATTACTTTTAAGAGTTTCTGATTATCAGGATCAAAATCTGGATCACTGTCCGTGTTGTCAAAGCATGAAAACTTATCACTCTCACTCAAATTACTCATGGAAAAATTACTATCACCTTTTTAACACCCTAAGAATTGTTTTATCAATGAGAGGTGAATCAATACATTTAATTTACAAAAGAAACTAAACAAACAATAATAATAACCTCAAACTTCTTAAGTCTCACTGCTACAAGTAAACAAATAACAGAAGTTGATGTGGACTGCAGTCAAAAATACTTAGAATAACATTTTAACTTAAATAATTATATTTAATGTGCTCTTTATATCCTAAACACAAATATAAACAAATTTAAAAAATATATATATAAAAAATTTTTAAAAACTTTTTGAAAAAAATGAATTTTTTTGGATGTCTGTATATACAGACGCTGGCTCTTCTTGCACGTTTTTCTGACGTCCGTATATACGGACGTTGGCACTGAAAGGGTTAAACCCCAAAATAATTTTTCCTCACAAACCAACAAAATTTTATAATTTTTTAAATTAAGGATGGGGCGATTCCAATTTTTTTCAATTCTGATTCTTTTAAATTGATTCCCAATTTTCGATTCCAATTCCAACGATTCCAGACATTGCTTGTTCTGCCACCAACAAATGCAAGACTTTTTAATTTAAAATGAAGTGTTTTTTATTAGGGGTGTGCGCCTAAAATTTTAAGATCGAGCCAAGTCAAGTTTTTGTAAAATTTTCCAGCTCAAACTTTTTTTAGCTGATTTTTTTTAGAATCATCAATAAATTCTACTCCTCAAAAACTTAAAGGTATGAATAAGTTCACAGTATTAATATCAATAATTCATTGATTGGCTAGTTAATCAACAGGAAGCTTATTTTTTCAATTAATTTTTGTACATGTAGCCCAAAGTATTTCAATAGTCATAAAAATCCTTAGATTAAACAATAGATCAAGGTTAGGCTTCTGAAATGAAAATTTAGGGTTTATTTTTTAATGCAAAATTAATGATAGTGTATTATTTAATAAACACAATGGATTGTTATTGGATAATGAATCAAAACCTCAATAAAGAGAACATCAAAATTAAAATTCATACAAGTTTAAAAGGACAAGGATCCAGATCCACATATTATCAAACCTACAAAATCCTTTTAATTCGTCCTTAAGTAAGATTAGCAGGCTTAAAATAAAAAATATATATTATTATAAGCCAATTATAAACCAATGGTGAAAATTTGGAATCTCAGATCAATTTATTTTAATGTAAATAACCATACCAAAATTCTTTTAATTATTGTTTCAATTAATGTAGACAAAGAATTAATTACGAATCCACAGTCAGACAGCGGCAGACGACATTGGCAAAAAAGGTTTTTCATGACACAATTATACCCGTGAAATGATGGTACCAGCTTGAAAATTGTGATAATCTGATTAATGTGATAAGAGAACACGCTTTCTATTAAACTATCAACGTGTAAAAACATCCATCAAATTAGCATTATGTTAGCAAATTCAATAACGGATAGACGATAATGGCACAATATCATGTATTTGATATCCCTGGTATCGTTTTACTCAAAACTGACTAGTTTGAAAATTCAATGCAGAAAAATAGTCCGTTATATCGAAATGTTGTAATCATAAATTATTGATTGAAAATCAGAAGTATTAAATGGGCCTATTATTTTTACAACAAATCCCATTACAAAAATAAATAGCATGAAAAATTAATATACTTTGCTGTCGAAATTTCAGATCTTCATTTTTAAGTTTGGTCACCAAAACATTTGAAATAATAATGAACAGTATTCTGAAAATCGGCATCAAAGACAATAAAGTTTGTATTTCCTAATTTAATATCGTATCGGTTTGTCAGTAACTGAAATAAAAATAATTATGTTGCAACCTTGGACTGAACAATGACGTTCTCTTATTCTCAAAAGGACATGACGCCATTCGCCGTCTGCATTTTTGTGTTCGAGCAAAGATGTTCTGTATTGACAAAGTTATCTAAAACGAAAATTTTTAGTTTTAATGCTTATTTTATAAGGTCTATCAGTAATTTTGGATATTTATTGAATTCTACTGAGTACTTGTTACTTTAGTGTCGGAGCTAGATATCCAATAGCTTTGTAAAGAAATAATTGGTTTTTATTTTCGCGGCTACGACAATAAACTGAAGGTGCATGGTGATTATGAGTCGGCTGGGCAACGATTGGTTTCTTGATTCATCAAAACAATGAAGACTGTTTCTTCTTACTACATCGCGACGAGGAAACGACATTCTTTGGCCATTCGGTGGTGGCGGAATAAAGAACGTTTGGAATCAGAATTGGCATTAGACGATCGTTTGCGATTCCAACTCTGAGAATCGGAGGAATCAAGAATCGATATTTGCAATTGACTGAACCCTAATTTAAATAATTATTTTTTGTTCAAATTATAACATTTAATTTCTGCTAGGGGTTTGGAGAACCAATAGGTAGAATTGTTCAGCTTGGATCGATAAAAAGCTTTGTACCTCGGTTCTTGGTACAATTAGGTATAGTGCATTATCTACTACTACAGTTCAGTTGGTGTTAATATAAATAATAGTTATAAATATTATGGACAGGGCCTCTGTTTAGTTTAAAGATTCAATTATATATATATATATATATATCAAAATAAATCAATTAATATAATGAAATTTATTGATGTCAAAGTGTTCATGATGAGGAAAATAAGCAACTCAAAAGATTAAACGTAAAATAATTGATGCCAACATAACTAGATCAAATACAACATTAAATTTAAAAAAATTACCCAAAGTTATGATAAATATAGTTTAAAAATTTATAAAAGCTAAACAAAAAGGATGAATTTTTACTGTAACTAATACCATATCTATCACCTAACAGGAGTACCAACCATAGTAGTGTGTCCATTTCACTTGGATAGAAAATATGAATCCATTGCATTCCTTCAGTTGGAGGAAATTCTTGTGCAAATCTTTGCTACATTAATCACAAATGTATTTACACAATACTGAAGACGTGGAATTGCAAAAAGCCATAATTTATTGGTGCCTCTCAAAAAAGCGTGATTCTTTCTTTTTCCCCTCATTCACTCACTATGAAAAAATATTTTCTATTTTACAATTCTTTCCCACATTGAATAAAAATTTACAAACTCAAACTGAAAAATAGTAGTTATTCATGTGTAACAGATCATGCAAAGTACTGATAGAAAAAAGTTAAAGACAATACAGTTAATCTTACTTGTACGCCTCTGGAAAATCATCAGAATGGAATAGACCGAGACGAGCCTTTTGCTCCTCAGTAACATGAACTCCCTTCATGCTACAAACAATCTTCTCCAAATCAGGCATGACTTCCAACACTTCACATGCCACAAAGTCATTCATCAAGAAGCTACGAGGAACTCCTTTCTTGTCTACTGCCGAAATTAGGTTTGATGTAGGACAGAATCCCTATGGAAAGTTCAACACTGTAAATGTAGACTATAATACAATTGTTGATACCATAATAAATTGCTAAGAAGCAAATATATGCTGCAGTCAACCATTTGAATTCTATGAATTTTTCATGTGAATCATGCATTCAAACAATTATTCAACACCAAACAAACACAAAAACATGGACCCTCTTAACCACTAACTAATCTTAAAAGAAGCAAAACAGTTATTCTGCTCTCCCAATTAAGTGTACAAATGGCGTCACGATCCACCCAATTTGGTCACTGTTTATGTAAGGTGGACCCTCCCATCACTAAACGACAAATTTGCATGCCAAATTGGGATTGCTTATGGCCGAATACGAACCAGATCACTTTCGAAAGGCTTCCAACATTCACTCGTCAGTGAACGCTTACAGCATTCATTTAATTTGCAACAGCGTACTGACGTTGTCGTGAGGTTTACAACCTCACGACAACCAGTGCACGATCAGATAAAGCGCTTGATTGGCTATAAACCATACTCTAGCGGCAGAACAGAGAGAACTACAAATTATTTCTATGCTCAACTCATAGATGGCAGTTCGGCAGGCCCCCCCCACAAGAGAAAAGTTTCACTAAATCGTTCATTGTTGACACTTACCACTTTACTTTTGACATGGATATGTCTTAGCGCTGGGGGAGGGGGGTTGTTAGCAATTTGAACGACTAAAATTTGAAACCTAAGAACAGCTGTTTAGATGAACTGAAAGCATTCACTTTAGACTTGGGGATGGAAAATAACGACAGTATTATTCCAAAGCACTCAAAGCGTTAATTGAGATTAATAGGAATATATTAAAACTACTACACACCACAATTGGATCATTGAAAATCATACCAGCTGCATCACTCTCGATAAAGCAAGACATACATTAAAAATTATCTTGTCCAATAATTCCTTTTATTTTTTGTGTATTTCAGTATCATCTAATAAAATATTTAATAAAAGGGTACCCTACACATATGTTTAAAATGTTTTATATTTTAATAACAATATATATTAAGAGGTCTGCGGGTACCAGAAAATTCAGATAATTTCAGGTAATTGTGTCAACTCAAGTGGTCAGGCGGGCTCAGCACGTCTCGGGTTTCATTCGGGCGGGCTTTAATTATATGTCGGGGCGGGCGGGTACCTACTACCCGAAATACTATGGTTTTTAGTAGTTTGACATTCGTGACTAGCAGTCACATTCCTACAATTTTAATAAATAGAATAGAATTATATTTTTCAAAATTAAATACAATAAACACAATAAAATTTCTTATAATCAAATAACCTATTACTTTATCAAACTACAGTCCTATAAAAACCCTTATAAATTAAAGTCCTCTTCACTTGCCACGCTGACACATTTACAAATTTAAAAAACATAAATTTAAACCTTTTTAGGCAATGCCTGTTTTGAGGTTCCTTCATTTTACATTGCAATTTAAAGTGCTCATATTTTAACTAAACTAAAATTAACATTTTGATCTCAATAAAATAAAATAAAATCTGATAAAGATAATTATGATAACAAAAATATTGTGCTGAATTAACAATTTTTTTCTAACTCAAAAAAATATGACAATACTATGGCCTAATTGTAATTTTTCAGAGCCAATGACAACGTAGGAAAAGGATCAAAATTGAGCATGCGCATCGATAGTAACCTGTTTTAAGCAATCGAAACAATTTATAAAAAGAACCTATCAACAAGGAACAGTTTTACTTTTTCAACATCTTCCAATGCTACGAGTAAAAAGTACTTCTTTTCATAATTTAGTTTAGTTTTAATTTTCAGACTAGCTCAAATAACCCGGAGTAAAACACACAAGTAAAGAACAGTAACCAAGTAACAAGAGTAAATATAAGAACAAGTAAATAATAGAAAACCACAAGTAATCAGATTTTTTTTATAACACAAAATGAAGTTAAGGTTCCTTATTTATGCTCCTTCTGGGTTCTCAACTTTATGACTTTAACTCGTAACTTATACAATTAGATTATGTATAGCCAGTCACACTTTTTTGTACACTATACATAAATAATTATGATAATAATAATTGCTGAATCTAGAACTCTTACCTTAATGCCAAGATCTGATACATTGCGTGCATTTTCACCATCAAGACATAAAATCTTCAGGAACAATCCAGAATTGGTTTTGTTAGTGATTTGGCCAATGACAACTTCGCCCACTCCCAAACACTGAAAAAATGTATCACGATCAGAAGTTAAATCAACAGTTTCATATGACTTAAAATGTTCATTGTTTCTGTTTGATTCATTTAATTGTGCTTTGATTTATTTAATTGTGCATAAGGGTAGTGAGACCCGTATATAAACTTAATGACAACTTAATGTATCATCTCACAAACCATAGGAAATTGGAATTTTTGAAATTTTATTTTAAAGGTTGCTTATTTATTAGTTCGTTAGAGAGGAATGAAAACAATGTTTTAAATATTTTTTAAAGATTAGCAATTTTATTGAATAAAATATAAACATTTTTTTCTCGGCTTGTTACGTAAATGTTGTAAAATCCTTCCAAATATTAACAAACTAAAACGTAAATAAATTCAAGGAAAAGTTTACAATAAAAATTTTTAAAAATCATATGGTTTTAGGCAGTTGTGTTGAATCATTTATTTATATAAGTAATAAACTATCTGAGATTTAATCCTGTAGGAAATTTTGATTTTAAAACCAACTGGTGTGCCAATTCTGAATTTCTTAAAATAAGTTGGTTTCTTTTAATGTTTTGATGTGGTGGCATTTTGTGGAGGGCTTTAATTTCATAACAGCCCTCAAAGTTTTGGTTGTGGTGAGCTGCATAATTAAAAAAATTGGCTTTCGTAAATCTTTATGAACCACATCAAAACGGTGGCCTATCATTCTAACTTGTAAGGAGTTAGATGTTTGGCCTATATATTCTTTTTGACAATGTTTGCACGATAGTTGGTAAACCACATTATGGGTTTCACAAGTTGATCCACCAACTATCGGGTAAACTTTATTTGTCACTCTACTTTTAAATTTTAAATAAATTATGTGTGAATGTGTAGATTCACACATAATTTTGCAAATACCACATCGAGGTTTGTGGCATAGTTTACAACGATTCTTGACAGTACAAGTTCATTAGGCCTAGAATTTTGAATTTTGGGACTCACCAACATATTTTTTAAATTTTGGGGCCTTTTAAAAATAACACGAGGTGGTCAGGAAAATAAATTTTCTGTTGTGGGAGAGGATTAAAAAGGATAAAATATTGAATGCTACTTTCATGATGATGTTAACTTTATGCAGTCCTGGGTAGTAGTTTGTAATTAGTTTAGGGTCACTTGAAAATATTTTGTCTTGATTCACATTTTTTGGTTTCTTCAATTGGTTTGATAGTAACTTTAGTGGGTAGCCTTGTTCAATGAAAGCAGTATTCAACTTTGACATATATTTTTCAAAATCAGAGTTATCACTACAAAGGGATTTAGCGTGTATCGATAAGCTTTTTGGGTTGATTTTTCATGTACATAGTAAGACAACTCTGGTAATGCAAATATTGCATTTTATTTGTGTTGTTAATGTGAGTTTTACTTTTTAATTTACCATTGTCAATGAATACATCAACATCTAAGAATGTGACAATTTTGTTGGAAAACTGCCAAGTAAACTTCAAACAACTAAATTGATTTAATTTTTTTTTAAGTTTTATAAAGAGCCATTACCGTGCTGCCAAACAATGAAAATATCGTCAATGAATCTTAGCCAGATCGTCGGTCTCCTAACGTAGGGGCGTATCTGCATTTTCCTTAGTTTTCAGGAGGGCTGAAAAACTGTTTTTGAATATGCACCTATCTTGTGTTTTATAATGTGATTAATTAAGGAATAATCACAAAGCAGTCAAACTTTTCTATGAAATAGTAAAAGGCTTGTTAAACAGAATATACAATGTGTTTTTTTACTGGATGATCAGATTTGTATACAAAATGGCGGTCAAAGCAGATACGCCCCTACGTGTGGCCCTTTAATGTTGGTACCAATGCTTTCACAGCAGATATGCCATTCATCATTTGAGAATTAATTCATGAACATAAAATTTAGAATTCAATAAAACTTTAAATAAACATGTTAATTACATGTTAAAATACATTGTAAATGTTTGTAAATACTTCTTCAAATATTCAGCAATAGGCCTATTAATAAAAAGCGCATAAACTTTGTTATGACATTCGTCAGTGAAATCATTGTGTTAACCCTTTCAGTGCCAACGTCCGTATATACGGACGTCGGCTAAACATGCAAGAAGAGCCAGCGTCCGTATATACGGACGTCCAAAAAAATTAATTTACAAAAAAATTATTTTTATTTTTTTCCAAAATTTTTTTATATTTGTGTTTAGGATATAAAGAGCACATTAAATATAATTATTTAAGTTAAAATGTTTTTCTAAGTATTTTTGACTGCGGTCCACATCAACTTCTGTTGTTTGTTTACTTGTTTAGGTAGCAGTGAGACTTAAGAAGTTTGAGGTTATTATTATTGTTTGTTTAGTTTCTTTTGTAAATTAAGTGTATTGATTCACCTGTCAATGATAAAACAATTCTTAGAGTGTTAAAAAGGTGATAGTAAATTTTCCATGAGTAATTTGAGTGGGAGTGATTAGTTGTCAAGTTTAAGCTTTGACAACTTGGGCAGTGATCCAGATTTTAGTCCTGATAATCAGAAACTCTTAAAAGTAATAATCAGAATAGTTTGAATCATTTTATTCATTTACTTAGCTATAGAACAAGTTCAAATTCCATGTCTAATGTAAAATATTTTCAAATGTGATTAGTATTTTCAGTAACTTATGGAAAACCCAAAATTCACGATATTTTCTAAAATAATCACAAAAACTTTATTTTTGAAGGTAAATGTTCAAACTTTTTGCATTTATGTACAAAACTAAGTATAGTTTAACAAAAATACTCAATTTTAAGCATGAGGAATTTTCTACTGGCAATTTTTTTACTTCAAACTGAAAAATTCATTATAAAATATTAACTAAGTAATCGTTTTTCATAATTTATTTTATGAATAAAAATATTAAGTATATTTATTTTATCTGTTACATTTACCTAACTTATTTATGAACAAAACAAAACCAAAAGTATCCTTTTCATCAATAAATAATAAATCAAATCAAATCAAAAATCAAATCAAAAAAATCAATCAAAAAAAAATAAAACAATGACAGTTTTTCTCAAACACCTAAAAACTGCTCATTTTAACCTGGCATTTCTTGCACACACTATGGGAGTAACACCTGGCACTGAAAGGGTTAATGCTATAGCATAGACAATTTTTTTCCAGATTATAAAAATTTAAAATAATGAGATGTTCGTAATTATTTGTATAAAAATAGCTTTACAGTACCTATATAAACATTATCGAACATTTAGGTTAAAATTAACATTAAAATATGGTGATACTTTAACACAGTGGTACCTATGTCTAGAGTTATTAGTAAAGGGAAAATTCCCTATGGAAAATACAATAATGGCAAAATGCTAGCTCCATGGAGTTAAAGCTTAATATCTGCTTAACATGTAGCAGTCACAAGTAAAACTATCTTTCTTTAAACACATTAGTGAACTAACAGATAAATTCTAAGTACAGTAGAACTCCAATTATCCAAATTAATGGGGACCAGGACCCATTCAGATAATCAAATATTTGGATAATTGGAGTTTTTCTTTTAAATTGCCATTAGAGAGAAAAAAAAGCTACGTTTTGATATTGCACTATTTTTTTATTGAATTAAATGTAAGAAACAGGATTTTTTCACATATTTTAAATATAAATAAAATGTACGTACAAGTTTAGAAATAAAAATCATTGTTTTTTAAACATCTCCGTCAATGTAAGCTGTTTTGCGGTTTTCATCCGTTTTCGGGCAACCAGGTCACGCATTCGCTTGATGGTGAACAGTTGCAAGTGGTCACACTCGGGCTTCGCGGGTGGAAGAATAATAGCGCACTTAGACTTTTTTTGGACAAATTTTTTCTGAAAGTGATTCGGATAATCGGCGATTCGGATAGTCGGAGTTCGGATAATTGAAGTTCTACTGTATTAGTAAAAGGAAAATAAAATAATGGCAAAATGCTAGCTGCATGGAGTTCAAGCTAAATAAACTAAAATACAAATATCTGCTTAACATGTAGCAGCGTCACAAGTACAAACTATCTTTCTTTAAAGACATTAGTCAACTAATACATAAATTCTAAATTATAGTGTGAATGAGCGATATAAATGTTTTTATGGTCTTCTAATCGAATAGCTGGTGTGTACAAAACCCCCACCAGTGTACAAACTCATTAAATCTTGGCCAAATCCACTTTCAGCGGTCAATGTTCAACTTATTGAGTTTGTAGTCTTGTATTGTAAGTTGTTGCCTTTTCAGCATGATTGTGTGATATCCATCTTCTATGTGAGATACTTTGAATATAATCTTGTAAGGTGTTTTGTTTTGTTCTTTGTTTTGACATGTTTATGTCTTAGCTCTGGGGGGGGGGGGTTTAGTGATTTTTAAGATAGAAATATGTAACAGGTTTCCATGGAAACTATCAGAGCTATTGCATTTAATTTTTAATATAAAAGAATAAGAACAGCTGATAACATGAACTGAAAACATTCCCTTTAGACATATCCATGATGTAACCTATTTCCCACTGGCAGATAGTCGATGGCAACGAGCCGACGTCGTCTCAAATCTTGGTTCTTTGTTTATGGCGATTAGTTTTTATCATTTTAATAAATAAAATAGTTGAATCATGAAATAAAAATTGAGAATTATTATTTATCAATCTATGCATGATTTTATATAACTAACTTTTAAGTACTGTTTATATTTAATTCATTGGCGAATTATAACGTTTCTGTTGATTTCATTCCATGAATAATATTAAAATTTGTTACTTTTCAATGCGGTGAAGTAAAAATTTTAGTTTTGTTGTTCAGCCTAAGACGAATTTATATGATTTTTTATGTCCAATATAATAACTTTGATGTTTTCTCTTTTATTCTTGAATAAAAATGATTCCACTGTGTTATTGCAAGTATCCGAATCCGAAATTATTGGATCCGAACCCTAACTATCCGATCCGGATCCGATCCGAACTTGAGCTATCCGATCCGAAAAAAAATTCACTATCCGCACATTTCTACTTACAACCAAAATGTTGTACATAATTTTATTATAAAAATAATGAAGAACATTAGTGGGTTTAAAACAATTTATTTATCAGGAGAGAAAGATAAACGATGTTGCTGAAAGAATAGATGGACAATGAATGAGTACAACAATGGGTGATCTGATGCAGGTGAATAGTAAGGAATGAAGAGGTAAAAAATCAATAAATTGAACATTAAGAGACTGACAAGATTTTTTGCAATTAGATTTAAAGCCTCTTAATTTACAACGAATAATTAAATATTACTTACTGACAAGAAGTGTTGAGCTCTGCTAGCTTTATCCAGATTAAGGAAATTCTCAAATGGAGGCATTACAGCAAAATGCCCCAGATCAAAATTTCGTGATCTAGGTTCTTCTCTCTCAACAAGTGATGTGTCGAATAAAACATTAGCTCGTTTTGCAATGAACTGATGAAGTTTAAGTCGCTTACCTCGGTCTTGAAAACTGAAATCAAGTTAAATTTGAACATTATAATTCTAGAGAATTTTAGGATCAGCAACTTTTTGTATTTAATTAATGAAAGTCGTGTTTATTGGTTAAAAATGCATACATCACATTGGACATATGAATACAATTAATCTTTTTAGTGCTATGCAATGATATCATCAATTATTTTTTTACTTAAAAGTTATAAATTATGAAATTTCATTACTGCGTAGTTACTTTTTATAGCACAGCCTGTACCCATATTTAGGCCTATTCACATTCATTGCGCGGGGTGGATACATCCTCCCTGCGGTGACTACTGTGGGGCGGGAAATATCATCCTTGGGCGATGTCAACAACCTAGCTTCAGTGTGAGCTCAGTCTCGTACTCGTACTGAGAGTCTCGTATCTGTTTTCGCATTTTATGTGTGTTCTGTCATAAATTTTGGCGGGCGTAGTAAGAAATAATGCTTTATTTGAGTTAAATACTAGTGACATTATAAGAGGTACTTACTTATAATATTCTATAATAAACATGATCTCAAAAATTTTTAACATACGAATGTCTACAACATGACAAAGTAACACCTGTAAAGTAATATTGAGAATGGATAAGGAATAACAGGGTGTCAAGCGATTGGGCTTTCCAAAATTCCCGTGCGTTTCCAGTATTTTTCACGATAAACTCTCACTTTTATCCACACTTTTAATATGCTGCAAAGCGATTAATGAGTTCATTATTCGTGGTTTACTTATCACTTACATAGATGAAACCGCTAATTCAACTATTGAAGATCTAAACTGGAAGAAAAAACTGACACAGGACTCGAAAACCACATTAGGGGAAAGGGAAATGCGACGCAAAAGGCAGCCAACAGATCTTAGTTTTTTACATAATTGTGGTGTTTTTTTAGTGATAGTGAACTAGAGTTTAAAGTGAACTCGGAACATATTGTGCGTCCAAGATACACCTAGTTTTCTTAGTCAGATCGTCGGCATCGATCAGGTCATACACAGCTAGCTTTTTGTCCGATACTAGTAAACGGAAGTGACCACAGTACACCTGCACCTCTAAGACTCAGATTTCTACGAGAATGAATTTTTCAATCTGGTTTCAGATAATTTGCCAATCGGACTGTAGTTTTTGCTCTTGTGATCAGAGTATTGAAGCGTTTTTTCATCATGTTAACTATGAATATCGGCAAATTGACAGAATTTAATGGCTTATGAAATTTAATTGAATCGTTTTTGTATTTTCTCTTTAACAACGTGCATCTTGGACATACCCATTTCACCATCTCACACAAATTAATTTTGGCCTCAACTCGAATCGGTACCGAAATCGCCCAATGTTTGACGACTGCCGCCGACTTGTCGATGTCGAGTCAAAACAAACCTCGTCGTAAGACAGTTGATTTGCCAATTAAGAAAAGGTTTAAATTTTGGTTTGATTTCATTGTTTAACTTTTCACTCTTTTGGTAACAATTAAAACTTCTCAGCTGGGCAGAGTCCTTCTCTTTGATTTGCAAATATTACTAATTATTATGAACACATTTGTTTGGGTTTGTCGAAAAATAATACCGAAAATAATAATAATATCAATAAAAATAATAGTAAGCTCAATTAACACTTATAACGAAACATAATTTTTAAAACGCTAAGAGAAACATACGGTCAATTTGACCATATTTGTGCTTTATTGGTGATTAGTGTGTTTATTATTGTTTTTATGTATCATTTGGCAATCACATGAGTAACAAATGATGTTTTACGACATTTTATGACAATTCATATTTATTTATTACGCAAAGATCATGTGACAGAAAAAAATGAAACTCCAAACTCCACGCTTCAAGACGACCAGCTCTGGCCTCGGGAAAAAAATCCGAATAGGATTGTTGCCCAAGGCCATATTTGTGGTCTTATAGTGGGTAATATAGCTGTTATTTTACTTCTAGCAGGTGTTTTTTTGTTTGTTGCGTTTTACTACAGCATTTTACCGCTTATACAAGGTATATTCGACCGACGATTGCCAGCCGGTAAGTGAAACATGCGGTAAATCTGACCGGCCGTAATCACACAATTCGTCCAATATGTACGACAACGTCCTGCCAACTAGTTGGAAATGACCAAATATTACGGAGAGGGGTTTGGGGGGAAGGTACTGGGGTTGACAGCCGTCAAGGTCAAGCAGTTTAGCCACTATTACGTAGTAAAATTACCGATCGGTCAATTTGACCGATGTTTCGTTGTAAGTGTTAATTCATCGAAGACGTTGCAGGCAGCTAGGACGAGGCGCAAACTAACCTAAAAAATATTGGCTTGTTGCGAGGCTGGACTGTGAGTCTAACTAAGACACTTGTACTTCGTCACATTGCTCGGGGAAAAGAGACTGAGCTCCCGCAGAAGTGGCCAAGAATTCCCGTGTCGTCTTTAGAGTGCACTACACATGCCATTCTGCCAGTCCAGTTCAGCACTTGCCACTTGCCGTCCTGTCCTGTCTGCTTCAACACATACAATCCACCAAATCTCGATTAGGGAGTTACTGCAACGACGTATCATTTCTAACCCTTTAACTTCAATATTTAACCGTTAATTCATTCAAAAGATTTGTCTTAGTTAAATAATCACGAGTATTAGAAATATTGATATTTTAGCAGTTTGCCAAATTCCCGTACAAAACAGTATTTATTAACTATTATTCCCGTACATTTCCCGTATAATTCCTGGCAAAATAAAATTCCCGTACAATTCCCGCTTTTCCCGGAATTCCCATTCCCTGGACACCCTGCATAACGTAAACGGATAAGGAGTTACACATGAGGAGAAAACTTACAATCTGCTATTTTCTGCAATATTAATTTTGATCTAGCAGTTTATCTGTAAAATTAACTTTCTTTCTTCTGCTTCCCTAATTGTAAAATTTTAGTGTCCACAGCTGTTGACATTCAAGTAATTTTATGTTTTCATTCTTTGAAAATATGAAACATTGAAACCTAGGCGTAACCCAAAGGCATCTTATGGAAATGAATAAGCCTATTAGTTGCTTGAGTTTGAGATCTACCTTTGTGTAAAATTTCAAACCAGTCAGTTAAGTATTTTTGGTGTTTACTTTCCACAACAAATAAACAATCAAACAAACCAACATACAGAAACCACCTCTTATTTATAATATTATAGATAGAAGGTAGATCACATGAAACAATTCAGGAAAATGTGGTGAATAATTTTAGTCTATTAACTTTTTTATAACAGTATTATATACTAATATTTAGAAATGATTTATTGAATGAGGCTAAATATATTAGTCCTATTCTTGATGGGGAAAGCACAATGTAACATTATCAGTGTTCTAATACAATTTCAAATCTTGGATATGAATTAAAATGCTTGACCCAAACTTGGTTGTTCGTGCTAGGTTAACGTTGCGTCTGTTCTGAGCTTGTGGTAGGTGCGGTACAGCTTTATTTTGGTTAATGTGTTATGATACCAGCCAGATCATTTAAGATAATTGAGATGTAATATCAACTTCCTTATTGAAGTTTTATCATGATTATTTTACCTTCCGCATTTAAGAAACGTTTTTTAACAGCAAAATTTGTTTTTGCTTCCCCAGTACATACACATATAAAGTACATATACATATACTAAAATTGGAACAATACAGAGGAGATTACTCCCAAAGCTGAGGTCCCTTGGTAGTAATCCACCCCTTTGAATGGATGAATGAATGAACTCATCATACGTCAAGGGTATCACTCCCAGAAAAGACCAGTCTGCTTATGACAACTTATATTTAATTATATTCTGATGAAACGTTGCTTATAAAACAAAAAGTTGTGGTATAATTTTATTAATATATCAGTTAATGAATAAACTTAAAAATACAAAGCAAAGCATATCGTCATTTTTTCAAACACAGATTAATAGTAAAATGTTTGGATATTATAATTCCGCATGAACTAGGCCTACGTTTTTTGTAATTAACTTCAAATGAGGGTTTGCAAATCAAGAACAAAACATACTGATTTTGCCTTAAAATCTCATTTTGTGCTAAAGTTTTCAATAGCAAAATAATTTACTTCTTCATTTTGAATGTTCACAACTAGGATTTTGATATTTTATTTTGATATAGCAGGCTACTTTTACTTTCTCCCCTTATACGTAGTATATGGAGAAAGTATTGTTTTCGTCAAAATTTTCGGATTTGAGTTGAGGGTGGATATATCCGTTTTGGGGTCCCCTGAATCCAAAAAAGTGGGTTTTGACGTGATGTCTGTCCGTCCGTGTGTGTGTGTGTGTGTGTGTGTGTGTGTGTGTGTCTGGATGTGTACAGTGCCACAGCCTACCCCGTTGGTCCGATTTAGATGAAATTTGGCATGTATGTATATATTCACGGTATCTCCAGGCGTTTTTTTCATTTTTTTGAATTTTTGATTTTTAAGGGTAGTTCACCCCTAAAAACCCTTAAAAAACGTGAAAAATCCAAATTTCTCAAAAACGGCTCTAACGATTTTTATTAAAATTTGACAGTTTATAGTGTACAGAGTACTAAATAATTTGACACCACCCGCATATCTGTAAAAATGACGGTTCAAAAGTTATGGGCTTTTAAATGTCTAAAAAATCAAATTTTTAAATTTTCAGCGAAAACAATAAAAGTAAAGAATAACTTGACTGGCACCATTAAAACCAGCTTAAAAAACTAAACAAATTAGTAATTTGAATTATTCGTCTACGACTAACGGTTCCAGAGAAAAGTTAAATTTACTGTCCACGATAAACGCAGTACGTTGTCTGAAAGCGCCCAATGTTATTCTTATGGAGAATATAAAAAATCAATTTCTTCCTTACTTTCCAACCGTTTTCCATGAAACTTGGTATGAAGCGTAAGGTCAAATCACCGAACAAAACCAGCTCAAAAAGCTTGGTGTTATGGGGGGGGGGGTTGTCCCCCCATACAATTTGAACAATTAATTTAACTTTGTCTCTCGTGTTTTTATTTTTAGAAATTGGATGATTATTTTTGAAACAATAAATTATTAAATGATATTTAGATTAACTTTGTAGAACATGATATTTTTATTACAGATTGTCTTTTTTTAATTTACTTAAGGGAGAAAGTATGTGTCAGTTCACTGGTACCGTTTATTTTGGCATCGCATCCACAAATTCACCAATGTTAAGTAATACAGTCAGGGGTTGCCAAATAATTTAGGTATTTGACACATTACGTCGGTCTGTTGGTCTTTTGTTCACTTTTCTATAAATTTTTAACTTGTTGAAAATCCAGATAAAAATATTTAGCATTTGTAGGTTTTGATTTTGGTACAACTATTTCACTGTGTAAAAAGGAAGAATGGTACCCTGATCTCATACGGTGTTCTATGTAGATACGATAATAAGTTACAAAGGCACAATCATTTTGAGCCGACAGAGAGATAGCTGGTTTCCCGAAAGTCTTGTAGGCCTATACTGTTTAGTTGCGCAATAAAACCCATGTCAGTGAAGAGATTGCTTTGAAGTTTGATAGTGTAATCAGTCATATTAGACTGGCCATAATAATGAAAACGTGGCGTTGGTCAGACACTTTAACCGAAATATTGATCAAAGACCCGGTGAACATTTTTAAATTCCTGGTTTATTTTCAATGTCATGTCGGCTATTTAGGGTACCCATCTCTTTTCAGGTAGTATATACTTGCCTGACCTGATCTCTAACAAAAAACTACCCAACCACTCTTTTTCAAGCAATTACCAAAAATTAACCGAACTTCCACGTACTCCCAGACCTCTAAAAACTAGATAGACAAAGAATAAGCAGTTTTTATGTAGACAGTCATTACCTACCCATTACCTACCCAGACATTAGACATTACAATTAGACATTACTACCCATGCACCCAAATATAATTAATCACTATTTGAGTTTTGTTAAAACCTGACTGTCGTTTCAAGCGTATATAAGGTATAAAAAGCATTGAAGGATAAGTGTAAAACATAACAGGTAAATTTAAAGTTACTCTTTTAGACTACATATATAAAGACTTGCTAACCTGAGATGTTTTTGACGCTGTGAGTAAATAGCAAAGTCCAAGTTAGTAATGCCCAATTTCTGAAGATTTCCTTCTCCGTGCTCGGTTTCCCAGGTTTTTTGCAGAAGTTGACCATGAAAATTCAGAGATTTGGAAACTAGTTCCAGGTTCATATTAGAACCTGGCTCCATCTCGTTCATGATTGATAAATAAAAAACCTAAAACAATCAGTTACTTATAATTAAGGAAAAAAACAGGCTATCCACAATAAGTTTTGACCAAAACTATTACCTAGGGCCTGTGAGGCCATTAATGATAACATACACTGTAACAGCTGATTACTCGTTATATTGTATTTTATGTTGTTTGTGAGTTTTTAGAATACTTTTTATTCTAAAAACTCAGCCTGTTTCATAATGGTAGATCATTTAAGTATATAACTTTACATTTGGTGCTTAGGACGTGTAAGCAGAATGATGATTTTGACAATAACAGTAGCGTCATTCTGTAAAGTTCGATTTCGACAAATTTGATCCTGAGGAAGAGGAATGGGACTACTATTTGCAACGTTCCGAATTGAACTCAACCTTTGTTGGCATTGGTTCGGATTAGGAGGAGAGGAACCTTTTATTTTCAAAAATTGGGTATAAGTCTTTTAAAATTGTGTCAGATCATTTCCATTCTCAGTCAGTGACATCATTCAGTTTTGACAAGATCACCAAGGTGCTTTGATCGTATTATGAGAGTTCATGTTATGAGTGAGTATAGAACATTGGGAAAAAAAGAGTGTCATTTGAAATGAAATGAAATGAAAAATGACTTTATTTAAGAGGCGAAGTTAGGACTAACAAGTCCTCTCTACCACTTAACCTCTAATAAACAAAATTTACACTAACTAAAATAAAAATCTTAAGTTGTAAATAATAACAAACATAGAATAAATCATAAAATAAACTAACTTTGTTTATAAACAAAAAAAATCTAAATCAAACAAACACGCTCCAATCTCTCAATCGCTGTCGCCCCAATTCCTGCCCCGACAATGACACACATCACCCGTCACTAGCCCGTCCTAAAATATGACGCTTCACCTCCGCCCCGAACCGAGCACGGTTGCCCTCATTTTTAAGAACATCAGGAAGTTGGTTCCAGTATCTAGAAGCAGTGACAGTGAAAGAGTTGGTATAAAGGGTTGTTCGATGAATTGGAATTGAAAGAAGCCGAGAGCCCCTGCGAGTGTTGCGAGTACTTATATCAGAAATGAAAGTGAAATTATTGGAAAGATAAGAAGGTACGTTATTATTGATTATGAAATGCAACAGACGAAGAATATGAAATTCTCGAAGTTCTTTAAGCCTCATTAATGAAAGAATATTAAAATATGGTGAAACATGGTCGGAACGCCTCAGACCAAAAATAAATTAAATGCTGTATTTTGTGCCCGTTGAAGCCGATTTGAGAGCTCCACAGTCATGTCATTGATCACAACGTCACAGTAGTTGAAGTGTGTCAGAACAAGGGCCTTTACCAACATTGTCTTCACGTTAATCGGCAGAAACCCAGCAAAACGTTTCAGACTATGAATGGCAGCAAAGACCCTATTACAAGTGAAGTTGACTTGGTCAGACCATTTCAAGTGTTTGTTCATGATAAGTCCCAAGTTTTTCACCTTGTCACTGTAATCAATGTCAGTTCCATCAACACATAGTCGAGGTGCAGTGAGAAAGTTGATTTTGGATAGAAGTTTAGGGTTGCCAACAATCATTGCCTGGGTTTTAGTGGCATTTATTTTGAGACTGTTTCGGCTTGCCCATTGAATGATGGAGTCAATGTCAGCATTCATTTGATGAACTGTTGTTTCAATGTTGTCAACTGTAAAGTGAGAGTAAATTTGCAAATCGTCAGCGTAAAGATGAAAGTGAGAATGAGTAATGTGTTCCGTAATGTCATTGATGTACAGTGCAAAAAGAAGAGGTCCCAGGACAGACCCCTGTGGCACACCACGTACAACAGGTTTCCATCCCGAACAACCCCCTCCAGTCTTAACACACTGCTGGCGCTCAGAGAGATAGGACCCAACCCAGTCAACACAACCATCGGAGAACCCAGCCCTGCGTAATTTGAACAAAAGGAGAGGATGATATACACAGTCAAACGCCTTTGAGAAATCAAAGAGAGTTAGAATGGTTGCCTGTCGTTTATCCATTGCTAATCGAATGTCTTCTGTAATTTTCAAAAGAGCGGTGGAAGTACTGTGATTTGGGCGAAAACCTGATTGTAAGCTAGACAGGATACTATTTTGCTCGATATACAATGAAAACTGCTGCTGTACTATCCTTTCCAAACACTTCGATAAGGCTGAAAGAAGGCTGATGGGTCTGTAATCTGAGGGGGTTTTTGGTGAACTTGATTTTGAAAGTGGGAGAACAATAACATTTTTCCAAATAGAGAGATAAATATGAGAACTTAATGATTTATTAAAGATAGTGGTGATAATGGGAAGTGTGATAGCTAACGTTGCTTTTATGAATTTTATGGGAATATCATCAGAGCCCACTGCATTGCTTCTCATCCTCATGATGGCTCTACAGACATCGGATGCCATCACTGGTGAGAAGAAAAATTGATTTTCAGGCCTCACAAGTTGTTCTGACTCCAGATTGACTAAGTAATCACGTGACCTAGATGCATTAATTGGGATTTCAGTGAAGAAGTTGTTTAGGATGTCAAGGCTGATGGATATTTCATGGGGTTTCCCTGAATTGCCGATACCAATATTTTTTAGTTTTGTCCATAAAGATTTTGTGGATTGAATTTGGGAAAACGAATTGTAATAATATCTGGTTTTAGAATTTCTAATTTGCTGCTGAGTGTGATTCCTAAGTCTTTTATAAATGTTCCAATCATTTGGAAGTTTAGAACGTTTAGCCTTGCGGAATGCAGTGTCTCTTTGATTTTGAAGACGACGAATGGCATCAGTTATCCATGGGGCAGGGGGCTTAGATATCCTTTTGGAGACTACTGGACAATGTTTATTATGAAGACTTGAAATAAAAATGTAAAACTTTTGGATCATGGAATTTATATCAGGAGCCAGAACAACCTCATGCCAAGGAATCTGCAAAGCATCCTGAAGGAGAGCATCAGAGTTTAAATTTTTGTAATCTCTATACTTAATAAATTTAGCACTTGTTTTGGATAATTTTAGTTTGTTGATGCAGAAAATCAAATCATGTTTTGAAAGGCCAGGAGCAGGAAATTGACCATGGTGCGCAACAAGAGAAGGGTCACTAACGGCAATGACATCCAGCAGGGTGTCAGCAGTGGCAGTGTGATGAGTGGCTTGAAGTGGCAGTATTGTCATGTTGCAGGAGAAAAAAAGGTTTGTCAACGATGTCTGGTCATAAGTCGGTGGTCCCAGTAAGTCGGAGTTAAAGTCGCCCATTACAATGACATGACTGTAACGGGGCATCAAGCTCACTAGATCTTGCTCAAACTCCAACAAGAAGCCAATATTCGGTGCTCTATAACACACACATATCAAAATATGTGTTTTATCAACACAAACATCTAAAAACATATATTCAGGTTTTCCTACCCTTGTTGTATCAGAACTGAAAAGAATTTGTGTTGAAAAACTAGATCTTACATACACTGCAACTCCTCCTCCACCCTTATGCAACCGGTCATTGCGGAATATATTATAGCCGAATAATTCAATACTTTTGTCATTAAGAGTCGGTTTGAGCCAAGTTTCAGATACTAAAATGACGTCAATTAAAGAATGCTGAAAAATAGATCGGAACTCATCAATATGACAAAAAAGTGATTGTGCGTTAACATGGGCTGTCTTAAAGAAGCGGGGATAAGGAGCTAGAGTTTGACAGAGAAGTTGCGATAAAGGCAGGGAGTCTGGAGGGGCCCGGTCGGCCGAGGCGGCGCCGTCAGTCAGAACGACTCAAGGCAGGACGCGGCAGGCACCGAGCGGCGCGCGACACCGACGGCTGCAGGAACAAGGACGACACACGAATACAACACACACTCACACATGCACACTTTACATATAACCTACAGCACGTTTTACAATGTACGTAACGCACTGACATAAACACAATTTAGTTTCACATCAGCTCTTGATAGAATTATGTCAAGACAACTAATTTCAGAAATGTTTTAAACAGAAAAAGTAGACTTAGATTAAAAGTGAAATAAAATATCAAAATAAAAGAAAAACATAATTTAAAATAAATGTCATTTGGACGTCGACATAGGCGGGAAGACGAGACAATAAGTCAATATGTTAATGTTTTGAGAGGATTGCCAGGACATTGTCATTTTGGAACATTTTGGCTCGATGAAAGAATCAGAGATCAACTTGGGTATTTATAACGGGGACTGGCAAAAGGACCTTTAGAGACAACACACTGATGCTGACTATTCCTTAAGATATGTAGAACTTTCTGCTTGTACACTCGAATGTGTAGATAAAACTAAATGCCAGGTTGGATGTTTTGGTAAAGATAGTAGTTTTAAAAACTAATGCCATGAGGGCAATAGTCTGGCAAAACCTAACACCATACTTGTACACCTCTTCTTCGCAGTTAACATTGTTTTCGTTGTGGTGGTTGGTTGCATACAAATAATTTTAATTGCCCTGCAATTAATAAAACTTGCAATGTCTGTCATGGAAAAACCCATCCTACTGGAATTTGTTTCTGCTTAGTAAAATATTCATATCATCTAAAAAGGAGGCAACTGTTTGAGAATGCAATCTATAAATAACCAATACTGTGACTGTAAATTTTGAAATCAATTTGACTGGAACTGAATATGGTGTGTGTGTGTGTTTGGATGTGTACAGAACCGTAGCGACGGTATACCGTAGAAATGGAACCGTACAGACCGTGGCGACGTCCTGTCATCCAGCTACTTAGAAGTCACGAACTGTGGATAGTTGTGAGAGATGGTCGGTGGATGTAGTGTTCTCTTGGGTGGATTAACTTCTGCACTATTGAATACTAAGTTAATCCGCAAAGACCATCCTCATAATTAGACCAATTCGTAATTCAGAGGCCGTAGTTCAGATTCCACGTTAAACTGTAGGTCCATTAGTTGCCATCGGCTGTTGGGCTATTAATTAACAGTCCTGTCTAAGGAACATGTCAGCCTTAGTCAGTAACATGAACTATCGTCAATACGTGTTTGCCGCACAAAAAGAAGCTTAAGCTTGCCATCAGCTGTTGGGATATTCAAAATTCAAAATGGTGGAGGTTCTTAAAGTTAATGTTTTTTTGTTATTTAAATTAAAATATTTTTAACCGCCGTCATTTTGAAAATATAAAAGCAAACTTAATGAAAATTTGAGAATATATTTTTCTTTATTCATTAAATATGTGTGTGAAGTTTGGTCTCTGTATCTTAAATAAATTTTTATATATAACGTTTTTTGTATAAAATACAAAATGGCGGCTAGTGGCTAAACAAAGGATTTTTCGACATATGTTTATTAGAATTTTTTTGTTTATTTTGATGAGTACTATCACCCCTCGAAGTTTCTCCCCAACTTTAATGAACACTCTGTATATATTATTTTGTAAATGAATACCATTGCACCCTTGCATCATTTCATTTTATTTCACACAACATGTTTCGAGAATTATCCCATTTTCAAATGTGTTCAAAATGTAACCTCTAAATATAATTACATACTAAATTTAGTTTTGGTTTAAGAAACATGTGTTGATTTTTTCATGCAGTCTGATAGGAATGATGTGTATATCAATGTTATAGTTTCTTCAATTCTTCAATTTTTTCAAATATGGGGATTTTATCTAATTGCATTATGTTCAATATGTTTTCTGGTTCATGTTTGTGGTGTGAATATATTTCAATTTCTTCTAAAACGTTCATCTTTTCTCCCTTTTTGGAGATATTTAAAATTTTCATGTTGTCTTTAAATGTTTTGTATTCATGTTGTGTTTTTAGTATGTGTTCTGCAAATGTTGATTTTTGGGTTGTTCTGTTGTTTGATTTAACTGCTTGTATGTGTTCCTTGTAGGGATGCGGAACATGTACTAATGTGTTTTCGGTAGGTTTCGGGTAATCTGCTGAGGGTTTCTTAGGCGGGGTGGTCGCGGCGGGAAGTTTTGGCAGAAAAAGTGGCAGCGCAGCATGAAGTTTTATTATACCTGTTATTTATTAGCACTGAATAAAAGTGAAAGCATTCTACACTCTCCTATTATTGACACCTGTATCTCTGTAGCTGAGTTATTCGTTTGCTAAACATCACTCGGTGCTTTCTTTAGCTACTTTATTGAAAAATTGATTGAAAAAGTACTAAAATGTTTATTTTAGGGAATTTTGAACCAAAAACATGTTTCTAACTATATTTACTCCATATTGGAATGTATATTAGTGAAAATTTTAAAAAAATTTACTTTTTTAAGGTGTTTTGAGTTTTTACCCTTACTCCTTAACACATTCGGTGCGGCTGCGTCACTGGGGATGTATGGCGCAACCTGGCAAATGGCGGGTGCATCACCGGGGACGCAGCACACAATGCTTTGCTTGCCTAGTCAGTGTGGCTTTGGCTCTTGCCGAGGACTGATCATACGCTGTGGTATTGTTTCTTGAATGTCAGTCTATAACGTGGTGTGATTTGTTGTTTTCTTGTCGGTGCAACATGCGTCACTGGAACGCAGAACTTTATCCTCATTTTTAGTGTTATCTGGTGTACATTTTAGGTATTATAGTGATTTTTTTTAGTGTTTGTAACTAGTGTGTTTTTGCTAAAATGGATCCAGCAACACCTGGATCCATCTAGACTTACAACTTTGAAAAACGTTCCTTTTGACGACGAACTTGATGTGGACGATCCAATTCAACGGATTGTAGACGATGAGTCTGGTGATGATTATGGTGATGATGACGATGGAGACACTGACGATGACCTTGACACGTATACAGAAGCTTCTCAATGGTCCATTACGACAGCGGGTATGAGACCTATTTCATTTACTAGGACTGACACGCTGTTAGTACCAATCCCTGACCAAGGAGAATCTATTTAATTGGTTCATGCATAAACAAATGGAAAAGCCTAACTGTACCGGAACTAAGAACTTTCTTTGAGGTAATTTTACATATGGGGACAATTCGATTGAATCGAATTCAAGATTATAGGAAAACTGATGAGTATTTAGATTTGAGAGTGTTCCGAAAAAGTATGTCCCGTGACAGGTTTCTAAGTATCCTCCGTTGCCTACATTTTATGTAGTCTACCAATGAAACAGAGCGTGAAAAGTCCATAAAAAAAATCAAACCAATTGTGGACTACTTCAATAATAAAATGGACCAAGTACATTATCCCCAAAAAGAACTTTCTATTGACGAGGCAATGGTGTTGTGACGAGGGAGAATGTTGTTCCGACAATATATCAAGGGAAAACGACACAAGTACGGGGTAAAACTGTAAACCTTATGTGAGCACCAGGGGCTAATTTTGAAATTCCATGTATGTTATTGGTTTGTGTACGATCTGTCGTCTGTGTTTAAAAAAAAAGTGTCTATTTTGGTTAATATTTTTATTGTTTATATTATTACAATATTCATTTTCATTATTATTATAAGTTTAGTTGTGTTTTGATTTGAAAAATGGCTTCAACCAGTAAAGGTGGAGGTGATGCTAGTATTTTATTGGACGAAGAAATTGTAGAAGCTTTATTTGAAGCAGTAGATGACTCTGACATAGATCCAGACTTTGATTTGTCAGAAGATGAAAGTATTGTTGAAAGAAGTGAACAGTCTGATGACCAGGAATCTGCAGTAGAAAATGAAGATGTACCACGTAGATGTAGGCCTACACCTAATATTGATCGAACACCTGATGAAGACAGTGATTGGGAGGAGTGGACAGAAAACAGTCCTGATTTCAATATAATGCCATTTGATGAGAACAAATGTGGATTTGTTCCTCCAATAAATGAGCCTAGGCCAGAATCACTTCTAGATTTTTTTCATCTGTTTTTTTCACTGACTCTTTTTCATGAAATTGTGGCAGAAACAAAACCGGTATGCTAGAGAAAAAATTTCAAAAACTACTCCTCTTCGTAAACATTCGATTTGGTGGCAGTGGACTGATGTAACAGTGAAAGAAATGATAGCATTTCATGGTGTGCTCCTAAACATGGGCAGACAAATAAAAATCTGTGAAATCTGTGAATCTGTGAACAAATCTGTGAAGGATTTTTTTTCAAACAATTGGCTAGATTCTTCCGATTTTTCGAAGAACATTTTCTCTCGCAAGAGATTTTGTCAGCTGTTTTGGGCCCTTCATGTCTCACCACCTAACCATGATGCTCCTGATAGATCAATGCACTCAAGAGCCAGTAAAGTGAAAAACATTGTTGACTATGTTGGTTCAAAGTTTTTAGAAGTTTATAGGCCATCAAAGTATTTATCAGCAGACGAATCGACAGTAAGCTTCAAAGGCCGTGTAGTTTTTAAAATGTATAACCCCTCAAAAACCTACAAAGTGGGGATCACGGCTGTATGTTCTGGCAGATCCCACGAATGGATATGTAAGTGTTCTCATTCCATACTATGGCTCTTTCACTACCAATAGTTTGATCTGCCCTGACTTACCATTTACCTCCCGTGTCATTTTACACCTAGTAACAAAACTACAGAATGCGACCCAACAATCTGGTTACTTTTTATACACAGACAGATTTTACAGCAGTGTACAATTAGCCAAAGAATTGAGAGCCATAGGCTTACACTTTACAGGAACTGTAATTTTGAATAGATGCCCAAGAAAATGAAAAAACTAAACCTAAAACGCCTTCCAACCCATGATGTAGCTGCTTTCCGCAACAAAAATTCAAATTTATTGGCATTAGCTTGGAAAGACAAGCGAGTTGTCAGTATGATAAGCACTTGCCACAATGCTAGTGTAGAAGAAATAAGGAGGACAGTGTAAATAGTGTTTTTATTTATAGTGAAATTTGAAATTAATTTTTTCTAGTTCGCTCTATCGAACATTTTGATTTTATGACTTGTAATAATTATTTATAACAATTTTTTCTACTAAAATTGAACCTCAACACATGGCATTGATTCAGTATATATCAGCTAATCCAAAGAGACATAGTTTTTTATATAAGTCACACTGTAGGCCTAACCGTCTGAAACAATCAACTATGGTGAGTAATTTTTCATATTTTAGCGAATTTCCCAGAGGGAAGAAGCTATTACCGTAGGTCTCATGGCAAGAGTTAAGCCCGAGACCATGTTATTTTTTCTTCTTTAGGTGCCCAGAGTCCAAAAACAATAGTCGTTAAAATTTATATATATATATATGTATATATATATATATATATATATATATATATATATATATATATATATATATATGTGTGTGTGTGTCTGTTAACACGATAACTCTGTAAAAATGGTCCGATCGAGACCAAATTTGGTAGAGACGTGTATTCCTACAAATGCTCGGACGAGTTCGTAAACCAGACATATCGGTCTATGGGAACGGGTAGTTTGGGGGGGTTTTGTACCCCAAAATGGGGTTTTTTGCGTTTTTCACATGTAGTTTCTAAAAATTTCTAATTTTATATTTCACCATTGAATTCAGCTTAAAAAACTACACAATTAAGTACCTTAAAGTTTTTCTCTATCTTCAACGGTTACCGAGATATAAAAAAATCTAAACACAGTACGTTGTATTTTTGAGGCTCCAATGTTAATCTTATGGAGGATTAGGAAAAATTAATTTTTCACTTATTATCTAATATTTTTGGATGAAACTTGATATTTAGCTTCATGTGGTTGAGATCCATACATTTGTGCTAAAAAATCATAGTTTATGTGTTTATCATGGCAGCAAACCTGCATACTCTTTTCCCATGTTAATCATATGGAGATTAGGCAAACTTCTATATTTATGGACAGATGTTGATGAAAGTTGGTATAAATGTTAAAAATAAAATTTTTGATGGTATAAATGTCTACTTTCAGTGTTCCTCACAGCAGCAAACCTACTCACTCTTTCCCATTTTAATCTTATGGAGAATAGGCAAAAATTAATATTTCCCATATTAATGAATATTTTTGGATAAAACTTGATATTTAGCTTCATCTGGTTGAGATCTATCCATTTATGCTTAAAAATCATAATTTATGTGTTTATCATGGCAGCAAACCTGCATACTCTTTTCCCATGTTAATCATATAGGGAATAGGCAAACTCCTTTATTTATGGACAGATGTTGATGAAAGTTGGTATAAATGTTAAGATAAAAATTATTTATGGTAGAAATGACAACTTTTAGTGTTCCTCACAGCAGCAAACCTGCACACTCTTTCCCATGTTAATCTTATGGAGAATAAGCAAATAATTCTCATGTTTATGGATAGATTTTTTATAAAACTTGTCATATATTATTATTATTATATTATTGATTTGGAAATTTGCTGAGTACGCAGGTCTGCTGCGACGGGGGTATTTTATAATAAATGTTTGCCATTTCACACCCATTTTGAAGGTCTGTTTGTATTTATTTATCTACCCAGCTGTTTCATTGTTGCAAATTTCTTTGTGAAACTCTGTTTATATAATGCAGTCCGTGTTGCAGTACGGGATCCTGGCGTGGGGTGGGGCCTCCTCCTCAGTGCTGGGACCGTCGGCCATAACCCAAAGATCAATAATCAAAACAATTTTGGACAAAGATGTAAGATATCCCACTAATTTATTATTTTTCGAATTACCAGTTTTGAATATTAGACAACTTTATTTGAAAACGTTGATAACTTACATCAGAGAAAAAAAATCACATTTTTAAAGCAACTGAACACAGGTATGAAACTAGAAACAAATCAAATTACGGTATAAATATTCCTAGGCTAACCTATACATCAAATTTATTTAATTCTTTCTAGTTAGCACACCAGTTATACAGAAATCTACCCATCGAAATTACTACTTCTGATGAGGTCAGTCTCTCTCTATTTACAAGCAGACGATTGAGGACTGGCTACTCCGGATTGGCCCTGCCACAGCTGACACGCTCTTCCTTTCCCCTTATAAGGTCTAACTTCAAAATTCATTTCATGTTTAATTTAATTTCATTAAATTTGGAACTGATATTTGTGACTTCGAGTGTCCTGACGATTAATGCTTTTGTTCTGACGATTTATAATTTTATTCTGTTTTTGATCTGTTTTATTTCTCTTGTATTCCATCCATTAATTTTATAAAGTAGTACTGTATATCACAATTAGTTTATTTCCTGTGAGTGTTTCCGCTGATTTGTGGGACTCTATTAATACATATTAGATGATAGACTCTTCCTTACGCACAGGCTCAATAGTCTAGTGAGGAAAAGATTTCCTTTACTGAAAATAATATAGGCTAACCAAATGTATTTTTATTTTTTATGGAAATAAATGAATCTTGAATTGATGTTTGTTTACATCAACAATATAAACTAAAATGTGTGATGGTTTGTGTTCTAGCAATAATAGGGATTTATCAGATAATAAGTTAAATGAAGTGGATGATTAAAGACCTCTAAAACCCAAAAAACAAAACAAAAAGTGGTATAAGGCTGGTAAACATTGCAAGAAGATGCCATGTTTCATGAACATACTCAAGATTGTTGAAGATTTTGTTGTAAATTATGGTTTTAAATCACATAACCTATAAATTTTATTTATCACAACAACATTTTGGAATTTTGATATGATGTATATGACAAAAATCATACATGGCTCGTTAGCATGCAGATGCTTATTTTTTAAGAATACCTGGATTAGAACCCGTAAGTAATGATAATACGTTATGAAAAGCTACTAGACTAACATACTAACACTTAACACTAAGACTAAGACTTGACATCAAGACTAACATTACATTCTTGAATAGCCTATTTCAACTTCTACATCTTGTTTTTTCGCTACGCTGACGAGTGTAACGCTCTAGCCATTCGGAAGTGTTAGGGTTCGAATCCTAACCATGTGCAGTCCCAATTTGGCTAGAAAATGTGTGGTAGTGGAGAGGGGGCCCACCTTAAATAAACAGCGGCTGGCTTGGGTGGAAGTTACGGCATTTGTAGGCTTAACTGGGATTGCAGTGGACACCTGTTTTGCTTTTTGTGGTTAGTTGTTATAAGGGGGGGGGGCATGTTTTGTGTATTTTTATACTTAATATTTTAAGAAAATAAAATTATTTTTGTGTTACAGTTAAAGGTAAAAAGCTTACCACTTCTAGGATTAAAGAAGATTTTGAATTAAAGAAGTTCAAGGTACTCAAGTTCATTGTATCAGTAAAAAAAACCTGTTTTCTATACAAAATTTATTACTGAATAGCCAAGGCGCCTTGTTCATAAAACTTGAGAGTATGGAATGTATTATTATGTTACTTTGTTTTCTTAATTTTAAAGCAATTACCTTCTTAATAATTTTAAATATGCAAAACTCCTATTCTCACTAACAGACCAAGGTAAAAATCTTAACCCTAAAACTAGGCCTTTAAGTTACCATGTAATATCTCACCATGTGATATCTCAGATTTAGATTATCAGAGAGAGGGTGCGGGGAGTGCACGGGCTATTTCAGAAAGTATCAGTTTAAATTCTGAGACATGATGGGTATTTTAAATATAACTGACAAATTCTATTAATCTTGAAAATTAAGGTCTATCACGCTATGCTCGCATACATACTGTTAGGAACGATGTAACAGCCTACCGGGGAAAATATTATCAAGAATATTAGTAAAATTAAAAATAAACTAAGTCTTCTTTGAACAATTTTAAGGATAGATAAATAGATCTTAACGATCAACCAGTCTAATATTACCTTTAGAAATCAGAGCGAACAGAAGTCATTAATTTAAAAGCGATATACAGTTATAATCACCATCAAAGCTGACGCCATCTTTCTTACAACCAACGGTGGACTCATACAGACAAGACAGGACAGTCAAGGATTAGAATTCCCAAACGCGGAGGGATTTTAGCACAGATGAACGGATAGGAAAGGTATAATACCCTCGTCGCAGCACACCTGCGTACTCCGTGAATTTCCAAATCAATAATTTAATAATATTAATTATAATCTATAACAATTTTAGTCAAATCTATGGATAAACAAGGGCATTATTTTCGTATTCTCCATACGATTAAGATGGGAAAGGGTGTGCAGGTTTACAGATCGTGGGTTCCCATCTCGTAGAATCCTATTTCGTAGAAAATAAGGGTTTCCAATTCTGTAGAAAATGAAGGTGTCCAATCGTGTAGAAATGTATAGTTTTCCCTGTTTTGTTGGCAATTCTCCTTGTTTAGTTGGCATAGCTTCATTTCTACACGTTTGGACACCCTAACTTTTCTACAAAATAGGAAACCTCTATTTTCTACGAGATGGGAACCCCGCATTTTCTACAAAATAACACTCATCCATTTTCGGAATAAAGCACTGATATTGTTATATTGTGTCAAAAAATCCTAACCAAATTATACCAGAAAAAATCGCAGTTGGGGTTAACAAAATTATCGTACTGGTATCAGAATAAATGCAAATTAAATAAATGCAAATGAACAATGAACAATGGAGAAAGCTAATGGTAGCTAACGATCATATTGAAATGCAAATGAACAATGGAGAAAGCTAATATTAGCTAACGATCATATTGCTGTTAGGAGGAAGGTGTACATTATAAAAAATGCATTTTAAACTCAAACATTAAAAAGATAAATAATTAAAGACTACGACCTTCAATAATTAGGCTTAGATCTATCAAAGTTAAGTAAATTAAAGCTCTCAATGGATTATATTTTGTATTTGCAACTAAAAAGAGATGATATGATATTTTATAAATTCTGTCTCAGAGGTCCAATTAAGCTGCACATGAGTAACATGACATATAATAATTATTTATTCAGGCATATCAACAGTGACTAGAAACTATTATTGACTAATTTTACTGGCTCGTAATGAAAACGTCTAAACGGTAGGCTTCAATATAATAATATATATTACCTGAAGAGCAATTTAGTTTCCATTCATGGTTGTGCATATGCAATCTGCTATGAAAAATTATATTGACAACAGACTGTCAGCTCCAAGTACATTGCAAGTCAATATCACATGATAACAGTAACAAAACGGAATTTTAATAATAAAAGTCTGCTTAATATACATATTTATAGACTTTTAACATTTTAATAGAGGGCTTCCATCCTGCATTACTTTGGAGCTATGAGTATTTGAATTGCCCATAAATAGTGTTATATAACATACGAAACAAAAACAAAAATAATATATCGTGGAAAATAACCTTATTTGGAGATCTTTTAAAAATTTACCTGAGGATCAACTTAAAAGCTCAGGGTATATTAACGCGATATGCGAATAATGGCAACCACCGCTAGAAAATCAGTTTCACTCTGATTAATGTATTCTAATGAATAAGCTTGACTAGTAAGTAAGTAGTACTGTAGTATATAATGAATATTAACGTAATCTCCAACGAAACTATTATTTTCTATAGATAAAAGGCTGGTTAGAGTTCCATCACAACAGATGAATGATTGTCCTTCAAAAGAGCTGAAACCAAAGGTAGTCCTGTAATCAATTAAGAACTAATTAATCAGTAATTCGTCAAATAACATGGCTATTCATTTGAAAAATAATTACCATAATGGCAACATTTAAAACTTGAAATTCAAAATGATATACTCTTTTTCCTATCGCTAATATTTTTAAATGGAATTTTTATTTAAACAATAAAAGAAACGTTTTAAATTTGTATTTATATGTTATACTCACCAAATAACTCAATAACCGAGACCAAACTTATACCAAACCAATATATTACCACTATATGAACTTTTATTTTTTTAGCTATTCATACTAACTAATTCTATAAACATCCTGGTTAGTTACTTCACTTTGTTAATTAATTATTATTAGTAGATATCTTACAAGACTTAAATCAGTTATTAATTATAAACGTTTATTTCTTATAGTTACGTATATTATGAATGATGAAAATACCATAGATGAACGGATAGTAAAGAACTTATAATCCGTTCCTCTCTGATAATACATATCAATCAAATTTATAAGGGTTTATTCTTCTTTGAAACTAGTCTTGCTAGACACAGCTAAAAAGAAGAAATAACGTTAGCTACACGTTAGCTTACTTGGCAGTGACAGCTGTTAACCGTCCTCAAAATTATTATCGTGCACATGGCAACCCTGTCTATTTGTTCCATAGAGTAAGAGAAATTCTACAAAATGGGAAACCTTCATTTTCTACAGAATGGGAAACCTTCATTTTCTAAAATTTAAGACGATTTTAAATATTTCTAAAGAATTGTAAGAGCTCACTTTCTGCACGATTGGAAACCCTTAAATTTCTACACGATTGAAAACTCTCATTTTCTACGAAATAGGATTCTACAGGATGGTATCGCACCTTTACAGATATGAGGAACACTGAGAGTAGGCATGTATATCATCAAAAGTTTTTATTTTTAACATTATACCAACTTTTTTACTTATCAACATCTGTCTATAAATAAAGGAGTTTGCCTATTCTCCGTATGACTAACATGGGAAGAGAGTATGCAGGTTTGCTGCCATGATTAATACATAAACTATGATTTTTAAGCATAAATGGATGAACCTCAACCACATGAAGCTAAATATCAAGTTTTATCCAAAAATATTGTTTAATAAGTGAAATATTAACTTTTCCTTATCATCCGTAAGATTAACATTTGAGCCTCAAAATACAACGTACTGTGTTTAAATTTTATATATATATAGTTTGGTTATAAGAACAGCTGTTTGGATGCACTAAATACATTCTTTTTTGACATATCCATTATGTAACCTATTTCCTACAGGGAAGTAAATACAAACATTTTTGGATACAGTGGACCCCAAAAAATTGGCTTTTTTGAAGTGGGGCTTGCTTTAAATTTTGCATGGGTCAATTAGTCCAGCTATTATATAATTTAGAGACGTTAATCACTTTATTAAACACTTTCACTTATTTGATTTTTTTCTAACACAGTATTCATTTATGCTTCCAATATGGCTGACCTTCTGGTTCAGTAAACCAAATCAGATTGAATTTTTTTTTAACAAATTTGTTTCTGGATCAATGTTACATACATTATACACAGAATTTATAACGGATATTGTAACTTAAAGCTTAGAAGTTTTAACTTTTACATAGATATAACACGATCAGGTTCGCTCTGTTCAGAGACACCCATAATAAAATGAAAAGAAGGAAAATATTATCATTAAGAACATGAAATAGAAACACTAGTAAAATTTTCAAAGAAAGTCCATCTCTTCAACATCTTGTGGGAGCCTCGGCTTCAGGCGACGATTACGTGTTGGCGCGCCAATGTTGAACGCAACTGCTCCAGAGACTAGATTTAATGAGAAAAAATTTCTTGTGGTTCTTGAGATAAAATCTTTAATAGAAGAAAGGCCGAATTCTCTGTGTAGTTGTTGGTTCCTTACATACCATGGACTTTTGGCAGCAATTCTCAGTACTTTGTTTTGAAATACTTGAATTCGATTAAATTTAGTATAAGATAAATTCACGCCGCAAACGGGACAGGCATACATAATTAAGGGACGTAGAATGGATTTGTATATTAAAAGAGTGCATTCTGGTTTCAAAGTAGAATTTCGATTAATTAATGGGATTAGAATTGCCAGACGGGCGTATGCTTGGGTCAATTTTGTGTTCACATGAAAGTTCCAGGTTAATTTCTTGTCTAAGTACAAGCCTAAATACTTGATGCCCTGATCATCAGGGTTCCAAGAAACAATCGTGTCTTCAATTTCAATTTCCAAGAGCATGTCGTACTTCCTAAGGGAGAATATTTTTGCTTCACATTTGATGGGTTGAGAAAGAGCCTCCAAGTTTTAAACCAGTCGTTTAAAGTTGTGACACATTCTTGCAAAGAGCCCGCAGCCAGATTGATGTCGTGGTTTTGAGTGATTAGTGCAGTATCGTCAGCGTACAGAGCAAGGGTAGCTTGAGGTAGGGCTGGTATGTCGGCCAGAAATAAATTGAAGAGAAGAGGTCCCAGAATTGAGCCCTGTGGAATTCCTGCTCGTATTGGGCGAACAGTAGAAAGTGTCGAGTTGAGTTTTATACAAAAGGTTCTGTCAGTTAAAAACGATTTTATAATATTGCGTAGGTGTAAAGGAAAGCCAAATTGATAAAGTTTGTAAAGAAGACCTTGGTGCCAAACCTTGTCAAATGCCTGTGCTATATCCAGGAAAGCAGCTGTAGAGTGAAGTTTATTTTCAAATCCATGGATGATAGTTTCACTTATTCGTAATACCTGATGTGTTGTAGAGTGTTTAAGTCTAAAGCCAAATTTTTGTGGAGGAATAACTTGTAATGAGTCCAAATATCTTAACAATCTCTTTTGAATAACTTTCTCAAACAATTTAGAAATTGACGAAATGAGACTTATAGGTCTGTGGCTGCTTAAGGAATCTTTGGGTTTGTTAGGCTTGAGAAGGACAATTATTTCGGCATGTTTCCATAATTTAGGGAAATAATTTAAGGAAATGCAAGCATTGAGTATTGAAGCTAGAACAGCCAAACCTTTACGTGTCAAATTCTTTTAAACTATATTGGGGATGAGATCGTAACCTGGAGATTTTCTATTAGGAAGGTTATTGATTAGGTGTCTAATTTCCGAGGGAGAAGCGTATTTCACTACTGGTTGTTCAATAGTAAAGGCTGTATCGTCCAAAAATTCATTCACTTTGCGGTCAGTTTCTATGTCAAAAACACTGTTTGGTCGGAAAGAATTTTCAAAATGATCAGCGAATGCATTACTCTTATCCGAGTCATTTTCAAAAACTACATTACCATTTTTCAGTGGCGGAATGATTGTTGGAGATCGAAGTAACCGTTTCGTTGCCTGCCACATATTGGAATCTCCAGGATCGATGTTGGACAAGTAGGATTGATAGGAATTTATTCTGTACAAATCAAATTCTCGTTTAACCAAGCGAGTCAGTTCATTCAATTGTCTCTTTAGCCAAGGATGCCTATTTCTCTGCCATTGTCGTCTAACCCTATTTTATTGTCTTATGAGCTGTAAAATACGTAATGGAGGTTGAAGGTAGTCATTCGACCTCGGCGGAAACTTCCTGGCAATAGCATTTTTTGTTGATTCTTGTAAACACCCCGTAAAATGATTCACAGCATTTTCAACACCATCTATTGTATACAAGCCATTTGGAACTCTTAGTCGGTCGTCAAGTTCAGAGCTGAAAACATCCTAGTCGACTTTACCATCGATGAGTTTGGGCAATGAAGGGGATATTAATGGCTGTAAAAAGAAGTTGATGATGACAGGAGCGTGGTCAGAATCAAGTTAATTTAAAACTTGTTGCAGGATCGGTGCCGGAAGGTTTTTGTGAAGAGCAATATCGAGAATATCAGGTTGAAATAGGTTTTGCGATGGATAATAAGTTGGATCGGAAGGAGCTGAGATAAGCACTCCGATTTCGTTAGTAGTGTGTAGTAGTCGAACTCCATTTGGATTACTGACCCGACATCCCCAGAAGGGATGTTTGCAATTCAAATCACCCAAAACTAGAGTTGGGGCGTTTTCTTCAAATAAGTTCAAAAGATCTTGGTCATTTAAAATTCTGATGGGCGACATATACGTCGATATAACTTTTACTGAATTACCAGTTTGAAAATTTAACTTTATACTGACTGCTTCAATTGAGTTGAGCAAAGGAAGAATAGCGTGATGATTAATATTCCTCTTCACAAAGATGGCCACACCCCCAGAAGCACGAGGTGCGTTCCTGTCTTCTCTGTAGATGTTGTATCCGCTCACTTTAAATTTTTGATTAACAACTAAATGAGTTTCTGAAACACAAGCAATGTCTATGTTATGTCTAACCAGAAAAGCAGAAAATAATGCTTCACCAATCCATTCGCATTCCAATTCAGGATTTTTAAATTACGGATAGCTACTAAATTAAAATCCATTGCTGAAAATAGTTGACACTAACTCAGATATAAAGGATTTTATCATCGGAATGTAGGGCTTGATAAAGGATAGGATGGATTTTAAGATGGGGTGAACTGTTTTGTTTTCTGATTTTTCTTGATGCGGTTCTGTTCTGTTTGGAGTAGATCGTGAGGTTTTGGTAATATTAGCAAAACTAAGGCGAGGGGTGCTACGATCAGTATTTTGTGAGGTAGGCCTATTTCGATTTAATGATTCAATTTGAAGAGGAGGAAAGTTGTTTGAATTAGTTTCTAATACACCACGATCTTGAGATTTAGGTGAGGAGCCGAGCTTATCTTTGTTTTGTTGAGATTTATTTTTAATACTGAGAAAGTAAGGGCAGCCGCGGTAGTTAGCTGCGTGAGAATTGTTACAGTTCACACACTGAAAAGAATCTTCCTTTTTCTTGGTGCATTGCGAAAACAGATGGTTGCCAGTACATTTAACACAACGGGGTTCTAGTCTACAGTAGTTTTTAGTGTGTCCGAATCTTTGACATCTAATGCATTGGGGTATTGACTTAGATTTACGTTTTGGCTCAATTTGAATTTTTGAGTGAAATAAAAATTCTAGTCCAAAGATCTCGTTGCCTGTGTCAGAATCCCCTAGTTCGATCGCACAAAGGGACATGGGGTACTTGTCTTTATTGTAGAGCCTAGTTACTTTTATGACTGGAAAGTGTAGTGACTTAAGTTCGGCAGAAATTTCTTCATCAGTCAAGGAAATGGGAATATTCCGCATGATGACGGAGAGCCGCTTTTTATCTGGAGGAGAAAAGGAATGATATTGAACGTTCAAGGAATCAAAGTGTGCAGTCAGAGCACGGTAGTCATCAGAAGTGGAGACATTGATTTTGATACTAGACCCTTTATTTACAGTGTAGTAATCGTTACTAAGGATTTGATTGAGATCTGAAATCAGAGCTTGATAGTTGTTAGAATCGTGGAGGAATATAGGAGGAATAATATGTTGCTTTTTAGAAGAGGAAGTTCCGTCTTCAGTATGGGAAGGGGCAATGGGGTCGAATCTGTTTTTAATAACAGTTTTGTAGCGGTTGTCAGTCAGTTGCGCCAGGGAAGAGTTTGACCTAGATTTTCTTTTGTTGACGAGTTCAAAATCACCATCAGATTGGTTTTCAGTGATGAAATCCATCGCGCCATTTTCATGTTCGTTGCTTAATAGAAAACGTTTATTAAGAGGGTTCATGGTTTGGTCCGTTTCACCTAGTATTGTATGCTTACCGGCTTTGTTGGTGGTGGTATTGTCCACAGTCACGTGGTCGCGGGTTGATGAATAGTTGTGTTCATTTTGCAAGGTTAGGATTAGTTGTTTTAACACTGTTGGACGCATTTAGTATAAAAATGTACCTTACTGTATTGAAAATCAATCAGTAAATGTAAAAAAAAATGTTAACACCACAATGTTGTTAAAAGCACTTCTGAAATCCTAACAAAAACTATTTAAAATAATAAAAATATCAAAAGCAAAAAGAATAACACACTTTGCTGTCAAATCACAACAGCTGTCTTCAGATTGAAAATGATTTTAGTTTTTATTTTAACAAAATATTTTTATATCAGCTGTCTTTTAAAACAAAATTGAGTCTTCACCAGTAATAATAATAATAATAATAATAATAATAATAATAATAATAATAATAATAATAATAATAATAATAATAATAATAATAATAATAATAATTTTTTTTCTCGAGGGGAAATGCTCTCATGCACCTTCAGGGAGGAGAACGGTGCACTCCCCGGTGTGTGGGATTCGCACCCAATTAAAACCCCCCGCCTCAGGCTGTTGACCACTTCGGAATAACCTATTAAGGCATGGACCTCAAAGTGGAGCCTCGTATTTAAAGCTCAATGAACTTCGACCTCACCTTTTTTTGTGTAACGGAATGTAATGGAATTGGATTGAGAACAACCACTGATGTTCAAAACTTCTGAAACACATCTTAATTTAATTCTAAAATTTTCGTCATCTTTATCAGTCCATTTTAACCTAGACAGTAAAGGGAAAGCTATATCAAAACTCCTATCATCGACGCTATAACTCATCATTAACTGTAACCCTATCGGCTTATGGTCAGAACCCAGCTGTCTTACAACGCTAAAATCGTTTACCACATCTAAACAATCAACTGAGACCAAAGCATAATCTATTACAGATGTCCCTTGAGAACCAATAAAAGTGAATTCTCCTTCGCTATCACCTTCCAATCTGCCATTCAAATTCAAATTCAAATTCAAATTTATTTCGCATGCGCAATAAGTTTTTTACATGCAGTGATTATTTTTCCTCTCTAGCTAAAAGCTATTTGAGAGGATACTTAGATTAATTATTACATGCATCATACAATTTCAAAGTTCAAATATATGTTATTGATGGGCTTTTATACAATCTTAAATGACAACATAACATGCATAAATAAATATAGGAATAACAATAGAACAATGATAAAAATTTATAAATTAATAACAATTATATATAAATCATAACAAATATACATTTCGAACAACACAATCCTCTATGCTTCTCCCCCAGTCTGTGGGAAGTCGGGAAAACCAGCTGAGCAGGGTCCGTCCGGATACAACATGATGCTCAGATAAAGCTGCAGCATGTAGCAAACAACAAAACTGTACTTTATTTTCAAATAAAAAATAAAAGGATAAAATGATGATTCCCATTGTGTTATGTGTTTTATTATGTGTTCTTTTAACTGTTGATACTTTATTAACCCACCCAACTGGCTTACCTAACACCCACTAACTACTAACTCATGGATACTAACAACTAACCTATTGGTGAGTACTTAACAAATTACTAATTTCTAACTGTACTTATTAAGTTTTCCCTTTTTATATTACAATACTTGCCATCCCAGTAATGTTTATGTGTTTTGTATAAAATAGGTTTTTAATTTTGATTTTACATCACTCATAGTTTGCAAATTCTTTAAATCTTCAGGTAGGGAATTCAATAGATTAGGTATTCTAAATTCAGGAACATTTTTTCCATAACTATTATAATACCTATGTGTTCTAAACTGACGTTGCCTAATATTATAACCTATTTCATTTACCACTCTAAACTCCTCTTTGAAATAATTTCTTACTAAATCTGAATATTTAGCCAGAGCATCAAAACACATTATACCCATTAATTCCTGAGGGAGAGAACAAAAAAGAACTTTAGATATTCTATTAATGATATTTACAAGACGCTGCTTAATATATTCAGGAGACAAATAGTATACAGTAATTCCATAATTCACCAAGCTTTGAACAAGTGAAAAATAAATCATTCTTTTTGTGCTTATTGAGAAATAATTACTTAACTTGTAACATTTGTACATTATTACCCTCAAAATATTTGAAACAGATGTAATGTGTGTATCAAATTTCATATCAGAATCTATAAATATTCCTAAATGTTTGATATTTTCAAAAAATTGTAAAGGTTCACACAAACAGATCTGACCAGCTCCAAGAAAACAATCAATAGTATGGCAATAAATACTTAAATCTACATTTGCGGATAATCTTTTTTTGGGAGATTTAAAAATAATTGCCTTTGTTTTGGCTGAATTTAACTTAATCTTATTGTTAAAAAAATACTTTGTTAAGGTATTTTTTTGCATTTTTTATTTTTTTGTATTTTTTTTTTTTAGTCATCCTGCAAAAACCCCAGACCTACTCTCAAGTCAGTGTGAACTATATACATAATATTGTCATCAGCATACTGTAAAACATTGCTTTTGATTTTTAAATTTGCCATATCATTAACATAAATATTAAATAAAGTAGGCGAGATTACACTTCCTTGAACTAAACCACATGATTGGGTAAATCCATCACTAACAGAACTACCAATACTAACATGCAACATCCTATCCTTAAAATAATTCTTAAAAAACATAAACAAATTTCCTCCTATTCCTATTTTCTCCAATTTCTTAAGCATTATATCATAGTTAACAAGATCAAAAGCTTTTGTAAGATCAGTAGCGACAGCAATTACAAATTTATTTTCATTTAAGGCTTTATTGATATCATTTGTTAGGGTTTCCAAAAGATCCGTAGTGGATTTATTAGGCCTAAAACCAAATTGAGCTTTATTTATTATGCTATTTTCTTCCAAATAATTCTGCATCTGTAAACAAATATAATGCTCAAGTATCTTTGTAATTGCTGAGACTGACCCAACTGGCCTATAAGAATTAAAATCTTGCTTTCCACCTTTCTTAAATATTGGCCTTAGAAAAGTAACTTTCATCTTTTGTGGCATAACTCCAGTTTCAAAAATTCTCCTTATAAGATGCATCAGTACAAGCTTAAGCTTATAAATATTATTTTTTATATCTTGTGGTCTTATATTATCCGGTCCTGGTGAAGATCTAACATTCAATTTATCAACAGCCAAGTAAAATAAACTATCATTACTCTTCACAAAATTCATGCTTATTATATCTCCTGTTGTGAGCATGGTTTCATTAAAACTATTTGTCAAATCAAAATTTTGCCCTTGCATGTTTAACATAATATCATCTATTGTACTCTTAATGCTATCCCTAAACCTATTTGTTAAATCAAAAATATCTGTATCTTCTTCTACCTTAAAATTATGTTTAATAACTTTTACAATTGTAGGCCTTTCCTTTTTGTTTAGTAATTGGTTTACAATGTTCCACATTTTCCTACTGTCCTTACAATTCTCAGATAATTTACCTTCATAATAGTTTCTTTTTTCAATTCTTATTTTGTTAACAAGGTTATTTCTAGCATTCTTAAATTCCCTTCTTAAAGCAATATTGTACTTATCTCTTTTTATCATACTCCATAAATGTTTTTTCCTATCTATTAACCTTTGAATATCCACATTAAACCATGGATTTTGTTCGGTTTTTTACTGCATTTTACCTTACTTTTACAATTTTTATATATCCTGTTAAACCTAATAACTAACTCATTATATATATCATCTGGATCTCTTAGATCTAACATAGGCCACCAATTCTCTTGTTTTAAACATCTGTCTACTAATTTGTTACTTATTATTTCCTTCCAACCAAGTTCTTTACTTATATTAATATTTTTTACATCTATAGCTATCCCTATCCAAAAATGATCTGCTATTTTTTCTTCAATAACAAACGATTTATATTTATCAGAATGTAACTTAACATTAGCATGATCCAGACAAGTAGATACTAAGTTGTTGTTATAAAATTCTACCCTAGTTGGTTTATTAATAGTGTTAATTATTCCATGCGAGTACAATACATCTAGATACCTATCTGCACCGTACACATGTGTAATATAACATAGATTTATATCACCTAGCATAACAATATTTTTTTCTTTTTTTATTAAATCTGATGAGAGTAAGCTATCGAGTTCATTGATAAAGTCATTAACATTCAAATTTGGAGGCCTATAAAAAGCTAACATAATTATAGTTTCACCCTTGTAGTACATTCTTAAGACTATTAATTCGGCTGATGTGAAATTAACATTTATTTCCTCAACCATAATCTTATCTCTGTATAAACAGATAATGCCTCCTCCCTCTCCAGATTGTCTGCATTTTACAACACTGTCAAAACCTGGTATACCATACAGAACAGCCTCTTCATTTTTTTCCCTTACTTCATTAAAATTTTTATATCTATAAATTCCCTAAATGTTACTATCAGACCACTTCTTATTTTTTTTATATTTTTTAATGCTAAAAATAAATTCTTGTTTTTAAAAAATTTAAAAATCTTAAATTTGAAATGTATAACAATGCCAATTAACAACTATTCCTAATGATTTTTTTTTGTAAAAATTTTTTCTTAAATAACAAAAAATAAAATATATTTAAAAAAAAATTAATTTTAAATATTTTCCTATCGTTTCTATATTTTTTATTTAATGAAATATTTTATTAATTTCACTTTATCATATTTTTGGATTGTGATATTTTATGTTTTACCTATTGTTAAATCATAGTTTATGTGTTTATCATGGCAGCAAATGCATACTCTTTTCATGAATCATATGGAGATTAGGCAAACTCCTTTATTTATGGACATGTTGATGAAAGTGGTATATGTTAAAAAAATAAAATTTTTATGGTATAAATGCTACTTCAGTGTTCTCACAGCAGCAAACCTACTCACTCTTTTTCCCATTTAATCTTATGAGAATAGGCAAAAATTCTCATGTTACTGACAGATTTTACAAACTTGTCATATATTATTATTATATTATTGATTTGGAAACGCTGAGTACGCATCTGCTTTCTTTTACCCTTACTCATTCAAAATAATTATATCTATATGTTCAATTGCCTATGAGAAAGCTAGAACATACCATATTTCTTAAACTTCTTATATTTGTCATAATGCTACACCATTGCTATCTTGCTTTGATTTAAATCCATGCACATTATTCCAATCTAAATGTTAAACAATGCCCATCAGAAAACCTCATCCTCCTCCAAATGAAAAATTTTTGAAATTTTTAGTTAAATAAGAATAAATATTCCTTAAACTAATATGTACAAAATAATTTTAATTAATAGATATTATATAAAAAATGTTTTAAATATGCCTAACGTAACTAAAATCAATAATATGATTTCTTAAATGAAATGAAATGAAAGATCCCTTCCTTTATTTTATTTTTTCCAGATCCTTTTCATGGATTATTTGGATTGCCCTAGAAGACTCATCTTTCTTTATCATTATTTTACCTCCATTAAGCCACAAAAACCTATAGCCCTTAGACTTTTTTAATTCTTTGGCTTTAATCATCAAATTCGCAAAATAAGGTGTCAGATTATCATTGAAATATATTTCTCTCTCTGCTTGATCCCTACGGATTAAAGATAACTTAGGTTTAAACTTTCTCGCCTTACGGACTATACTGTCTCTTTTAGCCCTGGTGCAGCACTGGACGATGATCGGTGGAGTCTGGTTCTTGGCAGGGAGACGATGAGCCGTGATTTCTTCCTTATTTATTGTGATATTCATTGCAGCCAAAAGCTTGACAACCTCATCCGGTACATCCTCTGTTCTGGACGCTGGAATGCTTGTTATGATGAAGTTCTTACTCCTGCCATATTGTTTCTCACACTCTAAGGAAACCTTTAACTCATCAATGTCCTTTTGCATCAAAGCTGTTTTCTTCACCACGTCATTAACTTCTTCAGCTATGCTTTGGTATTTTTCCTGTACATCAGTTACTACTGCCATTAGACTGTCAATGCGCTCTATAATTGATTTTTCATGTTTATTAAACATGACTTCTAAGAGCTTTTTTAATGATAAGTAGGTAGGATCAACCACATCTTCTTCGTAATTTTTCTCAGGATTGCTGAGTAATCTGCCTCTGGGGCTCCTACAGTTAATACACTCCCACTCTGCTTTCTTTTGTGCACTTTTCCCTTTCCAAGTATTTTTTGATATCCCAGAACAGGTATAGTGAATCTCTGATTTACACTTACCACAGATAACAAAATCTCCATCAGAAGGCAAGTCTTTCTTGCAAGTAAAGCAGGACATTGTAACTTAGATGATAAATATTTAACCTAGGTAACTGTGTTTGCAATTTTGTTCGTGTTAGCTACTTCACCAGATTATCCGTGGTCCGTACCTTTCCGTCTTGAATCCTAACCTCCAAACCGTCCGAAACTCAAAACTGCACTCCGTTGATCTCTTACACACTTCTAGGATATATTTTATTACTCATGTCATTAAAGGGATCTTAAATTATGTGATATAACATTAAAACATAGTTGATAAATTATTTAAAGAGTTAATAAGTCAAAAAGTATTTGTAGCCAAGATAGAGCTGTGTGTTCAGGTCCGTCACTGCCAACTTGATGATTCATTATATCAAAACCATAATTTTCACACATCTCTAAAATTAGCTTCCCTTTACTATTCACAACTTTGTCTTTAGCCATTCTATCGTTTACTATAGAACTGTTCCTACTATCAAACTGATCTGGAATAATTTGTAAATTTGACGTTCTTGCATTTAAATCCCCTATCAAAATAAAGTTTTTATGAAAATTGTCTGTGAGTAAACTGTTTAATTTTTGAAAATCGTTTTCCCAAACATTATAATTTAAATACAGGGGGATTATTGTTAATTCTTTGAAATTAAACACATTCTTAACCATAATAATATCAAAATCATTTAAAACTGAAAAACTTTAAGCTCTTTAAAAATTTGCTTTTTAAATTAATTCCAACTACCACACCTCCCATTGCCCTACCAAATTAAATGTTCTTTGAGCAAATTGATATATAACTTTGAAACCATTAAACCAGGGGTGCCCACAGGGGGGGTCTATGACGCAGACTGCGTCATTGAAATTCTTGGGGGGGTTCCAAACAATTTTTTTGAAGGGGGGTAAAACGGATTTTAACAGTGTTTAACGGTCTTGACATTCAAAAATATATTACATCACTAGATAGAACGTAAATAATAATGTACGTAGTGTCAATTTAAACATAGTTTGTTTTTCTATCTGAAAATGTATAAATGGCAATGACAGTGCTCGAATATTTTCCGTGATTGTGGCGGCAGCGGAAGGTCCGGCGAGTTTCGGAAATACCTACTCGATTAACCTCGGGAGTCTTGTTGGTGTAAGACGACAGACACAAGCTGCGCGACTAGGTTATGTGATCGTTGCCCTTGCGTCTTTGTGTTTGTTACCCTTACCATCTCAAAACTAATATTACCACTGAGCTGTGATAATAAGTTTGTTAAATTTTGTATTGTTTTTACACATTTAAAATGCTCAAAAGCAAAAACTTTTTAAGTATAAATGTTTAGAGTTGTTTTGCATGACTACCGTTAGGCATGACAAATGGAACGAACACTGGGTAAAAAAGAAACGTTAAAAACCCTATGGATTTTTAATACCTTTATAAATCTTCTTTTAGTTTTGGATAAAATAAGGGGTGCTTACGAGTATTATCTACACCTTTGTTTATGGTATGGGATACCAACTTACATGGGGGGGCTGGTTCTAAGTTTTGGGGGGGTGCTTCATGAAGCTTGGGGGGCATCCCTGATTAAACAAATCACTAAAATACTTTTCATCGTTTTTAGTGACAAAGGTCTCTAACAAAATAAAAAGATCACACCCACTAATTAACTGTATAAATAAACTACTACTAACCTTGGACTTAAGTCCACACACATTATAGGAAACTATCTTAATATTTTGTCCATGTCTGATGTCACCGTCTTCTTCTTCCTCGGGATTGGCGTTATCCCTTCAGCCCTGGGTGATGGTCGCGGCCGGCGCTGTAGGGGTCTGCGACGGTTCTGAAGGTGACGCTGGTGTTGCATCCTCGGCACCGTGACGTTGGCTCGCATTCCATGGTCGCCTCTGGCATCCCTTTTCTGTGAGTTCAGCAATGAAGCGGGAGAAATCGTGTCCTGTGATCTGGCGGAGTTTCTCGACCCCATTCTGCCTTCCTGCCCACAGTTCACCATCCTTCCAGTGGAATCGGCAGTTGTCCACAACTAGGAGGTCGAAATTAATTGGCAGCACTGTCTGCGTTTTGAACATAAGTCCATTAAGTAAGCTCGTCAGTTTTTTAAAAGATTAGTTCATTTAAAAAAGTGAGTCAAGTGTTTTAATCAAGTTAAAAAGGTGTATTTAATATCATCGTAGTGACTCACTATAAAAATAGTGTACAGGATTGGAAGTGGACAGTAACGTTTAGTGATAACGCCGAGGTCGCCGTTGTGGATTGACTACACACTACAAATGGCGGATAGTGTCTTATCAGATAGCCAATGCTAACCGTATCAGTTTGTGGTAGGCATTAGCCAGTGTCGTTTGAGGTAGTGGCGTTCGATAAAGTTCAGTTGTATGAGTGGGCAAAAAATTACCGAGTTTTTCTCACCTGTGTCGTCGCGAGTAAATAAACGTTCGCGGTCAAATTCGTCCCCGGAGCTCGTGAGTGATACCAGACGTGCCAAGATGGAGGATCAACTTGTAGGCAGCTTGACCCTGGGAAAGTTAACCGAAGTGTTCAGTGGACTTCTAGACCAGAAAATATGCAGCCTTGTGAGTAAGGAGGATTTCGAACAGCTCTCTAATGAGGTTATTAAGCTATCTGATAGTAATCGTGTAGTTCAGGAGCAACTGTGTGAATTAAAAAGGGAAAATAGGGCGATAAGTGCTAAGCTAATTGACCTAGAGTCACGGTCACGGAGGAACAATTTGATCTTTAGAGGTATCAAGTGTGACGGTAAACAAGTGGACTGCAAGCATATAGTTAAGCAATTCTGTAAGGATATGTTTGGTTGTAACGATAATGTGTGGGTGAACAGAGCTCATCCTCTAGGGAGTGATAACAAAACTATAATAGCACATTTCCCCGACGATTATGATTACATGTACATTATGTCTTAGGTCTGGGGGGGTGTGATTTCTAAGATGGAAAACATGTAACAGGTTTCCATAGAAACTACCAGAACTATTGTGTTGATTTTTTTAATATAAAATAATAAGAACAGCTGTTCAGATGAACTTAGACCATTCCCTTTAGACATATCCATGATCTAACCTATTTCCCACAGGGAAGTAAATACAAACACTTTCATATAGATAGTGGCATTGGCTAAGCCACGTACCTACGGATGATGCTAGGTTCACAACCGATTCAGGCATTCGGTTGTAAATCGATTGTCTTTCGCTTCCGAATACAAGGTTTTGATTTCAACTCTGTCCTTTGTGTATTCGCCACTCAGACTTGTCTGGACTAGTAGTTGTGGGATCTGTAAGTTTTATGGTTATTTGACAAATGTAATTGAAAATTTTGGTCTAAAATTTAAAATTTAATTTTTTTTTAAATTTAATTAAATTTAAAACTTGGTCTAAAAAGTAGGGGTGGTATAGCGTTTATAAACCCGAATCGGCATTTTCACCATTTTTAATTATTGAAATATAGCATTTTAAGCCCAAAATTGTCACGTTTTTTGCACATTATAGGGCATAAACCATCATTTTTAACCCTAAATCAGCCCATTTTTCCAATTTTAATAGAAAACCCCCGTTTTAAGCTCAAAACCATTTTGGGATTATTTTTGCGCAGATTGAACATTTTTGAAAAAAAATCCCTAAACCGTTATTCATATCCAATCTATTACCTATCTGATATGATACAGAACATTTAATAAACAATTTAACACATCACATACCTTACAGAGACCCTCAGACACCGTACATACCACCGTGCGTATCCAATGTCCTGTGCAACAGCCCTGGGCGTCGTCTCACTGTCAACTCACGGCTCGCGTCTCGCGGTGGCTCGCGGCCAATGAATGCGCTACACGTCCGACTTGAGACAGTAGTCACGTCTTGCCTCGGCTCGGGCGCAACAACTGTACTGTCCACACACGGCTTATGACATCCACCCAACCCAACAATATTTCTACATTGTAACTAGGTCATTGAAATGTTACTTTGCTAAATGGGAATGTTGAATTGCAGAGGTTTAAAAGACCGCGCTGTTAACCAACAGTCAGTTAACCAGTGAAGTCAATTCAGCCAGTGTTGTCAGTGGAGTCAGTGCTCAACATCATCAGTGCGCAGTCAGGTTTTTATTCTATATAAAAATGAATAACTACACTTGCAATTTTTGTAAAAGACAATTTTCCTTAAAACATAATTTAACTCGACACTTTAAATTGAAACATAATTCGAGTTGTGACGTTTGTCAATTAACCTTTCAAAACAGAGTAGAACTGATGTCTCACATAAAAAGACATAAGAATTACTGCCATTCATGTAAACGAAATATTAAAAGAGATTTTAATCGACACGTTGCTTCCTGCAGTAAGAATAAAGTGTTTATGAAACGTGAATTTCTTGGTGAATTGGTAATGAACGAAGTTTTTACCTCACTACATCAAACACCACTTCCAGTGAAATGGATTTTGGTTAGAAATGTTAGATTTGTTCATCATCTTCAACTGAGAATGTAATTATTGATAAAAGCTGCTCGGCCATAATTAGAAGTTTAACCAATCTATCCATTGAAAAAAGAGGATTACAACCGCAAATTAATGAAGGTTTATTGAAGATTGAAGACTCGATGATTAAATTTCAAGCTGTTGGGAATGGTTGGATTTATGATCATACGGTACTCTCAAATGGGAATTGTTCATATACAAATACACTCCTTTGAATCCTAAATCATATATTGCTTCTCCAGAATACATCAAATCGACTCACTCTGTATTGAATATTAAGAATTCCGATAACAAATGCTTTTTGTGGGCTGTCTTAGCAGCATTACACCAAAACAAAACAACCCCTATCGAGTATTTCACTATATACTATATCAGAATCAGCTGAATATGAAAAATATTAGTTATCCTGTTAAATTGGCTGATATAGAGAAGTTTGAAACGCAAAATGACAAATCTATTAATGTGTATGGAATACAGGGCAAAACCATATATCCACTAAGAATGACTAAGATTTGCCTTCCTACACATGTCAATTTACTATTTTAAAAAAAAGGACGCATAAGTCATTACTGTCTAATTCGTGACTTTAACAAACTTCTATTCAACACAACGAAATACACTCACAAGAAACACTACTGCTACTTGTGTCTTCAAAGATTTTTTACCAAAGAAAATCTAAACAAGCATTTTGAAGATTGTAAAAATTTTCAGCCCCAACGTGTTGAAATGTCCTCCAAAAATATATTAAAATTTACAAATTTCAAGTATCAGATTAAGGCGCCTTTCGTGATATATTGTGATTTTGAATGTTTTATCAACCCAACAACACAAGAACATTCCCCAAGCGGTTTCGCATTTGTGGTAATTAAAGACAATGAAACAGTTTTTCAAGAAACTTATAGTGGTGAAAATGTTATGGACGTATATTTTCAGAAACTACAGTATTTGCAGTTTATGACAACATTAAACCACAAATGAATGTATATGTACCGTTAACTATGACCCATGAACAAGAAACATCATTCAGAACGGAAACAATTAGTCACATATGCGAAAACCCAGTAGATGACACTGTCAAGGTCCGAGACCATTGTCATATGACTGGGTTATACAGAGGTGCAGCCCACAACGCGTGTAATTTAAATTATAAAATTACAGACAAAATCCCAGTCTTATTTCACAACTTGAAGAATTATGACGCTCATTTGATAATGCAACATTTAGGTAAATATGAACAACATATAATAAATGTAATCGCCAAAGACTTTGAACACTACATATCATTTTCAGTTGACGATCTGGTATTTTTGGATTCATACAGCTTCTTAGCCCTGCCGTTACATAAACTAGCAGCAAACTTGGATGGTTTCAAATTTATTCACGAACCACTACTTCAACGGAAAGGTGTATTTCCATACGAGTATATGACCGGCCCTGAAAAGTTTTCTGAAAATTGTCTCCCGCCCATCGAAGCTTTTAATAATAAATTAACAAAAGAAGATATTTCACCTCAAGATTACGAACATGCTCAAAGTGTGTGGTCTCATTTCAACATACAAAATTTAAAACAATATCATGATTTATATCTTAAAACTGACGTATTGTTGTTGGCGGACGTGTTTGAAACCTTTAAAGACTTGTGTTTACAGTAATACAAACTTGACCCCGTTCACACGTATTCGCTACCTGGTTTAACATGGCAAGCCTGTCTTAGAATGACCAGGGTTGAGTTACAAATTTTCAGTGACATTGACATGCATCTGTTTATAGAACAAGCGATTCGTGGTCGGGTGTCTATGGTTTCAACACGTTATGCAAAAGCTAATAACAAGTACATGGGTGAACATTATGATCCTAATAAAGAAAGTGTATTTCTAATGTATCTTGACTGTACCTAATTCGCTTTATGCCACGGCCATGTGTGAAAAATTACCCGTCGACACATTTCATTGGACAGACAATTATGACCTGACTGATGAGCAGTTTGGATATATTCTTGAAGTGAACCTTAAATATCCCCAGAGCTTACATGATTTGCATAATGACTACCCACTAGCCCTAGAGAAGATGAATTCCAAATTAATTCCAAATTTACATAACAAGACCAAGTACATCCTTCACTACAAAATTCTACAAAATATGAAGAGTTGGGTTTAGTTGTTACTAAATATCATAGAATGTTAAAATTTAGACAGTCCAACTGATGGATGGCACCTTATGTTAATTTTAACATAGAGAAGAGGAAACAGGCTAGAAATGATTTTGAAAAGGACTTTTACAAGCTTATGAACAACAGCCTGTTTGGTCGGACTATTATGAACCAAAGAAATTTTCGAGATATTAAGCTTGTATTCGAGTCCAAACTAACAAAATATGTTAATATGACTAGGTTTGACTGTACAAAGAAATTTGAAAATAATCTCCATGCAGTTCATCTGAACAAGCTTGTTTTAAAACTCGACAAACCAATATATCTGGGAATGACAATTCTGGACTTGAGTAAGCGAATCATGTATGACTTTCACTATGGTTACATGTCAAAATTTAAGAAAAAGAACCTGTTACTTACTGATACGGATTCATTAATGTACAGTATATACGTTGAGGACTTTTACAGAGATATTGAAGCTGATTTGAAGCATTTTGATACATCAGGATATCCAAAAGACCACTTTCTATACTCCAGAATGAATGCCAAAGTTACTGGTAAATTTAAAGATGAACTCAACTCGTCTATAATGTTTGAGTTTTGTGGACTAAGACCAAAATTATATTCATATATTCCCCTAGAGTGGATTGAGTCTCATAATCCCAACCTCGAGACCAAAAGAGCGAAAGGCTGTGACCGAGCAACGGTTAAACATGTATTAAGACATCAACATTATCTTAACTGTTTAAAGTCAGGAGCAGATCATTTTGAGGACGTCACACGGATCCTGTCATCTAGTCATCATATTAAAACCACAACTTTAAACAAGAAGGTGCTATCGTACAACGATGACAAAAGATTTATTCTTGAGGATGGCATTAGAACGCTCGCACTAGGTCATTGGCGAATCCCTACTGAGACCGGTTCATTCATGCCGGCAGTATAATTTAGAGGCCACATTCCAGCCATACAACCCGGCGGCTACACTACACACCGGCGGGCCGGAGTCATTCATCCCGAAGGCCACACTGGCTAGCCGGAGTTTTATTGTATCATTCAATAAAAAACTTGTCAAACATATATCTGTATCTTCCATTGTTTTTTTGTCTTTCCTTGTCAATCACCATGAAACTATAATTATTTTTCCAACACTGGTGACATAGATTACGAAATTCTTTAAATGTAAAGTCATTTCCAACATGATTATTGTAAATGTGTTTTAAATTTAAATCATCTTGTTTAAAAATTATCAGAACATTTACATTGTCTCGAATATATTTATCTACTTTAGTATAAGACTGAGCCAAGTCAAAACAGTTAATATTTCTATGTCTACCCATTGCAAAGAACTGTGTAATATTTGGACAATTTATATCATCAAACACTACAATTGAGTGTCGTTTTACATCATTTGGTGTAATTTTACATTCAGAGTAAGTAAATAATCTTACATCTTCTTCACACAATTTAATAATTTCACTTAATTTTCTGTACTTTTCTTGCTCTAGAGTCTTTAATATAATGTAAATATTGCTGAATTTTAAACCATTTCTGTTGACTATTAAATTTTAAATGACGTTAGTCTTTGTCTTACACGGCACCGTCGACCATGTCACTTGGGACTAAGCCCCGTGAAATTCGAGTAGGTTGGATCTATGACCTCTCGAAAGAAAATCTTATCAAGACGATGGAGCAGTATGGTCTAGACACTGTGGGAAGGGCTGACGATCTACGTCGACGGTTTTCCTCGTTCTGGAAGAATCAGGCCCGCACGAGTGGCGACGAGCCCCCGTGGCTGGGTGGTCCATTGTCCCCGGTGTTCGCGCCATCAACCTCCGATAGTCTTCAGGTCCCGGTCCACCATGCCCCTCTGCCGAAGATAGTCGTTACAGCTGACGATGAAAGTGGTGCAGTGGCTGGACTTGGGAGGGAATTGGAGAATGTGAAAATGATGTTGGGTCTTCCTCCGAACGCTGATTTTCGGACATTGAGAAAGACTTTGACTTCAGTGGTGATGCAGTCAAGAGATAGCGCCCCGACTCACGATTCCGGTCTACCATACGCTGGTGTGGCTGCTCAACCACTCCCCTCTGGGTTTGGTCATAGACCCGAGGAGGTGATACACCCAGCCGTTAGTTTTGAGATACCTGTTCGTCCTGCCACTTTGGAACTCCCAGATAGGTTGGAAGATAGAAGGACGACCACACGACCGGTATTCCCGAGAGACAGTCCCACCGTGTGTAACATGGTTAGGAAATGGGGACTAAAATTTGATGGGAAACGAGATCCCGTGTCTTTCCTGGAGCGAGTGCAGGAGTTGACAGAGTCATACTCCCTGACGCATGAAGACTTGCTGAAGGCGATGCCGGAGCTGCTACAATAAGGCTCAGCTTTACTGTGGTATCGGAATTGCAAGGATCTCTTATACTCATTTGACGCTTTTCGTCGACATTTTGAGATCCAGTTTCTACCTCCAGGGTACCGTAGAAACTTGGATGAGGAGATCCGCTTGAGGACACAGGGAGAGAACGAGCACTTCCGAGACTTTGTCACTGCCATCACAACGCTGATTCGGCGAAGTGCGACGTTGTCTGAACAAGGGAAACTTGACCTGATCTTCAAGAATATGAGGCCAGAGTACAAGTTGATGGTCAGGCGTCAAGATTGCGCTACGTTGGCCGACATGATGGAGAAGGCTGAGATGGAGAAGGCTACGAGGCCTACCTTCGAGACAAAGCTATTTTTCGTCCACCTCCCGCTCCGAACGTCGCGCTGGTTCTGGAAATCGCGTACGTCCATAAGAGAAGGGACGATAAGAAGTTTGAGGCAGCAGTGGTGGACAACCAACATTCTAGCGCACAAAGAGACCCCCTGCCACGGAATCGACAAGTCCCTGCCAAGGATAGTGGACAGCAGTTGGGTTCTTATCGATCTCGGCAGAATTGGTCCTCACCGGCTAATGGTGGATCTGACACCTCGACCAGCACGCGGTGTTATCGGTGCCAGGAGATAGGCCACATGGCTAGAGGGTGTAGGAAGCCGAGGATAGTCAAGTGCTATGGATGCGTTAAACCCTGTATGACGTTAACCCAGTGCGGATGCAAGGCGGGAAACGGAAAACCAGCTCAGTCAACGAGAGGTCATCTGAGCGGGGGAAGCCACAACGAACGACCTCCACAGAGTGGGCAGAGTGGCTCGAGAAAATAAACACCTTGGTTGCCAATGTGGAATACGGGGTGCCCACTGTGGACGCAAGGCCCTTTGTCAATATTGACCGGATGGGCGAGGAATTTTTGGCTCTGTTGGACACTGGGTCCGTGGTAAATTTGATTGGGCGAGGAGTCGCTGATCATTTACTTTCGCTAGGTTTCGAACCGACGCAGCAACTAATACAGTTACGCATGGCAGATGGATCTAATGCTAGGATTGAGGAATGTTTTCAGCTGTCTGGCGAAGTAGATAACAACCGATGGACGGGAGACGCTTTATACATACCCACTCTTACTTCGGATATGATTCTTGGAATAGAAGCTATCCAAGAGTTGGGTCTAGTGAGTGACAGTCGTGTCGAAAGCATGGACGTGGGTGATAGTCGTTTAGGTCATGTGGGCTGGATAAACCATGTCATTGGTGACGAAGACCCTGTAGGCTCTGCGGTAGTAGGTCCCCTAGAAATCTCGAACGTTGACACTTTGCCAGATGAGGTGGTAGACTCAGTCGTGGGTGGAGACCCCGAATCTTTGGAGTCGTACGAAAACCCCTCACTCACACCTTTAGATGAAGAACAGGCTAGAAGTTGCAGACGTTTTTAGAGGCTGAATTGCCGCTATTAGATGAAGTGCCTGGGAAAACTCACCTCCTGGAACATGTATACGGTTGAAGGAGGGAGCAGTCCCGGTCAAACAGAGACACTACCCGTGAAACTCAGCTATGCAGGCCGTGGTTAACAAGGAGGTGGAGTCTATGCTGGAAGATGGGATAATTGAGCCGTCGTCTTCGCCATGGAGCTCACCTGTTGTTCTGGTGAAGAAACCGTCTGGAAAGTTCCGAATGTGCTTAGACTTGCGGAAGGTTAACGAGGCCAGTGTTCCTGATGCCTATCCACTTCCGAGGATTAATGCCATTCTGTAAAAATTGAGACGTGCTCGATATATAACCACACTCGACTTGTACAGGGGTTATTGGCAAGTTGGACTGAGTGAGGCAAGTCGCCCTATAACTGCGTTTACAGTGCCTGGAGTCGGCCTCTTCCAGTTCAGAGTCATGCCATTTGGATTACACTCGGCTGGAGCTACTTTTCAACGGCTCTTGGACAAGGTGGTTGGTCCCGACTTAGAACCTCAAGCGTTCGCATACCTTGATGACTTGGTCTTAGTTTCTGAAAGTTTTGATGAACATTTTGAACTACTGAAGACCGTCTTTACAAGATTAAGGGAAGCTGGTCTGCGCTTGAATTCAGAGAAATGCCATTTCTGTAAAACCCGGTTGAAATACTTGGGTCATGTCATAAGTGACGCTGGAATTGCAACCGATCCAGAGAAGGTGAGGGCAATTCAGGAATTCCCGACTCCGCGGAATGTGAAGAATCTGCGAAGTTTCCTTGGTCTCGCGAGTTGGTACCGACGTTTCGTCGATGGTTTCGCTTCTGTTGTGAGACCCCTGACAAAACTTCTGAAGAAAGAAGTAAGATGGCAGTGGGATATGGAGCAAGAAAAGGCTTTCACGGAAATGAAATGGCGCTTGAGTTCGACACCAGTTTTGGCGTGTCCTGACTTCTCGAAGACATTTGTTCTTCAAGTAGATGCCAGTAACGAGGGCTTGGGTGCAGCATTGACCCAAGACCAGCGTGACAAGGAAGTCGTGATCGCTTATGCGAGTCGCCTCTTATCAGACCAGGAGAAGAACTATACCACCACGGAAAAGGAGTGTTTAGCCTTGGTCTGGGCCGTACGGAAGTTCCGACCATACCTTGAGGGTTATCGCTTTGTGGCTATCACTGACCACGTTGCTCTCCAATGGTTGATGAAACTTCAAGACCCGTCGGGTAGATTGGCCCGCTGGGTGATGGTGCTGCAACAGCATAATTTCGAGATCCGTTATCGGAAGGGAACTCTAAATCGAGTAGCTGATGCTCTCTCTAGGCAGCCTGTTGGGGAAGAACCGGTCGATGGTTTGGAAGAACCTGTCGATGGTTTGGCTGATGTTGCCGTAATTTCTGAGAACCCCACGGACGATAGGAACGGAGAGCTTGATACGGATACCAAGCAGAAGGATGTGTGGTATGATCGCACCATGTCAGGAGTTCTGACGAGTCCCAAGCGTTTCCCGAGATTTTGCCTGAAGGACGGGATACTTTACAAACGCTTTGGGAAACCCCAAAACTGTGAAGGGGATGAACAAGTTTGAAAAATGTGTGTTCATTCGTCGAAGCGAAGGGAGACCCACACCATCCACGTTAAGGATCTCAAACCTTTCCGTGAAAGAACCGTGTAGTGACACTTGGTTGTGGTGGTGGGTTTAAGTAAGAAGTTTTTTTTCTTTTTCCCCTTTTTCTTCTTTTTGCACCCCGATGTTGGTGGGGGGTGTAACGAGCCGTTTTAGTTGGGGGGTAAAGATGACATGATTTCGTCGTCGCTGCGAGCGGCGAGCGGTAGGCCGTGGCCATATCACCTGCCACCGTTGGCCGTTGACCGTTGACCCGGCTTATCAGTGAAGCTTGGGTGGAAGGTCCTGGGGACTAGGCAGTCGAGCTTCGGTCGTGGCGCGGCAAATATCGTGGGAGTTCGCTTTCTGTGACATAGTGTGTGTCGATCGTGAAAGTATATCGAAAGTAAGTGCTAAAGTGTCCTGTGAATTAAGAGTTGGGTGAGAGATCCACTCTTGGGTGAGTTTCGCCGAATATTCTCTCAAAGTATTTAAGATATTTGATTATTAATTTCTTAAATTGGCCAGCATTACTCACTTGTGAAGACCTGCCATTAGGCGCTCTTTGAGGAGTACGAGAGTCGTTTATTTAGGCCAACTTGTACAATAATAAAGTACCGTAATTATAAGAAGTGCTTGTAGATTATATTGTGGATATTTAAGTCAGCACATTATAGTTATTAATTACTGGTAGCGTACGAGTTCTGGCAAGATTGGCGGGTCTAGACAGGCACTAGACACGTTCGCGCGGATGATCCGTGTAGACCCGGTCGACCCAGTGAACATAACAATAATTAATTTAGTAGTTCGATTCAAGGAAATATATCTTGGTGGCTGGTGTAGAGAGACCAGATATTTCTAAATTAATTTATAAGATTATTCATTGGATTGATGGTCGATCTGGGTGCGTCCTGCTGATAGGCCCCTACGAGCGATCCTGTGTGGGCACGTCCCTGGTAACGACGCCACGTGCCGTCCTGCATTTCGGACAATCCACGACGCGCAGACTTACTTTAAAATACCCCGAGTAAGAAACGGCGCCCGTGACGTGCACACTATCTTTAATTTACCCCGGGTCTGGCAATGATGAGGCAGCTCTAATATAGAATTTTATATTTTATTTATCTTTCAATAATGCCTGAGTCGGACCCAAATTTATCGTTGCTCTAGTGCAGCCCCTGATTACTGCTAAAACGATCCCTGGGGTATCCCTGCCATTGTAGGCTGAGCCGTCCGAGCATTAAATAAATTCTTTTGCCGATATTTTTCTACAGGGGGAAATACGTCATAAATATATAAACATTGTAATTAATGTATTTTTTATTTGGCCAACATATAAACATGTGACTTTTAATCAGATAGAAAATAAAAATATAAAAACATAATCCTCCAAAGCCATAAACTATTAACGTGGTGAATAAATCTGTTCATTTTTTACAGTAGCCTACACATTCACTTCATAGTTTTACATAAATGAATGATTCAGATGGCATTAAATAGTAAAGCATATTGCTAATGGAAAGTTAACCAATCAGCTGTAGCTAAGAAATCAAATGTTTTCATTGTAGGCATTTTGTAAACAAACTTAATCTCAATAAGGTTAACATTAGAAATTTAAAACGCCATAAAATCGAAACTTTGGGGGGTTTCGAAAATATTTTGTCACTAAAACCTTCCCGGACACATGTAGAGCATGGGGATCGGATGAGTAGTTTGGCAACGCATAAAGGACATACATAAATACATTCAATTTTATATATAGAGATTGAAAGTTGTTTAAGATATTTTATAAATTAAGTTTTGAGATTAAAATTTTTTTATTTGACATTTTTTATGGGCCCATCCATTGATGACGTCGTTCATTTATGACTAGGTTATTGACTTAAACTACAACAACTACAAACTACAAACTAAAAACTTGACGTAAACTATTGAAACGACGTTGAAGAACATCCCTGAAGCTAGCTAACGAATAAACATAATATTCAATATGTGTTTAAAGTTTGAATCAAGACAAATCGAGATTTCGGGGCACCAAGGGGTTGTTTTCGGGGATGAAGATACGTGAATTTACGTGAATGCTGTTATTATGACTGCTGCTGTGTCGGTAACGTAGATCCATTAGATTCGATTGAGATCCAGTCGTTGAAAAGCAGTGTTGTCACTTCTAGGGATATGTCCCGTTTCTAGGGACATTTTTGACCTGAAAGGGATTTTCTTGGGACATAATTTGTTCTAGGGATTTCTAGGGACAAAGCCTTGATGAATCCAAAATAGGAAATTTCATTGCTTATGGGCTAGTTCAGGTCAAATAAAAACAATTATGAATCAGCAGAACTTCCAAACAGTATTATTCCCTCAAATACCTCAACCTTCTGGTATTTAATGTAAATACTTCTTCTGACCAAACAAAGTTGAGTTACAAAAGAGAATTATTAAAACTATAACAGTGTAGATTCTAAACACAAGACGCGTTGGAAAAGTCCAACTAATTGTTAATTTTATATAAAACTATTCTGTTTAAAACTTTAACTGACTCATTCCTTTGAATTTATAAAATACATTTATTTATTAAAAACTTATATGGGCCTACCTAAACTTAAAACATTTGGTACATGAGTAGATTATAACATAGATGAACGGATACTAAAAAAAAACTTATAATCCGTTCCTCTCTGATTATATGTAATATGAAGCTATATAACATTTAATATAAAATAAAACATTATTTAAGAAAATATTAAAAAATGTTATAAAATATTATTCATATTTCCGTGGAGACATAGAGGATTAAATTTAGTCTGTATCATGCATTATAACCACGAATGTATGTTACTCTTTGTACTAACTTAGAAATTACTCTTGATACGTCCCGTGCCGTCCTTTAGTAAATTCTATTATCAATGTTTCCTTATACTAAATTAAGCCTCAATAATTAGTAATCAAGATATGTCAAACTACAAAATATAAACAGTAACAATTATACTGAGGACGTTTAAGTGCGGACACTAACATTTTAAGTGTATAGAAATGTAAAAACAAATACCTATTTCATATAATTATCATAAATGATAATAATTTAACAAAGTTACTGAAATTGTGGGTTTAGGGATTTTTCTAGGGATATTTTATAGAAATCTAGGGATTTCTAGGGACAAAAAATGTGGGTTCTAGGGACTTTTTGTTTGATGTTGGTGACAACACTGTTGAAAAGCCTATCAGCCTGTCCGTTGTGTATGGTGATTTAAAATAAAAATAAAATTGTTGGCTGTGTTTGTTTAAAGTCAAAAGTCACAGATAGGCGATTAATATTTTTGTGGTTAATTACTCCTAATTTAATGACTGAATTTGTTTGTCAGTCTGTTAACAAGTTTATTTATAAAATATGGAGCAAACAAATGAAATGTCTAATCATCATTTGGTCGACTTTGACTGGAGTATTAAGGTTAGTTAAAATCAAATGAGATTATATCTGCCACTTGAATTTGGGCGAACCAAAACGCTTGCAGTCTTGATTGGTAGAAATAAATTCAATAAGGATTATAATCTCATGACCCAGGTATCAGACTCCTACTATGTTGCCTTAGGTAATACCATAACCTTTTTGGTACATAACTAATCTTTTTGTGAGCTGATGTTAATTGACTGCAGCAAATTACAATATATGCCTATATTTGCTCAGCTGATCTGGGTCTTTGTGAAAGCAGATCAATGCAATGTCAACGCAAGCAAGTGTAAGTCTCAATTCAACTTCCTGAAGAATTGCTACTTGCACCCCATGTTAATCGCCATTAGAAATCTTAGGTAATTGTCACCTAAAATTAATTGAAGTGAGAGTATCTACCGGTTTGTGGGACCATCTAAAATGCTGACTGCCTAGACTTACAATGCTATTTATTAAAATCAGTGCCACCGACCTCACAGAGCTGAAAATTTGCATAAATAACCATATATATGTAAGGAACATGTCCCCAAAGTCTTAAACACCAAACCTTACTAGAAGTTCTTAAAATGATGCTTAAGAACTTTTCTTAAAATCAGTGCCACCGAACTCACAGAGCTATGAAAATTTGCATAAATAACTGTAAGGAACATATCCCCAAAAAGTCTTAAACGCCAAACCTTAGTAGAAGTTCTTAAAATGGTGCTTAAGAACTTTTCTTAAAATCTGTGCCACCAAACTCTAGGGCATTGTTCCTGGGTGGGAAACATATCTAAATATCATATTTAAATTGTCCGGAAGTCCTTAGTTACTCACAAAGCCTCCATTTTGTTTTTTCACCTATAATTTTTTTCGGAATAATGGTTAAACGTAAGGAATTGAAACTTTGCACAAACATTTATGACCAATAGACAAAGCTACAAAAAATTGTGATAATTTCTCAAATTCATAAAACAAAATGGCGGCCATTTAAAATTTTGTCTCAAATAACTCTTGAACCGTTAATTTAACAGAAAATTTACAAAAACAACTTTTTTTAGGTAATGTAATTACAAATCGATTGACACCAAATTGTTTTAAACTAGACAAATATTACCTGAGATATGGCAGCTTTAGTGATAGGTGACCACTTGAGCTTAGTTGCAGTGCAGGTCAAGCCATGCGACTAAAGTTTGCCACAACAATGCAACAGCCTCTGACTGCTTACTGTCATTAAAATTCACACAAAACTCCCAAACTTTTTATATCAGCTGTGGTAAAAGTCAAAATACTTTTTTACAAACTCTGTGAGTTCAGTGGCACTGATTTTAAGAAAAGTTCTTAAGCACTATTTTAAGAACTTCCTGTAAAGATTAATGTTTAAGACTATGGGGATATGTTTCTTACATATATATGGTTATTTATGCAAATTTTCATAGCTCTGTGAGTTCGGTGGCAATTATTTTAAGAAAGGTTCTTAAGCACCATTTTAAGAAGTTCTAGTAAGGTTTGGTGTCTAAGACTTTAGGGATATGTTCCTTACATATATCTGGTTATTTATGCAAATTATCATTGCTCTGTGTGTTCGGTGGTACTAATTTTAAGAAAAGTTCTTAAGCACTATTTTAAGAACTTCTAGTAAGGTTTGGTGTTTAAGACTTTGGGGATATGTTCCTTACATATATATGGTTATTTATGCAAATTTTCATAGCTCTGTGAGTTCGGTGGCAATTATTTTAAGAAAAGTTCTTAAGCACCATTTTAAGAACTTCTAGTAAGGTTTGGTGTTAAGAATTTGGGGATATGTTCCTTACATATATCTGGTTATTTATGCAAATTTTCATAGCTCTGTGAGGTTGGTGGCCCTGATTTTAATTAATAGCATTTTAAGTCTAGGCCGTCAGGGTTTTAGATAGTCCCCCGGTTTGTATCATGTTTTTTCTTGTTAGAGAATTCAATCCTTCAATTTACGTCCTTGTGGGTGTGTGTTTCAGTAATTTGCAATAACGGAACACTGATTCTAAGGGTCGGTTTGATATTTGAAGCAGTCTATATAGGCTTAGTGCTTACGTTCTTCGACAATTAGTATCCTGAGCTATAAAATGGAAAGGTAATGGGGTGTATGTTCCAAAGGTTATGTAAAATTTAGTACTTTAGTATTATACCGACCACATCCATACATTTTATTGTATATTACGACATCCAGCACCCTGTAGAGTTATTGATATTTTTAACCTATTAATATTCTTTTACTAAAGAAAATTAACCTAACTTAACTTGGCAGAGCGCTGGATGTTGGATGTACAATTCATTATATGAATGTGGTAGTTATAATTTAAATTTAACGTCAGGGACAACGAATATATAAAACTATACTTATTGCTACTATGGGTCTAAATTCCCATAGTAGTCCTTAAATGAAGTCTAAGTTCGCATCAGGGGTAGGCTTTTCACTACATGAAAGGTCCTCCAACTCTAGCAGGGGACTGGCGAATCCAAGGTGCCCTAGCCAAACTGTAAAACTATTCCCAGGTCTTCTGAGGGAAAGATTTTCCTTTTTAGCGAATTTCCCATAGGGAAGAAGCTATTACCTTAGGTCTCATGGTGAGACTTAAGCCCAGAATCATGTTATTTTTCGTCTTCAGATGCCCAGAGGCCAAAAAAAAGTCGTTAATATATATATATATACATATATATTAATTATATACATTAGTTTATATATATATATTTATATATACTGTACACATATATAATCTCATGTTTTCATGTTGTACACAGTCACTATTTCTTTTATTTCTATTTGCTTGAAAACGTTTTTTTAAGAAAATTTGCAAAACCAACACTCATTCATTCAGTACACAACTATACATTTTTTAAAGTAGAATATACCTATATATATATACATATATATTTTTAGCGAATTTCCCATAGGGAAGAAGCTATTACCGTAGGTCTCATGGTAAGACTTAAGCCCGAGACCATGTTATTTTTTCTTCTTTAGGTGCCCAGAGACCAAAAACAATAGTCGTTAAAATTTTTATATATATATATATATATATATATATATGTATATATATGTATGTGTCTGTTAGCACGATAACTCTCGTAAAAAAGGTCCGATCGAGACCAAATTTGGTAGAGACGTGTATTCCTACAAATGCTTGGACGAGTTCGTAAACCAGACATATCGGTCAATGGGAACGGGTAGTTTGGGGGGGTTTTGTACCCCAAAATGGGGTTTTTTGCGTTTTTCACATGTAATTTTTAAAAATTTCTAATTTTATATTTCACCATTGGAATCAGCTTAAAAAACTACACAATTAAGTTCCTTAAAGTTTTTCTCTATCTCCAACGGTTACCGAGATATAAAAAAATCTAAACACAGTACGTTGTATTTTGAGGCTCCAATGTTAATCTTATGGAGGATTAGAAAAAAATAGTTTTTCACTTATTATCTAACATTTTTGGATGAAACTTGATATTTAGCTTCATGTGGTTGAGATCCATACATTTGTGCTAAAAAATCTTAGTTTATGTGTTTATCATGGCAGCAAACCTGCATACTCTTTTCCCATGTTAATCATATGGAGATTAGGCAAACTCCTTTAATTATGGACAAATGTTGATGAAAGTTGGTATAAATGTTAAAAATAAAATGTTTGATGGTATAAATGGCTACTTTCAGTATTCCTCACAGCAGCAAACCTACTCACTCTCCCATTTTAATCTTATGGAGAATAGGCAAAAATTCTCATGTTTATCGACAGATTTTGACCAAACTTGTCATATATTATTATTATTATATTATTGATTTGGAAATTCGCTGAGTACGCAGGTCTGCTGCGACGGGGGTATTTTTTATTTGATCTCTAATGCTCACTGTTAAGGACTACAATTGTTATTTTAAGTATAATTGAAAAAAATCAACTGAGCTTATGATTAACTTGAAAATGGCCTAAAGGTCGAAACATGTTAGAATAAAAAAATTTTATCAAAGAAAAACTCAGACTCAGTTGATTTTTTCAATAAGAGTTAAAAATATATATGTGTATATATATATGTGTGTGTGTGTGTGAGAGAGAGAGAGAGAGAGAGTGTGTGTGTGTGTGTGTGTGTTTCTGTCTGTCTGTGTGTGTGTGTGTTCAAGTTCAAACATCTTTATTCAAAAAATATTTAAATACATTACATTATCCCATGTGCCACATAGAGCACTTACGGGACAGAAAATATACGTTTTTTATTACATTTTGTATTTCAAATTGAGTCAGCAATGCTACTTATCCTCTGAAAAATCATCTTGTCCAAAACCATGCTCATATTTCTTTCTAGCAATTGTTCATAATTTCACAGCCACTTGTATCATTGCTGCGATCAAATTCAAATAAACACAAACTGAAATTTTTGTGCTCATACTAGCAAATAAATAGCATTTTCTAGCAACTTATAAACTAAAGTATATATATCATGCATATAAAAAACATTCAATTTTCAACAAAACATTTAGATGTATAATACAATGGTTCCCGTTAGTTTCAGTGCCATGCCAACTAATTTACAAAGCAAATTAGCAATTTCAATAAATAAGAAGCAATAAATAAGATTATGAACATCAAACACAGGGAGCATCAAGATAGAAAATATTCAACAAACACTTAGCAAAATAATGCAATCCAAATCAGACACTATAGCTAAATCATCAGCAGTTTCAATTCCATTCCAACTATTAGGAGAAACAACAAACTCAGTAAATCATGCTACATGCATTGAATATTTAAAGCTATCGATTTAAACTTAGATATACTTAAGTGATAAATCTCATTGCCAAAAAACCTTACAAAGTCTTTAAAGCACTTAGGGCCAAGACAGCAAAATTGGTGCCTGCTAATTTCTTTTTTGAAAAACAATTCCTCAATCAAATTGTACTGAGCCGTGCGTGTTAATCTAGCTACAGGCCTCATGCAATACAAAAACTTAGACTTATTAATAAACATAATCATGCAGTAAACATGCAATTGGCTAAAAGACAAAATGTGTTCTTCAGCAAAGATAATAAGATAATCTGTCATGTTTCTTAATGCTAAATATTGTGTGAAGTGCATTTCTCTGACACATAACAACAGGCCTAAGAATCGTTTGGTATGCTCCCCCATAGTGCACTATACCATATCTCATAACACTCTCAAACCAAGCAGTATACACTTTCCCTAAATGTTCACTTTTTATGTTCTTTCTCAAATGATACAATGAATAATTCATTTTTCTTAACCTAGTCGATACATAATTAACATGCTGGTCCCATTTCAAATATCTGTTACATACATCCCGAGGTACTTAACATTCTCAACAACATCAATAGGTGTACATGAGCAACCATATAAACAACTATGTCTATGGCACAGTGGATTAAAATCATTTTTCAACATTTCCCTTTCTTTGCCATAATCAAAAAAACATCATGCATTTAGACTTTGAACTGTTAATTAATATTCTATTGACAGTTAACCACTCTGATATTTTGTTCAGGTCTTTATTTATTTTTAATTTCAGAGATTCTCTGTTCCAAGCTGAGCAGACCAGAGCAGTGAAATAGTAGTGTAATGTATTGTTTTTTGATTTAGTCGAGTTGGGATCTCTTTTTTTTGATCGGGCTGGGGTATGTGTTTCAAGACATGAAAAAATAAATTGTCTTTTGACATCCATACTATTTTCTTCATTCCAGTATGAATTAAAAACCTGTATTCTTTCATGCTCTGGTAATTTTTCTGAACATTTCATCCTACAAGAACAATGAGGACTCATTAATTTCTCAAGAACGACCTTACCTTTTTTACTTACATATTCTTTGCCACCAGCTAATTTGCGTTTACGAACATTGCATGCCCATTCATTTGCATGAACCACACGTTTCTTACCCTCCTGAATACACTTACTTTTGTTATTTACTTTTCTTTTGGCTTTCCCCCCCTCTTCTAAAACAGCTTCATTTTCATTAATACTTTCTAAATCACTGCTTAGGTATAAATCTTCAGCAAGCAGGTTGTCCATTGTGACTTCACTAGCCTTAGGGTTAGCATTAGATTTCTTGCTCACCTTATTTTTTGATGAGTTACATTTAGGCCTCACATCATTACCATCAGAGTCTGAGCTTTCTTCACTTTCTGGTGTATAGGTTTTGTCGACATCAGAATCGTCATCACCAAACAACAACACATTATAATCCTCGTTATCTTCTTCAAGACTGTCATAGTCTTGTGCAGGTGTATAAGTGGCATTACCATGTGATTCTGTAACAAATTCAACCTTATAAAAATCACCAGTTATATAAACTAAATAGCCTAGGCTAGGTAAATGGATACATGAAATATCATATTAAAATTCATTTTCAACCTCCGTACTGAGTATAAAATACTGAATACTCTAGGTTAGGCCTATGGAAATAGATGCATAGAATTACTACCTACTAGATTATGTTTGAAATGAAAGGTTTTTACATAAAAATACATTGTAAATGTTAAAAAAAAATATTACTTACCTATTGGTGCAGTTGAATTAGGTGTATTAGATAGTAACTTCAGTATTCTGTTTCCACAGGAGTTGGAATCCATATTTATTGGAATACAACATAAAAACTATCAAACATCAACAACAACAATGAAACCTTACTCTCTTAGTTCCCGAAAAATCCACTAGGTCTGTAGGTGTAAACAGCACTATGTCCATCTAGCCAGCAGCTGATTATTTAGCTTTTAGAAGTACACAGCACCAAGTCCACATGGTGCTGTATTCCTCTGAGTGAGAATGGACTTGGTGCCCATTTAAAAGGTTGTAACTTGCCATATGATTGGTTGAGTACATAGTGTCTTATACCTCTGTATAAAGCAAAATACCCCCGTCGCAGCAGACCTGCTACTCAGCGAATTTCCAAATCAATAATTTAATATATGACGTTTTATAAAAATATGTCCATAAACATGAGAATTATTTGCCTATTCTCCATAAGATTAACATAGGAAAGAGTGTGCAGTTTAGCTGCTGTGAGGAACACTGAAAGAAGTCATTTCTACCATGAATAATTTTATCTTAATATTTATACCAACTTATCAACATCTGTCCATAAATAAAGGAGTTTGCCTATTCACTATATGATTAATATGGGAAAAGAGTATACAGGTTTGCTGCCATGATAAACACATAAACTATGATTTTTAAGCATAAATGGATAGACCTCAACCACATGAAGCTAAATATCAAGTTTTATCCAAAAATATTGAGTAATATGGGAAATATTAATTTTTCCCTATCCTCCATAAGATTAACATTGAACCCCACAATACAACGTACTGTGTTTAGATTTTTAATATCTCGGTAACCGTTGGAGATAGAGAAAAACTTTAAGGAAATTAATTGTGTAGTTTTTAAGCTCATTCCAATGGTGAATTAGAAATTAGAAATTGTTTTAAATTACATGTGAAAGACGCAAAAAACCCCATTTTGGGGTACAAAACCCCCCAAACTACCCGTTCCTATTGACCGATATGTCTGGTTTACGAACTCGTCCGAGCATTTGTAGGAATACACGTATCTACCAAATTTGGTCTCAATCAGACCATTTTTACGAGAGTTATCGTGCTAACAGACACATATATATTAAGTAAAGTTAAAATAATTAACTGAGTATCCTTGACAAACATTATTTTATTTTAACAACATGTTTCAACCTTTAAAGGCAATTTTTCTATATATATATATATATATATATATATATTCATTCATTCATTCGAAGGGGCGGATTTCCCAAGGCGCTTCAGCCGTTGCGGCTTTTTGCGCACCCCTAAAAATTCTCTTTCCTGGAGAATCAGGAATCTTCTAGATGAAGAGACCTGTAAAACTGCAGCATCCTGTCAACGAGCTCGTCAGGAGGCAGAAAACTACCCCTTACCAAATTGCCCAGAGTGGAGGACCTTACCTCTACCCGCTCTGTACAATCAAAGAGTAGATGATCTGCAGTTTCCTCCTGCAGATAACATTTCCTACACAGAGGGTCGCCGTTGAAGACCCCCATACGTAGTTGGTGCTTCCTCAGATTAACGTGACCAGTGACGATACCTGTGACAAGTTTGGCATCCTTCCTGCCAAGTTTCAGGAACCTCTTTGCAACTCGACGAGAAGGAGAACGAAGATTAAGCTTACTAACTCTATTCAGGGAAAGTTCAGCCCATCTTTTCTTATGACAATCCCTAGCCCAGGAATTGATAGTCTGAAAAACCGCAGCGCGGGAAACATCACAGAAGGGTTGAGGACCACAAAGGGGGGATGATGCAGCCCTATTGGCCAGCCCGTCTGCCACTTTGTTACCATCCACCCCTGAGTGTCCTGGAACCCAACAAAGGGTGACTTCATTGTGTCTGCCTACACAGGACACAAGCCTAAAACAGTCCCACACAACCCTAGAGTTGAACTCTACCGAGTCCAAAGCTCTAAGAGCCGCCTGACTGTGAGAGAAAATATTGATAGAAAGGCCCTCATGACCCAGCATCAAGATGTCTCTGGCACATTCCATAATGGCAGTGATCTCGGCCTGGAAAACAGTGGGGAAGGTCCCCATGGAAATACCTGACCGTACGTTGTCCTGCACCCCGTAGATGCCTGCTCCTGTGCCCCGACTGCTCTTGGACCCATCAGTGTACCACTCCTGATCACAGGGTGGTAGTGGGCAGGCTCCATCCTTCCATTCGTCCCGTTGCGGAAAAAGAACTCGGAAAGACCTGCCAAAAGAAAAAGTTCTCGGAAGATAATCAGAGGGCATACCTAAAATGTCGCTCTGAACTATCCCCGAAATTCTGGTATGACCACGTAATTCACCTGGCCTATTCCAGAGGCCTTCTCCACAGAGGCGGTATGCACCCATTCTGGCAGTCATCCTGATGTGAATGTCTATGGGCAAAAGATCAAGCAAACAGTCAAGAGTGGCCCGAGGAGCGCTGCTGATCTCCCCAGTGATCGTGAGACATGCCAGCTGCTGAACGGCTGCCAGCCTCTTCACAGCAACACCTGAGTCCATCTTGGTCCACCAAACCAGAGACGCATACGTCATAGTTGGTCTAACTACTGAAACATAGAGCCAATACATTAGCCCCGGTGTCAGTCCCCATGCTGCGCCGACCATACGCCTGCATGCAAACAGAGACCACTTACCCCGGTCAATAACCCGTTGTAAGTGAGATTCCCAGCAAAGCGTCCGATCCAGAATGATCCCAAGATACTTCACCTGGTTTTGCAGGTTGATCAAACTCCCCTGCAGTTTGAGCGGGCCAACCCCGGTCAGCTTTTTCCTCTTGGTAAATGGTACAGCAACCACTTTAGAGGGATTCACAGATAGACCGACCTCATTGCACCAACCATCCACAAGCCTTACTGCAGAGTTCATGAGGTCAGTAACTGTATTGTTAAACTTACCTATCACAAGGATGGCAATATCGTCAGCGTATCCTTGAGCAAAGACACCACTGTCATTAAGCCTTCTAATAAGGCTGTCTACCACCAGGTTCCATAAAAGGGGTGAGAGAACGCCTCCCTGTGGACAGCCCCTTGTTGACCTGGCTACTACCTCTACTCCCTGTAGAGAAAGTTTCACATACCTATTGCGTAGCAGTGCCTCAATCCATCGGCAGATGACATCGCTGAATCCTCTAGATCTAGCGGCGTTCAACATGGCATCCAAGGCGGTGTTGTCAAAGGCTCCCTGAATGTCCAGGAACGCTCCAAGTGCCACCTCTTTATGATCAATAGCTCCTTCAATTCTGCACACCAACTGGTGCAGGGCCGACTCGCAAGACCTACCCTGAATGTAGGCATGCTGGTTTGGGTGTAAAGGGGCAGACTTCAGCGAAGAGTCCCAGATATACCTTACCACCAACTTCTCAAGAGTCTTCAACAAGAAAGAAGACAATGAAATCGGCCGAAAGGATTTCGGGTCCGTGTAACTATTCTTACCCGGTTTTGGGATAAACGCTATCCTGGAAGTCCTCCATGCAGCAGGAACATGTCCCAGGGCCAAGCTCGCTCTAAAAATACTACAAAGAGCCGGGAGAATGATCTCTATGCCCTGTTGTAGAAAAACCGGCCGGACTCAATCTGGACCCGGAAAAAGGTTGAAAGGACTTAGAGAGCCTATAGCCCACCTTATCCTGCTGTAGGTGATGATCCTGCTGGCGGCACCCCACCTGGTTGCACAGGCCCTCCGCGACGCAGACTCACCTAATTCACCAGTTTCTCCACCAATGATACATCCAGGAAAGTGTACCTCAGCCATACGTTCCAACACCTCCTGTGGTCTGTGAAATAACTCACCATTAGGTCCTTCCATGGAGCCCAGAGTCAGGGTTCTATCCTTGGCCAAGATCCTGCGTAGCCTGGAAGTTTCCTCAGTGCCCTCCAGCCCCGAGCAGAAAGTATGCCATGACTTCCTCTTTGCCCTTCTGACAGCGAGGTTATACCTGGTGAGCATGCTGTGGTAACAGTCCCAGCTGTTGTTGGACTTCGCCCTTCTGAATAGAGCTCTTACCCGTTTCCTCATGCTGGCCAGTTCAGAACTCCACCAGCTGCATTTGGCGGACCTAGCCTTTGCTAATGGACAGCTCTCCTCGAAGGATGAGACAATCGAGTTCCCTAGAAGGCTTGCAGCCCTATCCAGTTCATCCGTATCCTTGGCTCGTAGAACTTGCACATCGAGTTTTTCACCAAGTTTTCTTTTGAAGACAACTCAGTCCGTCTTCCTAGGATTCCTAAATTCAGACAAAACAGGCACAAAGTCCCCTATAGCATAGAGGATATGACAGTGGTCAGAAAGAGAGGGTTCAGGAGAGACATGCCAACCTATGACCCTGTCCTGAAGCCCCTCAGAATAAAGTGTTAAATCTATCACAGAGTTACCAACTCGACTAGAAAAGGTTCGCACAGAGCCAACATTGGCTATAAACAAACTGCTAGATGCTATAAAGTCCAGAAGCTGCCTACCTCTGCGGTTTGTCTCCCTACTACCCCAGATGGAGTTGTGGGAGTTGGAGTCGCACCCCACAAGCAGGTCCACCCCCTCCAACGCAGCACAGTCCACCAGCGCCACCATTTCAGCCGGAGGGACTGCGTCTGCATCTCCGGGCATGTAGACGGACGCAAGGAGGAGCGGTTTGCCAGAAGACCCACATATCGTCCGAACTGCAACGACGTCCCTGGAGCAGAACTCGAGAACTGGCGAATGGGCCAGGCCACTCCTGACCCACACACAAGCCCTCGAGTTGGAAACAGAACAAGAGATTAGTTGCCCCCCAAGGGCACCTAGTCCTGAAATTCTCCCATTCCGAACCCACGGTTCCTGAATGAGAGCAACATCCACAACTCCTCTAGCTGTGGCCTTGTGTAGGACTGCAGTCGCAGCCTTACTGTATTGCAAATTTACCTGGAGGAGGTTTAGTGTCATCCCCAGATGGTACGAACCCCACACCCGAGAGCACCCTCTAGGTAGTTCTCGAGATCCCCAGGTAGGTCTGCCAGCCCCTCTCCTTCAACAAAAGAGAGCTGCGTTCATCAATGATTAAAACTAATGATTGATGAGTTTTGTCCTTCCTGCAGCTGACCACCCGCCAGCCCCCAGTCAGGATTCCAGGATTCTGAACCTGCACAATCTCCAAAATCTTTTTGGGTTCGAGGTCGTAGGCGCGCCCTTCCGCCCGCAGAAGAACCTTGGCGGTCCGCAGGAGATCCTTGCAATCCCCTACAACCACCTTGGCGCCCTCCTTGAACTCAAGCCCGTCAAACGACCTCTTGACCCAGGACACCGTCGAATCACTGCCACAGGCGATGACAAGAGCTCCCAGCTCCTGATAAGTATTGTGGATCTGAACCGGTTCTGTCTGTTCGATAACCTTATCGAACATAATTCCCTGCAACAGACCACAATCTTCGGCAGACAGTTTCACCTCCGGAAACGATGTCGGGACAATGGCGATCTTCGTCATCATTAGGCGATCCTTGTAGGAACCACCTGCAGACGTTGACGCCATCGGAGACGGCGTGTTCTGACCCTCCGCCGGGGGTTTGAGATCCCATCGGGGTTTCTTTCTCACAGGAGCAGCTGCCGCCTTGGTTGCCCTGCGCATAGGTGACACACCTTTATTGTCTTTCAGCTCCCCTTTGGAGCTGGGGGTTTCAAGCCGCTTCCTCTTCATCAGCTTGCGGTACTCCTCTCTCGGAAGCCAAGTCCCATCCTTGGTCTTTCTCTCCCTCACCAGCTCCAGCCTTCGAGCGTGCAGCCCCTTCCGCTGTTTCTTGGTGAGCGAGGCCCAGATCACATCGTCTGAGATGTCCAGGGCAGACTCCTGCTCTGGCTTTCCTTCTGATGCCATCGTACCAGACACATCAGCCTTCGATGTATCTGAATCAACATCATTAGCGATGGAAGATGCCTGGACAGCCCTGTGCGCCATCTCCAACACCTCCAAGGGTTCCAAAATAAGCTGTTGTTTGCCCTCCCCAGAATCCACGGGCAAGCCCTCCGAAGAGGGGTGGGATTGAGTTCCAGTGCACCGACCCACCTGGGGTAAATCCGTTGTTTTTCCATCAGCCATTTTTTTTCGAGAATTGAAAATTTTTTTGTGTTAGCAGTTTGACGACCATTCCGCAAATATTGCTCCGCTCGCCAATATCTGAAGACTGGGCCCTTTCGAAGTTGCACCCCTCATCGTCCCCAGCTCAGTCCTGAAACAGCTGCACACATACCTGTCCCAGTCGGCAGTGCGGTGGCCGTTGAGTAATTACCTACCACTCCGCCCTTCCGCTAACTGACTGTTAGGCCGTTCCAGTGAACCTCACCTCCGCCCCAACACTCTGCATGAGACGCTGCTCCCCGTCTCACGGGCAGTTTGTCGACCGTCAGGTCTAGATCCGCTGCCTTCTGCTAAAAACAGGGGCACCCCAAGTAGGCTGTGTGCAAGCACACAGCAAGACCGGCAACAAGGCTAATTGGGCAGCAAAAATGCTGCTTCACAGCGGTCTTGCAGAAGCAGTAAGCCCCACGAAACTCGTGTGGCACTGACTTCTGCCTGGGGGCCTTACGGTACCCCCTCACCCCCATATATATATATAAATTTTAACGACTATTGTTTTTGGACTCTGGGCACCAAAAAACAAAAAAAATTACATGGTCTCGGGCTTAAGTCTTACCATGAGACCTACGGTAATAGCTTCTTCCCTATGGGAAATTTGCTAAAATGTTGAAAACATTGCAAAACCAAATGTCATGGCAACAACTTAAAATACTTTAAAAATAGGATAAATTCACAGTTAGATATTTTTCACCAGAATATAGGACATTTAGATTCAAGTATTGATCCTTTGTTAATTACAATCGAAGAGTTGAATCCACATATTGTAGTTTTAAGTGAACATAAAAGTATAAATAATTACATAAAAACAAGGAATCTGAATGGTTTTAATTTAGTAACATATGCTCGAGAACATACAACTGGTAGGGGAGTTGAAATATACGCTAAAGAAGGTTTAGATTATAAAGAAATTATGCTTGAAATACAAACAATACTTGCTGAAAAACTTTTGGAATTTTGCGCTGCTGAATTTAAATATGAAAATAACACATTCCTTATTTGTGCAAACTATAGATCACCCAAAAAATATCTTCTAGTTACATTTATGAATAAATTTTATGGGTTACTTTGTATCTTTAGTAAATTTAAAGCAAAATTATTATATCTGGTGATTTCAACATAAATGTTTCAACAATAATAGATACGTTAGTGAGTTCTTAAATATTGTTAATAGTTTTGAGACACTTAATAAATGTGCCAACAATGGTTTCAGCCACATCTGCCTCAGCCATTGATAATTTTATAACATAGATGGAAAATACTGTAAAGCTAGTAGTCTTATCAGAGCCTTATCTGACCATGATGGTATCTTGTTAAATGTTTGTCCTGTAAGTAAAAGTAAAAAGAAAGAATGTAAATATTTAACTGTATATAAGAAAAAATTCAGTAGGCATAATATAGAATGTTTTAGGCATTTTTCACTTAAGGAACAATGGGAGAATTTGTATTTTGCTCCAAGTCATGCTAAATTCGATGAATTTTACAAGACTTTTATGTATTATTTTGACTTATCTTTTCCAAAGGTTCGGGCTAGATATAGTAGTAATAGAAACAGTTTAAATTGGATGAATGATAATATAAAAAGAGATGAACAAAATTTAATTTAACTTTGTGGAGAGTTCAAAAATGGAGATGAAATTAAATTTCAGAAACATTATGGATGTAAATACCCCCGTCGCAGCAAACCTGCCTACTCAGCGAATTCCCAAATCAATAACATAATAATAATAATATATGACAAGTTTTATCATTATCTGTCAATAAATATGAGTATTATTTGCCTACTCTCCATAAGATTAAAATGGGAAAGAGTATGCAGGTTTGCTGCTGTGAGGAATGCTGAAAGTAGGTGTTTCTAGTGTAAACAATTTATATTTTGACCATTTATATCAATTTTCATCAACATCTGTCCACAGAAATAAAGGAGTTTACCTAAAATCTATACGATTAACATGGGAAAAGAGTATGCAGGTCAGCTGTCATGATAAACACATAAACTATGATTTTTAAGCATAAATGGGAATATAAATTAATTAATATGGGAAATATTTATTTTTGCCTATCCTCCATAAGATTAACATTGGAGCCCCACAATACAACATACTGTGTTTAGATTTTTTAATATCTCGGTAATATCTATCTCCCGTTGGAGATAGAGAAAAACTTTAAGGACCTTAATTGTGTAGTTTTGAAGCTAAGTAGCACATGAAGCTAAGTATCAAGTTTCATTCTAAAATCCAATACTATAATATGAGCAAGGTTTGTATATATAATTGCACACAGATCTCGAAAACGGCACTGAGGGTTTACTTTAAATTTTGGAAATAACTAATTTCTGAGTAGAGAACGTGTTCTAGATAGGTCCAATGTCCAGGAAAATTCCAGTTTTCTTGTAATATTAAGTTAAAAATCTAAAAAATTAACATTACGCTTATGGAGAATCAAAATGTAAACAATACAAATCAAAACATCTGTTTGTAACCGTTTGACAGTTGTTGATTGAAGATGGTGGTTAACAATATGTGAATAGAGGTTTTGCATAAATATTTATTTTATGTATGTAACAATGAAAAATTATCAAACTTCTAAACAATTTGTAAAAACTAAAAGGTAATGTAACTGTGCGAAATAAAAGCAGAGAAAAGTATTTCCAAAATCTTTCGTGTTTTGAAAGAAAATTTAGTCATTCTATTGCTTGAAGCCACTGTAACAAACCAATTAACTGGTTCAAATTAAATTTCTCTTTTGCTTTTCAATCCTCATTCTCTTTTATAACAAAATCAGTTGAACACAGGCTAATAATAATAACTGAATGGATAATTAAACAGTAAATGATCAGCTCAAACAATTGAGGTGGCTATAAGGCCTTAAACGGTGTCGCTCATTTGGCAGACGCTGTAGCCGAGTGGTAGCACGCTGGCCTCGTAATCCGAAGGTCGCGTGTTCCATCCCCATCAGGGGCTATAATTTTTGCTCAGTGCTATGTTAATTATGGTGTATTAAATCGGTTTTATTTTAACCACATAAATGTTTTCATTGAGTAATAAATGTGTTTTAATTTTTCTAATTAATTTTTATTATACATGTCTTATTCTATATGAGCAAAGCTCGGTCTCCAGGTACTATTAGGTAATAAGTGAAACATTAATTTTTCCTTGTTTTCTATAAAATTAACATTGGAGCACCAAAATACAACGTACTGTTTTTAGATTTTTTAATATCTCGGTAACCGTTGGAGATAGAGAAAAACTTTAAGAAACTAAATTGTGTAGTTTTTAAGGTGATTCTAATAGTGAAAGATAAAATTTGAAATTTTTAAAAATTTCATGGGAAAAATGCAAAAAATCCATTTTTGGGGTACAAAACCCCCCCCCAAACTACCGTTCCGATTGGCCGATATGTCTGGTTTATGAACTCGTCCGAACAAATGCAGGAATACACGTCTCTACCAAATTTGGTCACTATCGGACCATTTTTACGAGAGTTATCGTGTTCACAGACACACACACACATATATATATATACATATAAATTTTAACGACTATTGTTTTTGGTCTCTAGGCACCTAATAAAGAAAAAATAACATGGTCCTGGGCTTAAGTCTTACCATGAGACCTACGATAATAGCTACTTCCCTATGGGAAATTCGCTAAAAAAAGAACTACAGGAGATAAATTATTAAAGCTAAGACAAATTATTATACACATTTAATTGCCCACTCTATTAATAAAAGTAAGACGACCCTGCAAATTATAAATCATGATCTGGAGAAAAACAAAAGTAATACTGTTAAAAAACTTGAAATTTTTTGTCATGGTAAAATTGAGTCAGAACCTGAAGTTGTTGTAAATAGCTTTAATAACTATTTTGTAAATGTAATAGATCAATCAGAAATTAATCAACAGATTTTTGCTGGTTTGCAACCTTTGGTTGAGCCTGGCTTGCCTAAGTTCCGTTGTAATCCAGTTAATGAAGATGAAATACTAAAAATCGTTCAAAAATTAAATAACAAAAAGTTGAGTGGCTATGATGAGGTTCCAATATCTGTAATTAAAGCAACTATACATCTTTTACTGAAACCTCTTGTTCATGTTATTAAAGCTTCATTCGTAACAGGATTTTTTCCTCAAAAATTAAAAATTTCTAAGGTTATCCCAGTATACAAAAAAGGTAACCCTCGGGAAATCATAAATTATCAACCAATATCTATTCAGCCAACTATTTCTAAGATTTTTGAAAAATGTGTACAATAGGCTAGAAAACTTTTTTGAACAAAATAATATGTTTGATGAAAATCAGCATGGATTTAGGCGGGATTGATCTAAAAAATAAATATTCTCAATCACTCTCAATGAACACCTTCATGTTTCATTTTAAAATAACTCTGTGGAAAGAAAAAAAGTACAAACTTTCTTGGTTTAATAATTGATGACCAGCTTTCATGGAATGAACATGTTGATTTTGTGTGCAATAAAATAAGTTCTAGTTTATTTGCTTTGCGTAGATTGTCTTTTTACTGTCCGTTAAATACATTACTTAGGCTATAGTTTATTTTTCAAATATACAGTCATACAATTTGGTCTTTTATTACATGGTCGACAGTCATACAATTTGGTCTTTTATTATATGGTCGCACATCAAAAATTAACTTGAATAGAATAATAAAATTACAAAAGAGAGCAATTAGAGTAATGGTAAATACAAAAATGGCGAATCTAGTAAACAAAAATTCAAAGAACTCAAAATCTTAACTGTTTATAATACATACATTTATCAAACCATTCTATACATGAATAAAAATAAACTAAACATTTCTAAATCAAAGGATCTACATGCATATAACACAAGAAATCGGGAAAATTATAAATATAATTGGCAAACATAGGACGGAACTTTTTTCAAGACAACCCTTATATGCAGGTACAAGGCATATTTTTCTTGTAAATAATTTGTATTATAAATATTTTAATGTTAATGTTTTAAACTATTTTATATTTTAAATATTTTAATTAGTCATAGTCTTTTACATAGATGCATTGTGACGTCATTCATATACATTGTATTTGTGTATAATAAATAAAGATATTTTTATATGAATATGAACTATGCCGCAACCCAGAATATCTAATCTTTCACAACTAAGCCATAATACAATTCGATTTCTGAACATGGCCAATGTTAATGTAAACATGTAATTTACTATTAGGCATTACAAAGTTAACCAGGTCAGCTAGTAAGTAATAAATAAGTTATAAATTTTAAGTTGGATTATCAAAATACATTCACCCGTCTGTAGGTAATAAACAAATTTGTTTTTGAGTTCTCGGAAGCATTGTATACAGTCCACTTATGGTGAAAATGGGTAGGCTATTCAGGTACTACAGACCTGTACAGTTAATATGCAAAGATGCGTTTAGGACTTGTACTGTTCTTTTTTCAAGGTACACACAAAGGATGGGGTTAATTAATGGCCTGCTTAAGAATGCATGTGGTCAATCCTGGCTTGCTTTGTCACTGCAAACAAGTGGACAGCCTCTCAGTTGACCAGCAACTAATATTAATTAACGAAGCCGAGATAAATATAATCTTTTTATGTAACAGTGAACTTAATTACTTTTGATGTTGTTGAGGAATTTGGATCTTTCATGTTTTTAGGAGTTTTTTGGGGGTAAACCACCCTTTAAAATAACAATTTCAAAAATGAAAAATGGGTTGGATTATTGCTAAAGTGCAACTTTGTCCCGAATTTAAAAGAAATGGGTTCATCGGTGTTGTCTCAGATTTGTTTCACAGATAATCAGACATCGGTCCAAAACCACTATTTTGGAAACAAGATCCCTCAAAAGGAATATATCCACTCTTAGCTCAAATTAAAATTATTTTTACAAAAACAGTAATTTCCCCATAAACTTTATAGGGTAGAAAGTAAAACTCCCAACCACATTGCAACCATAGATTGACTCAAGATTCGAGATTCTTTATTTGGTCATTGAATAATACAATTATAATAGACCACGTCAAAGTAGGATAGTTAGGCAACATAAAAGATGGTACATTTACAGGTACAAGAGATGTGAAGATGTGACTAGATTTAAATAGGCCAATTTTATACCAAACATTCTGCTTAAAAATATATAACAATAACATTTACAGGTACATGAGATGGGACAATCGGACTTCATGTTATGTCTTAAATTCCTTTTGTGTAATGTGCTTGTGGAACAAATTCTGTGTGTTCGGAGGCAATGCCCTCAAGATTGAAGAATAGATTTAATATAATCTTGAATTTATATAAGTAACTTTTGGCAATTGTTTCAGGGTATTTTTGGGACCAGTTTAATCATAGCTCAATCTCCTCCTCCTCTAGTGGAGGTTAATTTTCATGTATGTATTAATTCCAAATTTGACAAAAAAAGAGGCAATATTAAAGAAACCTTGAATTTGGAATTGAACAAACAAGAGTTAAAAACCTTGATATCATCACTTGATAAGTCAGTCAACAAGTAACCGTATTGACCATCAGTTTTATTTGTCATTTAAGACTAAGATTGAAATAAAATTAAGGAGTGCAATGTAATATTCATATTCATTCCCTCCCCATCATATGACATATGATGCTTGTGTGATATACATCCAACCTACAGTAGACTCCTTCCTATCCAGACTCCAAGTGACTAAGGCCAGTTTTGATAACAGGTTTTCTGATTAAACATTCAACATTCAAGTCAAATTATCCTTATTCAATAGAAACAGATAATTCTAAATACGATTCAGATTTTGAAATTTTGATTTTAGAACCAACTGGTGTCCTAATTCAGAATTCTTCAAAATTAGTTGGTTGCTTTTTGAGTTTTGATGTGGTTTAATTTTATTGAGGGATTTAAGCTCATAACACCCTTCAAAATTTTGGTTGTGTTGAGAAGCATAATTATAAATAGGTTCCCTTTGATCTTTATGTACCACATCAAAACGATGGCGAGGCATACAAACTTGAAGTGAATTCGTTTAACCAATATAGTGTTTTGGACAATGTTTGCATGATAGTTGGTAAATCACATTGTGGGTTTCACACATTGATTTTCCAACTATTGGATAAACTTTGTTACCCTGTTTTTAAATTCAGTGGGATTACCAATAAGTTTGTTTATAAAATTGATTGAATACAAAACTATTCAACTCAATTGGAATAAAGATAAAAATTACATATATAACCCTTAAATATTCATTCAAAAAGTTGTTTTTCACCATTTATCAAATCATATGTTCAATACTGAAAATATACTGTCAAAACTATCACATGTGTATATATGTTACATGTGTACATACATATAAATATGTGTGTATGTAAGTATGTGTGTGTGTATGTATGTATGTATGTATGTATGTATGTCCTTTATGTGTAGCCAAGCTACTCATCCGATCACCATGAAATTCTAGGAAGTTGCTCTATATGTGGCCAAAAAAGGTTTTAGTGAAAAAATTTTCAAACCACCATAAGTTTTCCATTTTATGGCATTTTAAACTTCTAGCGTTAACCTCATGGGGATTAAGTTTGTTTACAAATTTTCAAAACATTTTATCTCTTAAGCTGCAGCTGTTGGTTTACTTTCCATTAGCAATATGCTTTACTATCCAATGCCATCTGAATCATTCATTAATGTAAAACTATGACGTAAATGTGTGCTGTACAAAATGAACAGCTTTATTCGCCACGTTAATAGGCAACGTTTTTAGGGATTATGTATTTATATTTAATTTATTATATATTTTATTTTCTGTCTGATTAAATGTCACGTGTTTATATGTTGGCTAAATAAAATACCCCCGTCGCAGCAGACCTGCGTAGGTTTGCCGCTGTGGGGAACACAAAGTAGGCATTTATAGCAAAAACAATTTTTATTTTGGCAATTTATACCAACTTTCATCAGCATCCATAAAAAAAGGAGTTTTATTGCCTATATGAATAACATAAGAAAAGAGTATGCAGGGAAACTATGATTTTTAAGCTTTAGTGGATGATTCTCAACCACATGAAGCTAAATATCAAGTTTCATAAAAAAAATGTATTTATAAGTGAAATATTACTTTTCCTTATCTTCCGTAAGATAGGATATTGGAGCTCCAAAATACAACGTACTGTGTTTGGATTTTTAATAACTCGGTAACCATTGAAGATAGAGAAAAACTTTAAGGAACCTAATTGTGTATTTATTTAAGCTGATTCCAATGGTGAAACATAAAATTTAAATTTTTTTTAAAATACATATGAAAAACAAAAAACCTACTTTTTGAGTACAAAACCCCCCTAAATTACCCGTTCCGATTGACCCACAAGTCTGGTTTACGAACTCATCCGAGCAAATGTAGGAATACATGTATCTACCAAATTTGGCCATTTTTGTGAGAGTTATTGTGCTCACACACAGACACACACACACATGTGTGCACACCAACACGCACACACACACATATCTTATATATTTTACTGTTTATTTCATCAAATAGGGCTACTAATACTGTTATATTAAAATAATTGAACAAAGTACCCTTAAAAAGAAAATATTTCTAAGGGTACTTGGTTCAATATAACTTACTTAAATTACCTCAATATAATTAATATCTTTAAAAAATCTAATATATATACGATGCCATGACGTGTAACTCACTGGTGATACAAATTCTAACCCACTTCTAGAAATGCTAGAGACTTGAAATTTGGCACGGACCTTCCTTTAGGTCCACAACCGACAGGAAAATTGCCAAATCTGACAATTTTTTATTACGGACCGAGAAAAAAAGTGTTAACACTTTCCCATATAAAATGCATTGGGTCGATTTCGTGAAATGCAACCTTTCACTTTTTCGCTCAAAAATACGACATCCTGATGAGCTAGAGACTTGAAATTTTTTATGAACACTCCTAAGAGAGTACTTTAAATAATAACGGAAATGGATTTTGTAATTTTTAACTTTTACCACCCAATAAAATCTTAAACTTTTTCAAAAAACATTTTCATTTTTCGGCTGTATAACTTTAAGGAAAGGTCCTATCGGAAAACGGACGGCTTCTTGTGCTACGGATTTTGCAAGATCTACAACTTTGGTCTCTTGACTTTTTCTCGTATATCGTCTCCTTCACCCTTAGATAGCGTTAGATTTTTCGAAAATCCAATTTTTCACCCACATTAAGCTCCCGTGTTACGTTAATATAGGTCATAGAGGGGTAATATTTAGTGTACAGCTTACCTATACAACCCATCATAGTAAACAAACGTTATTTAAATCAAAAGTTTTTCGAAAATGTGTAAAAATAGGAAAAATCTATCAATTTAATTATTCTCCATAAGATTAACATGGGGATTGACTATGTTGGTTTGTTGACATGAGAATTGTAGGAATTTTGATTTTTTGACATAAATTAGTATATCACAACTATTTTAAGCTTTATACAAAGTTTTGTCTCGATAGTTAAAGTAATAACCGTGCTATTTCAGTTTTTATTTCCTGTCTATCTATCTAATATATATACGATGCCATGTGTAACTCACTGACTCACTGGTGATACAAATTCTAACCCACTTCTAGAAATGCTAGAGACTTGAAATTTGGCACGGACCTTCCTTTAGGTCCACAACCGACAGGAAAATTGCCAAATCTGACAATTTTTTATTACGGACCGAGAAAAAAGTGTTAACACTTTCCCATATAAAATGCATTGGGTCGATTTCGTGAAATGCAACCTTTCACTTTTTCACTCAAAAAAACGACTTTCTGATGAGCTAGAGACTTGAAATTTTTTATGAACACTCCTAAGAGAGTACTTTAAATAATAATGGAAATGTATTTTGTAATTTTTAACTTTTACTACCCCAAAAAAATCTTAAACTTTTTCAAAAAACATTTTCATTTTTCGGCTGTATAACTTTAAGGAAAGGTCCTATCGGAAAACGGACGGCACTTTGCTTCGTTAACTTTTTAAAACCTACAACTTTGGTTCTTTGACATTTTTTCATATTTTGCCTCCTTAACCCATAAATTGCGTTTCTTTTCCGAAAATTGACTTTTTCTTGCTTATTTCTCTACTGTGCTACATTTTTTATGTATTTTGTTTTTAAATTTCAATAGCACATACACCACCAACAATATCAGTTAACACACGAAAACAAATTTTCTTCCACGTTGGTAAAAGGTTAGGATTAAAGGATTTTTATCTTGGAATTTGCCAACACAACCCAAGAGCTTTTACGTATCAATGTCAAAACGTATTATTTAACGAACAAAAGTTAAAATATCACCAACATCCTTATAAATAGCTTACAATAGGTATAAATCTACAGAAAACACTAAAAACACGAATCCCATACAAACGCCTATACAATATAAGAATGTAATTTCAGTTGATAGTTTGCGTGACATCAATGAAGTAAATAACAAAAGCACGTATTATTTTGCAAAACTATTTCTTTTTTTCTTTTATTTGCGTTTGGGGCAGTTCTGTAATACAAAAATAAAATCCTTCTCAAACCATTTGTCCCACACTCTACCGCTTCCTAAAAAAACTAGATATAACGACTAGCGATTCTGCCGACAACTAGAACGGGGGCCTGGGGGCGGAGCCCCCAGCGAGCGAAGCGAGTATATATATATATATTTACAGGGTCTTCATTAAAGCTGGGGACAAACTTCAAGGGGTGATAGTACTCATCAAAATAAACAAAAGATTTTAATAAACATATGTCGAAAAATCCTTCGTTTAGCCGCTAGCCGCCATTTTGTATGTGTATATATATATATACACATACATATATACATATATATCTATATATATATATATATGTTAGACGTTACGAAGTTTGCCGGGTCAGCTAGTATAAAATAAGCCCCTACTGATTTTTAACTATGGAAAAAATCACAAAATTTATGAAAACAGTATTAATGTGACCAATAATTTAGTTGCACACCACAGGAATCACTTACATGTTTTAAATTTAAGAGAGTATAGTATTTATTTTAGTGCCACAAATAACATGACATCACAGTCAGTATGACAGTTTTAAGTCTGAATAATGATTATTATATTATATATCTGTAATAAGCCTAACTTGCTTAAAAAAACAACTACCTCATCTGGTCAATTTGAAAGGTAGAGATATACATAATGATGACACAGTAAATTCTAATATATATTTAAAACTCAACAGCTTAAATTAAATCTTTTTTCCAATCTTCCAGTTATTGCAGACTATGTTTAACATTACTGAATAGACTGCCAAATTACATAAAATTGTACAAAGGAAATAAATTTTAAAAACCGCTGAAACATTTACTAATAAATTAAGCATATTGTAAGGTCATTTCCCATTGTATAGACCTTTATAAATTATGGATTACCAGTAATTAAATAAGTTCTAATTTAATTTTAGGAAATAATGGACATTCTTGGAACCGCAGCAATAAGTTAAATTAAATCAAACTTTCGCGCAGACGTGGCGTAGAATCGGCTGGCACAATAATTAATAATTCTCTGCCACAGCCGCGCTTCAGTGGCGCATGGGCTCTGTAAGCTAACATTAAAAGTGCATTTTCTCACTTATCTGTACCTAGACAGATTTTGTTCAACAAAGTATCATTTGAAATTAAAATTAAGTTAATGGTTATGTTGTTACAAATTAAAAGCTTTTTAACCGCCGCCATTTGTAATTATAAAAGAGATCTAAATAACACTTAAAGAATATTTTTATTTTAAGCCAATTAAGATGTGTGCAAAGTTTGGTTTCTATAACTTAAATAGTTCTCGAGATATTATGATTTTTGTCAAAAATACAAAATGGTGGCTAGCGGTTAAACGAAGGATTTTTAAACATATGTTTATAGGATATTTTTGTTTATTTTGACGAGTACTGTCATCCTTCGAAGTTTGTCCCCAACTTTTATGACCATGAATGACATTGGCCATCATTTTTAGCGAATTTCCCATAGGGAAGAAGCTATTACCGTAGGTCTCATGGCAAGAGTTAAGCCCGAGACCATGTTATTTTTTCTTCTTTAGGTGCCCAGAGACCAAAAACAATAGTCGTTAAAATTTTTATATATATATATATATATATGTATATATATATATATATATATGTGTCTGTGAACACGATAACTCTCGTAAAAAAGGTCCGATCGAGACCAAATTTGGTAGAGACGTGTATTCCTACAAATGCTCGGACGAGTTCGTAAACCAGACATATCGGTCAATGGGTACGGGTAGTTTGGGGGGGTTTTGTACCCCAAAATGGGGTTTTTTGCGTTTTTCACATGTAATTTTAAAAATTTCTAATTTTATATTTCACCATTGGAATCAGCTTAAAAAACTACACAATTAAGTTCCTTAAAGTTTTTCTCTATCTTCAACGGTTACCGAGATATAAAAAAATCTAAACACAGTACGTTGTATTTTTGAGGCTCCAATGTTAATCTTATGGAGGATTAAAAAAAAATAATTTTTCACTTATTATCTAATATTTTTGGATGAAACTTGATATTTAGTTTCATGTGGTTGAGATCAATACATTTGTGCTAAAAAATTATAGTTTATGTGTTTATCATGGCAGCAAACCTGCATACCCTTTTCCCATGTTAATCATATGGAGATTAGGCAAACTCCTATATTTATGGACAGATGTTGATGAAAGTTGGTATAAATGTTAAAAATAAAATTTTTGATTGTATAAATGGCTACTTTCAGTGTTCCTCACAGCAGCAAACCTACTCACTCTTTCCCATTTTAATCTTATGGAGAATAGGCAAAAATTCTCATGTTTATCGACAGATTTTGACCAAACTTGTCATATATTATTATTATTATTATTATATTGTTGATTTGGAAATTCGCTGAGTACGCAGGTCTGCTGCGACGGGGGTATTCTTAATACCAATCGCGTCCTGTTGCATAGTTAAGGTTGATTTAGATGTTGAAGCATGATGAATACTAAGCCAACCTTCAGTTTTAAATTGTGCGGTGGTAAGCCAGGCATATCTATAGAGTTTAAAAATTCGGCTGGAAAGTTTGTGGCTTCGTCCTTGTTTGTTAGGCAGTCAATAGATTTATATGAATGCAGAGAACCGCCGATTTGACTCTGAATTACGAGGTTTAAGGCATCCACGTCTTTGTTCTTAGCTGCCAATATTGCTCACTCACTCAACCATTTGTCGTATTTGTAATTTTTAGTTATGTTCTGGAGTTATGTTATGGAATACTTTGTTAAGGAGCTCGTCTTTTGGTGTGACGAAATTACAAAAATTTGAAAGAAATTAAATAAATCCGCTTAAATCTTCAACATAAACACGGCTATTAACGATATTAAGCAATGGCTTGTAAAAATCTTCAGCAAAGGGATCGTCCAGCGATGAAACTCTCATGTTTGTTTTCAGTTTCTTCACCTCTACAGATTTCATGATTTGAGGCAAGCGTTTATTTCATCAGCGGCAGTTGATCTTGGAATGACTGGCAGTGTTTGGCGGAAATCGCTAGACAATAAAATCATTGCGCCTCCAAAACATCTTGAATTACTACACAAATCTTTCAATGTTCGGTCAAGTGCTTCTAATGTGCGTTTGTGTGCCATTGTGCATTCGTTCCAGATAATGGTTTTAGATGCTACTAAAACTTAGGCCATTGCAGAGTGCTTTGTAATGTTACATGTTAGTTGCTCAATAGTTTGAAGGTTTAATGGCAATCTTAACGCTGAATGAGCCCTTCTACCAATGTGGTCGCTATTCCAGAAGAAGCAACTGCTATCGCAATGTTGGATCTGGCACGAATAGTTGCCAAAACTTGACATGAGGCAAGCTTTCCCAGTTCTACTGGAGGCATTGAGGAAAAATAATCCACCATTACCATCTTCAATTGCCTTCATTAATGTATTATAAACTTCCTTTTGTTAGGGGTTCAATAGGGGTAAATTTGTTAGTACTAATCCATGTCGATCATATTTCTGTTCACGTTCCAACTCTCCATTTAATCTGTCATTTATACCATGATCTGGTCCTGGAATTCCTAACTTGACTAACAAACTACCGCACACGAGGAAAAACATGTCTTCGATCAGGAGAAAAGCCTGGTTATGCATTTCCTCGTTCATTTCAAGGTCGGGATTTATTTATACATCACGAAATCTACATAAAATGTCTTCTGTCATGTGATTCTTGTATTTGTTCCACAGGTCACATGGATTTGATGGAAAGCGCATCGAAATAATTATAGCAAATAACGTGTATATTTGACTTGGAGATGCAGAAATAACTGCTTCAGCGATTGTTGTGTCCCATTGACTATCGTTTTCAAGTAAATTCAGCCATTGACATGCAGCCCGATATGTTGGACACAATACCATCAACAGTTCGTAGTGATTCAAATGAGGTTGGCCCACGAACATTCACTAGCAACAATTGCAAATAGAATGTCAATGGTATTGAACTATCACAGTGTAGGCTTAATACCAATACCAATATCTAAGGCCGGATTTCACCAAAGACACGGTAATCTAGGATTTTTTATCTTAGTTTAGAACTGACTGATGATCGAATAATCAGTAATTGAGTGTAAAAAAACAGACGCTGTTTCCTGAAAAGTAAAATATAATGAATGGGTCTTTATCACCAAGCAATTAAACACAATAACATCATATCCCCAGAGACATTTTTGTAGAGTTTTTAGTCACACAAAAAATTGTACCTCGCATGTCTGTGGAGTGAACGAGTCAAAAGTTAATGAGCTTTAATAAAAAAAAACGTTTTTGATAGGCTTTGGCGAAACATTATTTTTATGACAAAACTAAATTGTATAATAATTATTAACAATTAATTGATTATTACTATTTATATTAATAACTAGCTGACCCGGCGAACTTCGTAACGCCTCACAATAAACACATGTTAACTTTAAGATTGGCCACTTTCTGAAGTCGAATAGCAATACGGCTTCATTGTGAAAGGTTATATCAGGGCCGACGAGAGAATTGATGGGCCCCTGTGCAGCACGTAACCTCGGGCCCCAAAGGGGGGTCTGGGGGGGGGAGCACCCCGGGAGATTTGAGTAAAATTAGACTTATAAACACATATTTTTATACTATTTAGCGACAGACAAAATAGATTTTTATTTTGTAAAAAATCACGTTTTAATGTCAAAGGGGGTTTAAATTATTAAGAGTCTTAAACAAGTAATATTATTTGATATATGCTGATAAGGAGCACATTTAAATAAGAAACAACAGAAGTCACAATTTCAAGTAAGCGTTTTACTTGAAAATCAGAAATGAAAAATAATGGTATTTTTGGGTTCAGTAGGTAAAAAACTATAAAGTAAGGTATAAAAATTAAACATTTAGGAGGCACCTATAGTAAATTACTAAATTAATACACAAATCTTTAACTATTTCCATTATAGGGCCTACTGGTCTACAAAATACCAATATGCGAGTTTAGTCAATATTTTATGTTACATAATGATCAGTTAAACACTGACAACAACACTCTGATAAAAGTGATATATTTATAATTAATCTCAGAAAACTTCAAAGCAACTCAAACCCACCAAGCTGTAAAGCAGACGGCAATAGCATCAAGTATCGAAATCGAATCGAAAGACTAAGAGCAGAGCTGAGCCAGCAGTGCTGCCATCTGTATAGATACATTCATCCGTACATTGTTGCCATATTTGCACCAGTCTGATTTTGCTTAAAATCAGTACCGGTAAACTAGTTAAATCTTCTAACGTGTTGGTAGAATGTGGCAACATAGAACTAACATTACAACCGAGCTTGCAAATGACGTCTACTATAGACGAAATGTTGCGTTTTAAAAGTTGAGGGTGAGGCTCCGTGAGTGGCTACGTTAGACAGCTTAGGAGAAAGTGTTTTTTTTAATTCCTTAAACCTCTACTAATTACAAATCATTCGTACATAAAATAAATAAAGCAAAATTCTTTATCTTTATGTCAATTGGTGCCAACCTCAACTCAGTTTAAAAACCCCATCTGAGGAAAGAATTAAGCTAATCAAGTTGAACTCGTCTTGCCAGACCCCTTTAAAAAAATAAAAGTCCCCGTAGGCCCGGGCCCCCTTGATGCCCGGGCCCCTATGCATTTGCCCCCCCTGCCCCTCCTTGTCGACGGCCATGGGTTATATATTCTGGGTCGCTGCATAGTGAATAACAATACTGAAACGATAAAACATATTAATATCATTCCCATAAAACAAATAAATCTGAGTGGATTAATTCACACTTTTCAAATCCAATCCAAACCCAAACCAAACCTAACTGTAATACAGCTTTTATAGGAAAGATATACAACAGCTGATTATTATAATAAACGTAATAATATAAACATTGTAATTATCATCCAGGAACATGATGAAGTTTGGACATGAATTTTGATGTAGTATTCTTCATGAATTTTTCTATGCTGTCCAAGCCAAATTCTTTGTGTAGCTGTGTGTTTCGAATGTACCATGGGCAATTTGAACCAATCCTCAAAATCTTATTTTGGAAAATTTGAATTTTGTTAAGTTTACTTTTTGATATACACATTCCCCAAACTGGACAGGCATACGTTATCAAAGGTCTCAGAATTGTTTTATATATAAGCAGAGTACATTTTGATTTCAATGATGATTTTCTGTTTACTAAAGGGAATAAAATAGAAAGGCGAGCATAAGCTTGGCTCAATTTTGTGTTAATATGTAAGTTCCAATTTAGTTTTGAGTCCAATGAAACGCCCAAATATTTCACGCCTTGATCATTTGGATTCCATGAAATAGCAGTATTTTCAATATTTATGCTTAGGGGTGTATTAAATTTTCTAAGAGAGAAAATCTTGGTTTCACATTTCGCTGGATTCAGATAAAACCTCCATTTTTTAAACCAATTGTTTAACGTTGAAACACTTGTCTGCAATGAGTTTACTGCATGATTAAGGTCGTAGTGTTGGGTGATTATTGCCGTATCGTCAGCATAAAGGGCAATTTTAGCTTGAGGAAGTTCTGGAATGTCTGCCATGAAAATATTAAAGAGGACAGGACCTAGGATTGAGCCCTGAGGAACTCCTGCTCTTATCGGGTGGATGCTGGAAAATGAGAATTCTTTAACAGCAAAGGTCCTATCAGTTATAAAGGACTTTATTATATTTATGAGGTGTAAGGGGAAGCCAAAATTGTATAGCTTATACAAAAGTCCGGCATGCCAAACTCTGTCAAAAGCCTGAGCAACGTCGAGGAATGCAGCTGAAGAGTGGAGTTTGTTTTCAAAGCCTCGGTTTATAATTTCACTAATTCTCAAAATTTGATGAGTTGTAGAGTGTTTGGGTCTAAATCCAAATTGTGTGGGAGGGATAATATTGGCAGACTCTATATATTTTAATATTCTCTTTTGTATAATTTTTTCAAACAATTTAGAAAGTGATGAAAGAAGGCTTATAGGTCGATAGCTACTGGGAGAGTGTTTAGGTTTATTGGGCTTATGTAGAACAATAATTTCGGCGTGTTTCCATTCTTTTGGGAAATGACACAATGAAATGCAAGCATTGAATATCGATGCAAGAATTGCGAGAGATTTGCGGGTCAAATTTTTCAACACTATATTAGGTATTAAATCGTGTCCAGGGGATTTTCTGTTTGGCAGATTTTTAATGAGGCTACTAATTTCTGAAGGAGATGTGTATTTCACTGGAAGTTCAGCACTACTTGGGGTTTCACGTAAAAATTCCTCTACTTCTTTATTTGTGTTTTGATCATGGACTGGATGAGGAGTGAATGCATCTTCAAAATGATTTGCAAATGCATTACTTTTATCTACATCACTTTCGAAAACCACATCATTGTGTTTCAAGGCAGGAATCATTGTTGACGTGCGCATTAGTCGTTTGGTAGCTTGCCACATGTTCGAATCCCCAGGATTTATATCAGATAGGTAAGATTGGTACGAGTTAATTCTGTAGGCGTCGAGTTCATATTTTACTTTGCGAGTCAACTCATTTAACTGTCTCTTTAAACAAGGAAGTCTGTACCTTTGCCATTGACGTCTAATTATATTTTTCTGTTTAATAATTTTAAGGATTCTAACTGGAGGATGGTGGAAATGATTAGATCTCGGTAGAAACTCCTTTATAATCGCACTCTTTGTTGAATCCTGTAAACAGACTGTAAAGTTTTTAATCGCATTCTCAACTCCATCTACAGAGTATACATCATTTGGGACGTTGAGACAACGGTCCAGTTCGAAACGGAAAATATCCCAATCAACTCTTCCGTTGATAAGCCTAGGTAAATTATGAAAAAGGTTAGGCTGCATTAAGAAACTTACAATAACGGGAAGATGGTCAGAATCTAGTTCACACAAAACTTGCTGCATTATAGGGATTGTGAAATTTTTATGGAGGACTATGTCTAAAATGTCTGGTTGGAAATCATTTTGCCAAGGATAATGTGTCGGCTCTGAAGGAGCAGAGATATTTATATTCGATTCATTAACTGTAGAAAGCAGCCGAACGCCGTTTGGATTGTTCACTCTACATCCCCAGTAACGATGTTTACAGTTTAAATCGCCCAAAACGAGAGTAGAAGCTTCAGTCTGAAATAAGTTTTCAAGATCTGCTTGAAGGATACGTCGATTCGGTGATTTATATGCAGAAATAATACATAGAAACTGATCATTTTGTAATTTCAATTTTATACCAACAGCTTCAAGCGAAGAAAGAGCAGGCAAGAATATACTGTGATGATTTATGTTTTTTTTAATAATTATTGCAACACCGCCGGAAGCATTTTGTGCGTTTCTGTCTTGTCGATAAATAGAGTATCCACTGATCTTAAAGTTTTCATTTCTAATAAAATGTGTCTCAGTGACACAAGCAATGTCTACGTTATGACGAACCATGAAAGATGCAAAGACATTCTTCTTATTTCTTAAGCCATCTGCATTCCAATTAAGGAGGGTTAAATTTTTAATAATAGGTATTCTAATTTGAGGCATTGTGTAAAAGTGAGGTGATAACATTAGAGATAATCTTTTTGATTAAGGGCATAGCATTTTTAACTATGTCTATGATTAACTGTTCTAAGTTTAGGGAAACAATCATTTACCTCATTATTTGATGCTGCACTATATCATCCTTTGACGATTGGTGTTGTGGCCCGAGGAGAGACTGAGGTCGCTTGTGTGGACTGAAATTTAAGATGATGAAGTAGGCTTTGATTGATTGAGGTGGATGAGCCTGAATTATGTGTGATAGATATTTTCTTATTTCATAATCGGAACAGATCATTTTTCGCTTTTAAATCAGTAAAGAGAGGAAAGTGAAAGAGGAGAAGGAAGATAGTCAGATGATTGTGATCGAGAAATAAGAGAAGGATGTTTTTGTCTTGTTGAGAAAAGAGAGAAGAACATAAAGACAATAGCAAAAAGCGTCTGAGATGAAGGGGCAATGGACGTAGAAGAGAATCATATGAAGCTAATGAATAGGAGACATCTTCTATCTATGTACCAGAATGAGCAGATAAATATTCAAAACTAATTAAAAATAGGGAGGCATATGAAGAAAGTCAAATGTAGAAAAAGTAGACATAACATGATAAACATATAGGATGTAAATATGGTTAGAGAAAGAGATAAGAAACACGACATTTCACAGAATGTGAGGTAAGAAAATAATGATTATGGAGGTAGCCTGATTGAAGAGTCAGGTGAGGACGAAAGGACAGAGGACTTAATGGTTGATGGTGAAGATTGCAGCGTGTTCGATCTTGATCTCTGCGTAGATTCAGAAAATATATGGGTGGGATTTTTAGAGATTTTGATTTTTGAAAACGATGTGTAGGGTGTATAGTATCGTCTTTTTTGTTTTAATTTTGAGGTCTTGATAGTATTTACAGCCTTTGAAATTAGCTGTGTGATTATCACCACAGTTGACACAGACAGGAGTTTCAGTCTTCTTTTTTGGACAGGCAGAGTAAAGGTGTTGACCCGTACATCTAACACACCTTGGATCAAGTTTGCAAAAGTTTCTGGTGTGGCCGTATCTTTGGCAACGTGTGCATTGAGGGACATTAGGAGATTTCCTCTTGGGCTCAACATGTACAACAGAATAGCATAATTTGTTCAGCTGAAAAATATTTTTCCCAGACTCATTGTTCTCCAGAGAAACTGTGCAAATGGGATATGGCATTTTGTCTTTGTTAAACAATCTGGACACTAGAAGGACAGGATAGTTTTGTGCCACGAGTTCTTCTTTTATTTCATCGGGAGTGAGAGAAAAGGGGACGTTTTTAATCACCACTTCTAACTTTTTATCGACCTTTGCTTGGAAAGTATGATATTTCACATTAATTTCGTCATAGAATTTGGTTAGTTTACGAAAATCGTCAATGGTTGAAACATTAATCTTTAAAGTGGCGCCCTTGACTTCAGTTGAAAATTCATCCTGAATTATGTTTCTTACATCTTTTACGATTTCCTGATGGTTATTTACGTCATGCACAAAAATTGGAGGTGGTTTTACTGCTTTCGGTACGTCGTCCAACACGGTATCTTCAACCATATTAGTTGAGTCAAGGGAGACTTTAGCATATGTATGATCTGTCAACGGTTGAAATTTGTTATTCTCAATAAGTTGATCAGAGTCCAGAACATATTTCTTTGGTTGGACATTGACTGCAGAACTGACAGTTTTTCTTTTTGACGGTCGAAGAAAATTATTTGAATCGCCTAAACTTGAACAGCTTGGTATAGGAATGTTATGTTCATCACATGTTTCTAGTTCAGCAGACGGTTTGTTTGAAAAAACAAATACAGGTTTTGCCATTGTTTTTGTTTGGTTAGGTTTAACTAGTGAATGTTTGAAGATAGTTCTTTGACAAATTTTCACAATAATGGATCAATGTAGACTAAATTAGAAGAAAAACTGTAAGAAAACACGTAAACACTAGAACTGTTTGTGAAAAACACACTTAACTGGAGAAAAAACACTTAAATTATGGAGCAAAATTGAACACTTCTTTTCAAAAACAAACAGCCCTTGAAAAAAAGCTGTAGCTAAGAAATCAAATGTTTTCATTTTAGACAATTTGTAAACAAACTTACTCTCCATAAGGTTAACATTAGAAATTTAAAACGCCATAAAATGGAAACTTATGGGGTTTTCGAAAATATTTTTTCACTAAAACCTTCCTGGACACATATAGAGCAACTTCCTAAAATTTCATGGCGATCGGATGAGTAGTTTGGCAACGCATATAGGACATACATACATACATACAGACATACATTCAATTTTATATATAGAGATATAAATTATATGATAATTATTATGCTTTTAAAATTATATAATATTGATGGTGCAGAGAAGATGAAGCCTGATTTTTCAGTAAGCGATTAATAAAATTTCTTCAGACCCTCACCAAAATTATGTTCCTTAGAGGGGAATCGACCTCATATTCCTCGACTTACTAATTCTCCGCTCTAACGTCTGAGCTACCACCAGGACAGGTGTGAGACAGTGGTATAAACTTAACTCTAGATTATATCTTTGACTCTCAAATAGTCAAAGATTATATGGAAGAGGTTTTTAAGGCAAAAATGTTTTATTATAATGATACTGTATTTATTTAATTTTCTGCTAGATTGCTTTCCATAGTAACTTTAGATATAAATGTAATATAAGAATAAAATAAAAATATAATGCAAAAATAAAAATATAATATGAAATCATTTGTGATCTAATAAAATAATATACAATTCAAAATACTGAAAACTGAAGTTAATAATTTGTATTAATGCAAGGCAGACAACTTCCGACTCAACCGGCTCCATTTTAAAATGTTGGTCTGACGAATTGCCAATACCCCCCTCCCCTGTACTTTTTTACCTTGTTCAATATGTCATAAAACAATACAACACACCTAGTAAAAATTACTTTTAACTTGCCAAACCTTTTAAAACATAAAACACTATAAAAATGAGAGACAACAACACAATAATCCCTGTACGTGAGTCTTTGTTTGAGTCAAACTACTTTTTAATAGAGTACTCTTCCTTTCAAAGATAGAAAACTTCAGAATCAGAAAATCTTTATTCATTATGTCACAATTACAGGACCAGAATGGCGTCACACTTAATATCACATACAAATTAATATAAAATAAAGTTAAGTTCATACCAAAGTCAAGCAATTAAATATTCATCTAAGGAATAAAACGATTTACTAATTATGTAATTTTTCAATTTTCTTTTGAAAGTATTTATTTCATTGATCTGTTTTATGTCCCTGGGTAATTTGTTAAAAAATTTTACTCTAGCGGCAGTTGGTTTTTTATTATAAAACTCCAGGTTATGTATATTTATGGCTGGGTAATTTTTGTGTCGCGTATTATAGTCATGCTGTGTGCCTAATTGAGGAAGTTTATCTTCGGAAGCCTTTGCACACATAATTGTTTGAAAAATGTATTTTCCATAAACTGTCATAATATTTAGTTGATAAAAAGGTTCTTTTACTGATTTTTTACTGTCAAAATTCAAATAATTCTTATGGCCTTTTTTTGAAGTGTTAAAATACTTTTTAAATTTTGTTTAGCTGACGCACCATATACTTCTATACCAAAGCTGATATGAGAATCAATATGGGCATAATAAACTTTCAACAAGATTTCTTGTGAACAAAATTTTGATAAGTTTCTTAAAACGAATAAACCAGATGAAATTTTACGTCTTAAACTATCTGTATGTGGAGTCCAGGATAAATTCTCATCAAGTAGTAGACCCAAAAATTTGGTTTGATTCACTTTTAGAATAGTATGATTGTTAACAGTTAGACAACATAGACGGGTCTAAAGGCTTCCTTTGTGCTGTTTTAAAATTTATAAAATTAGTTTTATCAAAATTGAGGAATAAGTTGTAGGAATTAAGGAATATTTTTATTGTTGAAAGATTGTTTTTAGCAGCAATTTCTACGTCATTAATGTATTTTTTACCAGTCACCAACAGATTTGAATCATCAGCATACAGGCACAATTTACTATTATCGCCTGTTAATACCGAAGGGAGTCCTTTCAGATAACAAATAAATAAAACAGGGCCAAGAATAGAACCCTGGGGTACACCATACTTAACCTCCCTCAGGGATGACTTGACCCTTATTAAGTGTTTATATTCACTGAGATGACTCATTTCAACATATTGTTTCCTATCAGTAAAATACGACTGAAACCAATTTAGTGCTTTATTTTGTATACCAAAATTTTGTAGAACTGATAGTAAAATAGGGTGAGACACACTATCAAAAGCCCTACTCAAATCCATAAAGATTCCAACACCAGTCTCACCCTTATCGTCAGCCTTAACTATTGCCTCCACCAAATCAGTGGCTGCAGTCGTGACGGACCTTCCAGGTCTAAAACCATGTTGCTCAGGATCCAACAAGGCATTCTCCTGTAGAAAATCTACGAGTCTAGAATGCATAGCTCGTTCAAATATTTTTGAAATGTTTGGCAAAATTGAGATTGGTCTGTAACTAGAAGGGTCTTTAACATTTCCCTTTTTAAATATAGTTTTAATTTTTGAAATTGTTATTTACTGGGAAATATTTCAGACACAAAAGAAGAATTTACTATGTGCACTATTGGTTTAACTAAAACTTCTTTGGCTCTTTTCAATATGGGCATAGGAATTTCGTCAAAACCTGATGTGAATTTATTTTTAAAGAAAGATATAATTTTTAATATTTCGGTATCATCTACCGGTTCATTCATTCATTCGAAGGGGCGGATTTCCCAAGGCGCTTCAGCCGTTGCAGCTTTTTGCGCACCCCTAAAAAATTCTCTTTCCTGGAGAATCAGGAATCTTCTAGATGAAGAGACCTGTAAAACTGCAGCATCCTGTCAACGAGCTCGTCAGGAGGCAGAAAACTACCCCTTACCAAGTTGCACAGAGTGGAGGACCTTACCTCTACCAGCTCTGTGCAATCAAAGAGTAGATGATCTGCAGTTTCCTCCTGCAGATAACATTTCCTACACAGAGGGTCGCCGTTGAAGACTCCCATACGTAGTTGGTGCTTCCTCAGATTACCGTGACCAGTGACGATACCTGTGACGAGTTTGGCATCCTTCCTGCCAAGTTTCAGGAACCTCTTTGCAACTTGACGAGAAGGAGAACGAAGATTAAGCTTACTAACTCTATGCAGGGAAAGTTCAGCCCATCTTTTCTTATGACAATCCCTAGCCCAGGAATTGATAGTCTGAAAAACCGCAGCGCGGGAAACACCACAGAAGGGTTTAGGACCACAAAGGGGGGATGATGCAGCCCTATTTTTTAATTAATTTAATTAATTTTTACATTTTTAATTAATTTAAGTTTTCAAACTGGAGTCTTTCCAGAAAAATTAAAAAACGCTGTTGTTATTCCAATTCATAAAAGTGGTTCCTTCTCTCTTCCTTCAAATTATAGACCTATATCACTAATTTCTACGTTCGCAAAAATTTATGAAAAAATCATGAAACAAAAAATTTTGAGTTTTCTGGATAATCTGAATTTTTTTAGTAAAAATCAATACGGTTTTAGAAAAGGGGTAAATACTGAACTAGCTTTATTAAATTTCATGGATAACGTAACAGAGGGCATTAACAATGGGGAGTGTACTAGTGGACTTTTCCTTGATATTAAGAAGGCCTTTGACACAGTTGATCACAAAATTTTGTTAAGGAAACTATACAGGTATGGATTTAGGGGAGTAGTGTACGATTGGTTTTGTAGTTACAGTACTTAAATAAGAGGCAACAGTGTGTTAAAGTTAATGATGTTTTTAGTTTTATAGGGGAGGTAAAGTACGGGGTACCACAGGAATCAGTTTTGGGGGCAATTTTGTTTATAATTTTTATTAATGATTTTTGTGATGGTCGATTCGATGGAAAAGTAACGGCTTGTGCGGACGATACCGCTCTTTGCTATGTTGAGAAATCGTGGGATATTGTCTATAGCAAGATTTCCCGGGATTTTGAAGCTATCAGGTGGTGGTTTACAACTAATAAACTTGTTTTAAATGCAGATAAAACAACGTTCGTTAACTTCTCTTTGAGGCAGGTGGTTAAATTTACAGATGACGTAGTGTACAAATGTAATGAATGTTTAATAGAGGACGAGGTTTGCAGCAATTGTTCAATAATTAAATCTAGTAGTAATACAAAATATTTGGGTATAATATTAGATAGTGAACTTAATTGGAAAATCCACATATCCAAGCTAAAAAATAAAATCATAGGTACCATACGTCTTTTTTATTTCTTGCAGAAAATTTGTCCTCAAAAAATACTCAGAAGTTTATATCTTGCTTTAGTAAACAGTAGACTTGAGTATGGGTTGATCTTGTGGGGTGGGACTTATTTAACCAATTTGAAATCAATTATAATTTTGCAGAAACTTTTCGTAAGAGTAATTTGTAATAAAACCCGATATGATTCTGCTTATCCATGTTTCCAAAATTTGAATATATTTCCAATAAGAGCACTTTTCCTGTTTAAGGTCCTAAAATTGTTTCACAAAAATGTATTATTTAGTAGAGACGTAGATAGTTACAAATCATGATTGAGAAATGCGAGCTTATGCAATGTACCAAAACCAAATTTAACTTTTTTCACTAAATCTTACTACTTTATTGCACCCCGAGTGTATAATCAACTACCAAAAATAATTAAAAATATACAGCATCATACAAAATTTCTCAAAGAATTAAAAAATGGTTGAGATCACTAAAAGACGTAGAAGATATTTTACATATAGATAGCTAGGTTTGAAAGCCTTAGAATTATTATATTTTAGTGGTTTAGTGGTATTTTCCTGTTTTTAATAAATTAAATGGCTATACAGTGATATCTAGTTTTCTAATTATGTGCATTTTATGTGTTTGCAATTTCATATTACGGTACATGTATTGTACTATTAAATTAAATAATTAATATTAGGTTTGTTTTGATCTTAACTTTTATCTAATATTTATTTATTGGTATTCCTAAGTACAGTATTATAAAATGTTATTTATCATTTTGTTTAAGTTACAGGATATTGTTTTATGTTTGTTTATTTGTAGTTGACATGTACTAGTATTTTAATCTATATATTGTTGTTATTTATTATCATGTCTGTAATTATGGATATTTATATAATTAATTTATTTATATAATTGCACTATTTATGATATAACTAAATTTGCACACGCTCCTTAGAGCTCATTAGAGTATAAAATATTTGTAACGGAATCCCCAAACAGACTTTATGTCTCGGGGACCTTATTTTTCTGTACAAGGTTTGCTTACTGTTGAGGTCAGTCTGGGTTTTAGTTATTTGTAAATTTTGTAAAGCGATGTATTTCAAACCAATGTAATCATGTACAGAAAATAAAGATTTATTTATTTATTTATCTATTGGCCAGCCCGTCTGCCACTTCGTTACCATCCACCCCTGAGTGCCCTGGAACCCAACAAAGGGTGACTTCATTGTGTCTGCCTACACAGGACACAAGCCTAAAACAGTCCCACACAACCCTAGAGTTGAACTCTACCGAGTCCAAAGCTCTAAGAGCCGCCTGACTGTCAGAGAAAATATTGATAGAAAGGCCCTCATGACCCAGCATCAAGATGTCTCTGGCACATTCCTGCACCCCGTAGATGCCTGCTCCTGTGCCCCGACTGCTCTTGGACCCATCAGTGTACCACTCCTGATCACAGGGTGGTAGTGGGCAGGCTCCATCCTTCCATTCGTCCCGTTGCGGAAAAAGAACTCGGAAAGACCTGCCAAAAGAAAAAGTTCTCGGAAGATAATCAGAGGGCATACTAAAATGCCTAAAATGTCGCTCTGAACTATCCACTAAATTCTGGTATGACCACGTAATTCACCTGGCCTATTCCAGAGGCCTTCTCCTCAGAGGCGGTATGCACCCATTCTGGCAGTCATCCTGATGTGAATGTCTGTGGGCAAAAGATCAAGCAAACAGTCAAGAGTGGCCCCAGGAGCGCTGCTGATCGCCCCTGTGATCGTGAGACATGCCAGCCGCTGTCTGAAATCGTACAGCTGAGGTCTTCCAAATGTCTTTCTAAACTTAACCGCCACGCCGGCACTCATATTTCTTACATCACTCAGGTCGGCCGATATTGTGTGGGCAAAATCAACCGCACGATCTGCCTTATACCTTTCAAAGGTTTTTAGAATATCTTCATCTCTGACTTCGATTGCTTTTTTAACTTTCTTATAGAAATGAAGGCCGTGCTTTGTGTACAAGCCTCGTGAAAGGTCAGTAAGTGATAAAAAGGAAGCGTGGCTCGATTTATTCACCAGCTTTTCAAGTTCAATGTTAATGAGACTAATAGTATCATTCAGACCATTTACGTGGTACTTGTAAGGTAGGCCAGCGACAATCACATTTGTATGGGTACTCATATCAATTATATTCTTAAAGGAATCAATTACGTGCCGCTCTTTGTTGATGGACCCGCCAATTATAATAACATGATAATTTTTGTCGTACGATTTCGTGAGAGCTTTCAGGTCCTCAACTACGCAGTCCAGAGTAGCATTCGGTTTAAAAATTCAGCTGATGTTTTCTTTTTTGTTAGGCCAAATTTCAGTTAATTGTGAACATAGGCTCCTTCCATGACTATCTGCCAGAATCAAGATATTGTGTTTTTTTGTTTTTACTTTTTTACTCCGACTTACACCAACGACTGTTGACTTTTTATTTCTTTCCTCACTTTCCTTTATCAGAGTTTTGTCCTTTATCAGAGTTTTGTCCTCATGAATTGGCTTTTTAGAAGGGGTTTCTGAATCAGTCGTTTTCAAACAAGAAAGTACCTCAAAGCGATTCTGCAGTACAATATCTGGCACAGAGCTAACTTGAGGTCTGTGGGCTCTGTGTGGATCAACAGCGCTGAATCGCACACCGCCACTGTTGTTATCAGCGTGAGGCGATGTCAGAGTGACGCAATCAGGCTGTGGAAGCCGCGGGATAACAACGGAATCACACAGCTGACAGAGCAGCAGCCGGGCAGTAACTATTACGTGTAAGCCACACTCGAAGTCTCCTATCTGCTGTGGCACCACAGCATCCCTCAATACCACATCTCCAAGACCGATCTGTTGCATTAACCTCTCAGCATGACGCTTGTTAATTCCGTTAGCTGAGTCATAATGCATCGCCATGTTGTTACCCCTACTAAAAACCAACAGACTCCAATGAGTGCCCTCGTCGTTAGAACTACTATTATTTATACAGAAGAATAAAATGTTCATTTTAATTATGGACAAATCTAATAGAGTTTTATCGATATCATGCTTACTTTGCAGCTTGAGTAGTTGTGAAACTGAAGGTCCAATAAACAATATATCATTCCGGTGTTGACTTATTTCTTTCTGCATCATTAAAAAATATGATGAAATAACAGTGTCCGATAACCAATTGTCACTAGGTTCACACTTGGATTTCAACATTTCCAAACTCATAGTCAGTTCTGCTACTTTAGTTTTTAATTCCTCACCCAGTTTTTCAAACTTTTTACCTTTCCTTTGCAGTTTACTATTTTCTATTATAAATTTTCTATTTGAATCCTGCAAGCTGTCATAGTCATTGGAGAGTTTATTACAGTCCTCTTGTAAGAAAGAGAGCTTTTGTTTTGACTTCATCAGGTCCTCTGTTAAAGATTTTATTTTATTTTCACTACACAGTTTTTCACTGACAAGTTCATCTTGTATCTTTAATGCGGTGTCAACATCCATTTTTCGCTCAGTCTTTTCTCTTAACAGCTGGGTGTTTGCTAGGTCAAGGTCCAATAGCAGGTCTTTCATCTGTTTTTCTTGTTTCTCTAGTTCCCCACACATAGCGTTAAATTTTAAAATGATCTGAGCTGCACTTTTAACTACATCATGACTTTCATCCGGAAAATTGCTTGAAAGTTTTAATAACTCCAAACAAAAATTTGAGACTACTGTTTCATCTTCACTTTTTATGTTTGTACCCTCAAAAATTTCTTCAAAGTATTCCATAATTTTACAAAAATAAGAAATGTGTTTTTCAAATATAAGATTGACAGCAAAAATCTAGACCTTCGACGGGATTCGACCGCTGACCCTCAGATTGGTCTTATCTCTGCGTTATCGGGCCCGGCGGCGGTGCCTTTAGCCACTACACCAACGTGACACCGACAGGACTCGGCGGAGAGTTGTTGAAAAGCTGCGGCTATTTAAAACGCAACGAAATGCCCAACTAGGGTTTTGTTCTTTCTTGTACCAACTGAACAGTGAGGTTATAACACATTATCCTATATAGACTTTTACTCACAGAATGGTGCACTGATCGCTATCAAAATTCACACTGTCCTAAACTTACTGAACTCAACCGTATGCAATATATAGTATAAATCTCATTCAATATGCCGAATTTAAATGTAAACAACGGAGCGACGTGACCTCGACCTTAACTGGCCGCACCGCAGCGGCATCCCCTCCGGTGGTTTTATTCAGCTCAGTAGTTTAACATATTCTCCAGTAATGGGAAATTCTTCTAGAAGCCATGGTTAACTAAATGTAAATATCACAGAAAATATCACTAACACTGGAACATTTACCATATTACTAACATGTTGAAGTTGAAGTATTTTAGTATTTAGCTAATAATTAGCTAATAATAACTTCATAATTGACAAAAAAGTTATAGTAAGCGCCAGGAGAGAAGTCCGTTGAGCTCTAGCCAATAGGACACGGACGCGACTGCGCTGTTGCCATGTACGCTGCCTCTCGTTTTCAAGCAAAAAGTGTCAATAATGTCATTAAATACTATATTAACTAACATTTTTTACTATTTATTATTTATTTGAGTTTGTGATTATGGTTATTATATTTTTAATTAGTTTATGTCAATTTAAATAAATAAATCTGTCATAACCTGTATTTTAACTGAACCCAACAATGGTTTCAAGTAATTCAAAGCCTGAAGACGAGGAGCAATGTTTGATTACTCGACCCCGGATGTCCGGTTTTTTTATGAGTATCAATTCAAGGAAGCAGTTGTCCTGATGGAAGGCTGTCAAAATGTCGGTGATATGCAACCCAGAGAACACTGTGATGCAATTTCCTATAATAAATATATAGATTCTTATTTCTTATTAAAACTATAAACCAAATATAAATATTTTATTTTTATTACTTGAGTCTAAATAATTTTACAGGCGTCATAACATGAAAGAATAAGTATATTTTGTGGCAGTCTGGATTTTAACCTATAGCCTACTCCTATTAAACATAAATAAAACAATATAATTTTCATATTAACTGATAGCCCATTTCATATAGTTTTAAAAATGCATGGTTTTATAGCCGTAAGTTATAAAGTGATATTTTTGTAGCTATTTACGTAAATGTCTACGCCAAGTGAAATAGCCTAGCGGTTATTATAGGGTTACGAATAAAATAGTATCACTAATCCCCGCACCGCTAAGTGCGGGGATTAGTAGTACTGTGATGTTTTTTATTATAGTAATAATAATCTATAACTGTAATATAATTATCCATGTAGTGTAGATTAGGTTCTGTTATATATGTAATTGTATATACATATAATTGGAGATAAAATGCGCGAAGCTGATTGGCGGACTAAAAATCATCAGCTGCCTTGGCCCCGCCTTCAACGGACTTCTCTCCTGGCGGCTGGTATAGTACAGTAGTTATTAAATTCAAAAGATTAAAATCAATAAAAAACAAAATGAAGCAACAAAAATATCAGACAAGGAAAGAGAGATTACAATTATTTCAAAAAGAGAGATTTCACAAGTAGAGCATGAACAAAGATATTTGAGGGTTCTTCACAAAACTTCCTTTAGTCTATCCGGTTCGTTCAGGACCATGTACTTTTTTTACCTTGTTCAATTTGTCATAAAACAATACAACACACCTAGTAAAAATTACTTTTAACTTGCCAAACCTTTTAATACATTAAAAACACTATAAAAATAAGAGACAACAACACAATAATAAACAATAACTTCATCAATTATACCTCCAATTGCTCACAATAATAAGGTTTTCGAAAACGATGTTCAAAAAAGTAATGTTTTCGCTGACCACTTTGAAAATGCATTTAATCCTAATAATGTTCATGACCGGGAGGTAAATGAAATTGTAGAGGAGTTTCTAAAATATAGCCCTAGTACTGTTGAAAAAGCCCGTAAAGTACACGTCACCCTCCGAAATAAACAGCTTATTATCCCAATAAAAATGTAAATTCTTGTGCTTTTAATGCACAAGAATTTTCCCAAATTGTCGTCGAATACATCACACTTTCAAAAATACCAGTTAAAGTCTCATCTAGGTTTAAAAAATTGAAACCTTGGATCACAAAAGATTTAGTGAAATTAATTCGTAAGAGACAAATTGAGTAAAAAAGTGAAATGAAAAAGTGAACCTTTCAATATCCCTTTGAAAAATAAATACCTTGTTTTAAGACATCAGATAACTCGTGAAATTAGAAACTCAAAACGTGCTTATTATAGATCTAAATTAAATCAAAGTCAAAATAATCCAATAGTTTTCTGGAAATTAGTAAATGAGTTGGCTGGGAGAAATAGTAAAAAATTTGCATTCCCAATATCTTCCTGTGTCACTCCAAGCATTTGCAAAGAGGTTGCTGATGATTTTAATGCATTTTTCTCTGCTGTTGGTTTCAACCTCGTCAGCGCTATTGATGGAAGTGGCGCACCGGTAGTAAACGACGCGGATTACAGGCAGCACACGTTTACACTACGCACTGTGACTGAACTGGACGTCATCAGACATGTGACTGCGTAACGGGGCGGGTCTGCTCCTGGCTACGATGGTGTCTCGGCTTCCATTCTCAAAGATAATATCAATGTCCTCTCCAAACCATTTCTCCATCTCATTAACTTAAGTTGATCAAACCGGATTTTTCCTGATAATTTTAAATTGGCTAAAGTTTTTCCTCTCTAAATCCAGCTTGCACAAAGAAAAAAATAATTTCAGACCGATATCTCTCCTAAGTGTTTTTTCTAAGGTTCTTGAGAAAATAGTAAAGGAACAGCTTGTTGCATATCTAAATCAAAACAATATTTTAGCAAATTCTCAATACGGTTTTAGGACAGACAAAAATACTTCTGATATTCTTTTTGATGTTAATAAAGAACTTTTTCATGCGTTGTCAGACAACATGCACACACTTTTAATCTTTCTAGACTTGAGGAAAGCATTTGACAATGTAGATAGAAGTAAACTCATGGACAAAATATCTGCTATAGGTGTTACTGGGAATGCTCTGTCATGGTTCAGGAGCTACCTCTCTGATAGACGACAGACCGTTCTATATGTGGCGTCACCAGTGATGAGTGCCCTGTGGACTATGGTGTCATTTAGGGAGGTACTCTTGGGCCAATTTTATTTTTAATCTATATTAATAACATTTCAAAATTACCGATTTTTGGAAAATTATTTCTTTTTGCTGATGACACTTTAATTATTACAAAGGACAAGTCTTGGGAGGGTGCCAGGGCCAAGTCTCTTTCTGATCTGATGTTAATGAAGAGGTGGTTCGATCAAAATATACTTTGTCTCAATGTTTCCAAAACCAAGTTCATGCCACTGTCCCTCACTTCTTTGTCTTACTACGGTCTGGGCGACTTGACTTTGCACAGTTGTAGAAATCACCTCAATAATGACTGTTCTTGTGAGACGATTGAAAAAGTGTCATCCTATAAGTATTTAGGTGTTATTTTTGACTCTCGAATGAAATGGACAGAACATATCATGTCCCTAAAGAATAAAATTCGAAAGTTTATTTTTGCATTCAAACAGTTAAGTGAAATTTTAAATTTCAAAGAAATTAGAATAGCTTATTTTGCTTTCGTGCAGTCTCTTTTGTCTTATGGAATATTAGCTTGGGGAGGGGCTTACAGGTCACATCTTACCGGATTAACTGTGGTTCAAAAATCAGTTTTGAAAGCGGTGTTTAAGAAATCTAGAAGGTACCCCTCCGATCTGTTGTTTCATGAGATAGAACTTTTTTCAATTCAAAAATTATTTGTTAAGGAGCTTCTCAGTTTCATTTTCAAAAATTCCGGTTCATTATTTTCCCCTATTTTACATAACTACAACACAAGATATGCATCCAGCGTTGGAATTGTTGCTATCCAACAACAAAAATCCTTCTCAAAAACAAATAGCTTTTACATTTCACATATATTATTTCGAAACTATTTGTCTCATTACAGTAACATTAGGATATTTGATTCTCCATCACATAACATTTTCAAAATTAAGCTAAAGGATTGGTTATTGACAATCAGCGATGAGGAGGCCGAGTCTCTTATCTCCACTGACTGCAGCAGACCCTCCAACAACTGACAACCGTTTGACTTGGACTGACTGACCCATATCTGTCGCTCTCCATGCGGCCAGAACGATATTGGTTTTTGGCATCATCACTGTACTCGAATCATATCTATCTTATTAAGTTATTCTTTATCTTTTGCTTTTCTTTTTCTACATATATTTCACTGTGGAAGATTAGTTTTCTTACGGGATTTTCTCTTCTTATTTCATAATCTATATACATTTTACATCTTTTTACCAAATCTAAATTTAAAAAAATTCACATACATTTTATTTTTAATAAAAACAACACTACTGCATTCTTGGATGTTGCTCAAGCATTCGACAAAGTTTGGCATGCCGGACTGCTGTATAAATTATACCATTTTGGCTTTCCTCTTTATTTAAGAGTTCTTTTGCAATCATTTTTAACCAATAGAACATTTGCTGCTAAACTAAATTCTAAGTTCTCTACGACTCGGCCCAGTAAGGGCAGGTGTTCCACAGGGCTCAATATTAGGACCTATTTTATTCAACATATTCATGTCTGACTTGCCGGATCTACCGCATGTTACTCTCGCTCTCTACGCTGATGACACTGCCATCATAACTCAAAATTCAGACATTTACAGTGCTGCAACGCTACTTCAAATGAGTGTAACCATGATAAATAACTGGTTTAAAATGTGGAGAATCACTCTAAATCCATCGAAGTGCGAAACAAAAATTTTCTCCTTGAGAAAATACAATGTCCCACCTGAAATCTATATTGACGACACAACAGTTCGTTGGAATCCTGATGACCAGGGTATTAAATATTTAGGCGTCTACCTTGACAAAAAATTAAATTGGAACCTACATGTTAACACTAAATTGACACAAGCATATGCACGCTTGTCAATATTATTTCCTTTAATCAATAGAAAGTCAACTTTAAAGTCTACATGCATCCTTTTAATATACAAAACCATTCTTCGCCCATTAATTATGTACGCTTCTCCAGTTTGGGGAAACTGCGTTTCATTAGGAAAGCTAAACAAAATTCAAATTTTTCAAAACAAAATTCTAAGAATTGCTGCAAAATGTCCATGGTAACAACGCACACATACATCAAGAATATGGAATAGACACAGGTAAAAATTATATAAATAAAACAACAAGAAAATTTCTATTAAATTTGTTCAACGTTCCTGGAGCCGTAACATTCGGTCTGGGGATGCTGACTATAGAAAGGCGACTAAAAGCAAGACTTCCTCAAGATTCTCTGGCAATTGGGGATTTAAATGAAGATATGATGTAAGACATTTTGTAAAAAAAGAAAAACATCCTGTTGGCAGTTCAAAGTTATTTATTATATTATTCCGATCCAATATTAGTTTAGGGTGTCTTCAAATGAAGCAAACCCAATAATTAATTGTTCTTATTACTGTATTTTTTTTCACATTCTGTGCATAATGTTTAACATTGATCCAGAATAAAAAACCTTTAAAAAAAAAACAATAACAAAAATCATATGTTACAAATATTAAATTATTAATCATATTGGATATAGAGGCAGGCACTGAGCTTGGCTATAAGTCCATAAAAGTCCAAGGCCATAACACCCCAGTGCTATTATTCATGTGAATATAGACTAATGTTTAAGAAAAGTGAAATGAATGTATAAGAAAATATACTCCGTTTAACATAGCTTATTTTAAAAGTCGGATTAAATCAGCGTTTTACGATAATGTCTGTTCCAAACGATGTAATTTGAAAGCAGCCATTGTATTTTCGTGTGTTTGTTAGAAACTGATTTGATTCTTGTATTTCGCCACAAAGCAATGAATGCAATGGCTCAGGTGGTGGAGTCAAAAATGACAATCTAACTTTACCATTAAGAACTGAAGGATGTGGACTACAATCAATTATACAGTCATAATGAAACGCCGTTCGATTTAAATCAACACTTGAAGTGTTTCTTCTTGCATGTTGAACATTATCTTGCTGCTCAACTGAGTGATAAGCTCTATGATTTTTCATTGCTAACCGAGCCGTTTCTCTGGCTGCTTCTTTCTTGTTGTATTTGAGAAGAACAGTCGGGTCATGCCACCACGATGTTGTTCTGCTGCGATTCCTCGTTGTTCTTCAGAGGATTGATTTGCAATGTTCCGTTTTCTTTCAAGAAGCATTACGACGTTTATGTCTTGAAAGATGAGATCTTCTGGGTCTCGGCATTGTTTATAATAATTCTCACTTAAATATACATATATAATAAAACTATAATATGTTATGAAAACCCGGACTAAAAATACAATAACTCACAACTACACTGGAACAAATTAATCAAACAGTAATCTATAAATGCTTCTTTTCATAACAATCATAAAAATTCGCCGGAAATTACGCATAATGACGTTAGCTGTCGACTGGTGAATATAAAGCAACACAATATCAGCTGTTAATAAAATATTCACATTATTGATGTATGCATATAATCAAATTGCATCACATCTTTTTCTCATAAGCTTGACAAAAACTTTAGGTAAGTGGGGCTAGGCCCTAAGGTTAAATACAAAACTGATATATGATATATATGCCATAGCCTACTCGGAGCAGAGACTATTCCAAAAAATCAAAAATTATTAAAATCGTTTCAGCCGATCTTGTGTGTGTATATATATATTTGCACACGGATCTCGAAAACGGCACCAAGGATTTTCTTTAAATTTTGGAAATAACTAATTTCTGAGTAGAAAATAAGTTCTACATAGGTCTAATGTCAAGAAAATTCCAGTTTTCTTGTAATATTAAGTTAAAAATTTTAAAAATTAACATTACGCTTATGGAGAATCAAAATGTAAACAATACAAATCAAAACATCTGTTTGTAACCCTTTGACAGTTGTTGATTGAAGATGGTGTCGAACAATATGTGAATAGAGGTTTGCATAAATATTTATTTTATTTATGTAATAAATGCAAAATTATCAAATTACTAAACAATTTGTAAAAACTGAAGGGTAAAATAACTGTGCGAAATAAAAGCAGAGAAAAGTATTTCCAAAATCTTTCGTGTTTTGAAAGAATACATATTCATTCTATTGCTTGAAGCAACTGTAACAAACCAATTAATTGATGTAAATTAAATTTCTCTTTTGATTTCCAATCCTCATTCCGTTTCTAACAAAATCAGTTGATCACAGGCTAATAATAACTGTATGGATAATTAAACAGTAAATGAACGGCTAAAATGATTGAGGTTGGCTAAAAGACCTTAAACGGCGTCGCTCAATTGGCAGACGCCGTAGCCGAGTAGTGGCGCGCTGGCCTCGTAAAACGAAGATCGCGAGTTACATCCCCAGCAGGGGCAATACTTTTTGTTCAGTACTATATTAATTATGGTGTATTGAATCGGATTTATTTAAACCACATAAATGTTTTCATTGAGTAATAAATGTGTTTTAATTTTTCTAATTAATTTTTATTATTTTAAAAATAATTTTTTTCTTTAAACTTGAGAACACCATCAGCAACGGTGTGCAGCAGTTTTTTGCGTGATTTTCGACAGGTGTAGGGAACCCTCTTAAGTCACTGTTCACAGTGGATGTTTCTGAGTTATTTGACCCTTTATGCTAATATTTGAATGTACTCCTTGTTTATTAACCCATTGGTGACTGTGTTTGAAGATCAAAAACTGCTGCCTGGGTCTGACTTTTTTGCTCTAGCCGCCGGTTCAGGTCCTGTTTCGCCATCACTTTCATTGTCACTTTTCTCATGTCTCACTTCATTTCCTATATTTTCATGTTCATTATCATTACTTTCACAGCCACTTTCATTGAGAATATTTTCAATAAAATCACTCGTAATAGGTAAATGCTTCCATCTCGCGTCGCCATCACATCACAGCTGAGTTCGTGTTGCATTCGACATAAACATACACAACGTTTTTGTTGTACAGACTGAAAGCAAGTTATAAATAACAGTACAAACTAGTGGTGCTATCTATGTAAAAAACAGTGTAACTACTTGGGCAAAAGAGTCAGTTTCAAGTATATATGCTGCTGCCTAACAGACAATTGTGGAACTGCTGAATGACTACTGTCCGTCTTTAGTCCTTAACACAACTCACAATCTGGGATGAATATAGTCCGTCTTTAAAAATGAATGGGTTAACATTCTTATTTTTAGTGAATATCCTATGGAAAAGTGAGCTATTCACATGACCTGCATGGTGACTGTTAAGTCTGGGGCAATGATAGAAGTTCATAACTCATCCCCTGAACTGGTTTTGGGGTCATTCAAAATTAAATATATATAAAAGCATATATTTGTGTCGCCATGATAATGGCCACAATTATCTGTCCTATAGTTGTTCCTTTCTGTAATATCTTGGATGAGTTCGTTGGACAAAAAAATCAGACTATATTAACTACACTTTGGAGAGGGGGGATTTGTACCCCAAAAATGTGGTTTTCAATTTATCATGTATAATTTTTGAAAATATCTAACTTTCCTATTTGCCATTTGATTCAGCTATAAAAACACAAAATTTAGTATTTTGAATTATGACTCTAGGTCAAATGATTATTGAGATACTTAAAATGGTAAACATATACTAATTTGATAAAATGTTGTACAGTAGAGTCTCGCAAACTCGGCCAAATGTGGACCCAATGGCGGCCGAGTTAGCGAAATGCCAAGTTATCGGGAAAAGTAGGTTTAAAGGAATAAAAGTCCTTTGATAGGTTATATGTACTGTATCATGTTATTATTCGTCAAATTCACCACAGAAGGCATTACATTTGAAGTTAAATCGATTTAAACACTACATAGGAACGTTGCAAACATAATACGAAAAACAAATACAGTTCTGTACCCTGTAAATTATTGTTTTGTAAAAAAGTTGGTTATTGTTTTTGGTTTTTCGCACCTGGCCCTCTTGCTAGCGGCATCGTCACGCAGACGACGGAGAAACAGGATGTCCATTACCGAAGCACCTTGCTGCTCAAAATACGTCAACACACTTTCAACAGCTTTCAGTCCCTCGCTGTGACTCATTTTCATTTTATTCGGGAAATAACGGTCCCGTTACAATTGACAATCAAGGTCAATGCCTGCTCGCACTGAGAATACCATCGTAGATTCAATATTATTGCATTCGTGTAGTATTTTGGTTTTACAAGGTTCAAAATAATTTAATTTTTTTAATTTAAATTTTTTTCCATTTTAATCCTCTGTGCGGCCGAGTTATTTGAACTGCCGAGTTTGCAAGACTCTACTGTATATGTTTTTACTTAGTGAATGACCTTAAAATAAGAACATTAAAATGACACAACTCTTACCGCATCAAACCTGCATACTCGTTACTATTCTATTACTATGATGGGAATAATATAAGTTCTGTGAAACTAGCTCTTCTCAGGAGTGCAATCTTGTTTAAAAAGTAATTTTTCTGTTCATATCTTAAAAACTAATTTAATTATATGTTTAAAGACAACTAAATAACACACATATAAGAGGCCTGAACATATAACATTAAGTTTCTATGTTTATTCTTGTCATTGACGCTACACCATAGAATAGTCTGCTGGTGATGTTACATAAGAAAGATGTGTGATAAAAGGTTCTTTCAGCATAATATAAAGACAAAACTCACAACTCAACTAATTTATTGGTAGCATATCTTTTAAAATAAAGATTCTGAAAATATTACCAGATATAGTATTCTCTTAACATACAAAAAATCAATATAGTAAACTCAGAAATACATAAACCATCACATATATACTAGAGGCTAACAATAATCATATTCCATCAATTTACAGGCAATATAAAGCCATTCTTCAAGATGATTTCTCCAACCACCAATAAATAAATGAATTACAAAAAACAATATTTATAAGATTATTTCTTTTCAGAATTAAGCATTATTTCCAAAACTGACAAAATGTCACCGTTTTGTTTCTGTAGAAGATCAGTTAGAGTGTCAGTGTTGAAGGTAAAACCCATAGCTCGAAACGTCTCAACAGCCTCTTGGATTCTTCGACCTTTAACAGACATAAAACTCTATGATATATGTGATATACTGTTATAATTTATGATTTTCAATTTTAAATAATACTCCTAAACCAGCAGACCTGTGAATTTTTTTTACATAACTAGGTTGCATTATAGGCTATTAAGTTATGAGCAAATAAGCTTGAGTAATCTCATTTGAATAAAAGTGATGTATTTATAAGCTTAAATTATTTATTTATGTATGCTCTATCTTTCAACCTATCTCACTAAATTTCTACTATAAAAATCTCTAATTTTCTGTTACCAAGTATTTAAATAACAAATAAATTTATATTTCAATCAATGTGTTGTGTTTCAATTAATGTAGTTAATATTACAAGACCTTACAGTGAAGTTGTTTAATTCTAAGTTGATTACCCAAATAGCAAGAACGCTTGATTCAAGCCTTAAATTTCCCTTGATTTTGGCTTGATATTCAAGCTAACTTTTGAACATTCGATTCCAGCTCGATTCAAACTACCTGACAGAGGAGCTGTCTTCAAAAATGTGAAAGTTCTATTCGAATTAGGCGTGAATCAAACGTTTCCTCAGCCAATCACAAGTCGAGATTGTGGTCATCTGACATAGCCACAATCCCTTGTGTGACTCACAAATAATAAATAATCCATCCTACAACTGCCTCAATTAACTGTAAATACGATATCTACGTTCAATTAGCCAGTGTCTTTCGTTTTTGTCAAATGTGAGTTAAAGGAGAACTGTCAAGTATCATATTTACATTAAATTCACTGCTGTCATTTGTTTAATGTGTACTTATACTCCATGTCTTCTCTATTAACCATGTCGAATGTGAGTTAAAGGATAACTGTAAAATACTATATTTACATTCAATTGACTTGTTTCATTTGTTTAATAGACATAATAAATTTGATTAATATACAATAAATTGTACTGTGTGTCTTCTCTAGTAACCATGTTGAATGTGACTGCAAAAAAACTATATTTACATTCAATTTACCAGTGTAATGGGCTTTACCTGCACTTTGAGTGAACAAATTAATAAATACTCTACACCATCAACAAGTTGATATTTAATTTAGTCGTTAGTTGTTGTTATAGTCAGAACTGATTCAGATTGATCACATAGAAAGACAGTTGTAGACATTATTTTTGAAATACGATTATTAAACATTTGATTACATTTATAACATGTTGACGTAGGTAGCTATTTTAAAATGCAACTATATTCATAACAGATAGACATTTCTTAAACACTTTATATTTATGTATTTTAATGTATGAGTGACTGTAGTAGACTCTATGTCACTGTAGTTGTCACTACTACAGTCACTCATACACTAAAATACATTATTATAAATACAAAATTACTATGACAAAATTATATAAAAAAACACTTGACTATTAGTTGTCGACTATAAAAGTTTTTTTCAAATAGTGTGTCCAGTTAACCCTTTTTACTTTCTCCCCTTATACGTAGTATATGGAGAAAGTATTGTTTTCGTCAAAATTTTCGAATTTGAGTTGAGGGTGGATATATCCGTTTTGGGGTCCCCTGAATCCAAAAAAGTGGGTTTTGACGTGATGTCTGTCTGTCTGTGTGTGTGTGTGTGTGTGTGTCTGGATGTGTACAGTGCCACAGCCTACCCCGTTGGTCTGATTTAGATGAAATTTGGCATGTATGTATATATTCACGGTATCTCCAGGCGTTTTTTTCATTTTTTTGAATTTTTGATTTTTAAGGGTAGTTCACCCCTAAAAATCCTTAAAAAAACGTGAAAAATCCAAATTTCTAAAAAACGGCTCTAACGATTTTGATTAAAATTTGACAGTTTATAGTGTACAGAGTACTAAATAATTTGACCCCACCCGCATATCTGTAAAAATGACGGTTCAAAAGTTATGGGCTTTTAAATGTCAAAAAAATCAAATTTTTAAATTTTCAGCGAAAACAATAAAAGTAAAGTATAACTTGACTGGTACCATTAAAACCAGCTTAAAAAACTAAACAAATTAGTATTTTGAATTATTTGTCTACGACTAATGGCTCCAGAGAAAAGTTAAATTTACTGTCCACGATAAACGCAGTACGTTGTCTGAGAGCGCCCAATGTTATTCTTATGGAGAATATAAAAAATTAATTTCTTCCTTACTTTCCAACCGTTTTCCATGAAACTTGGTATGAAGCGTAAGGTCAAATCACCGAACAAAACCAGCTCAAAAAAGCTTGGTGTTACGGGGGGGGGTTTCCCCCCATACAATTTGAACAATTAATTTAACTTTGTCTCTCTCTTGTTTTTATTTTTAAAAATAGGATGATTATTTTTGAAACAATAAATTATTAAATGATATTTAGATTAACTTTGTAGAACATGATAGTTTTATTACAGATTGACTTTTTTAAATTTACTTAAGGGAGAAAGTATGTGTCAGTTCACTGGTACCGTTTATTTATGGATGGACATAGAAATATTAACTGTATCTACTACAGTCACTCATACACTAAAATACATAAATATAAAGTGTTTAAGAAATGACTATCTTTTATGAATATAGTTGCAAAGTAAAATAGCTATGTCAAAATGTTATAAATACAACCAGGATTGTGTAAACGATGTTTAACAATAATGTCTAAAACTATAAGTTATGGAAAAAGGCAGTCTTTCTATGTGACTAATCTTAATCATTTCTGGTTATAAAAACAACTTAACCACTAAAAAGAATATAGACAATATAGAATATAGGTTGATGATGGTGCAGAGTATCAATTGTTCAGACACAGTGCAAGTATAAACACATGTCATATAAAGCACATGGCACCAGTGAAATGAATGTACATATAGTGTTTGACAGTTCTCCTACAACTCACATTTAACACTGGATTCATTATGGTTACTATAGAAGACACGCAGTATAGGTAAGCATTTAACAAATGACAACAGTTAATTTAATGTAAATATGTTACTTGACAGTTATCCTATTGTTCACGTACAACATTGGGTATGTCATGATTACTAGAGAAGATATGTGGTACACGTAAACATAAAATGAAAGACACTAGTTAATTGAAATGTAAATGTAGTATTTACAGTTCTCCTATAAATATTTCACACATTACTCCTGAAACATAGTAATTCAGTGTGTAACATTTCACATCTTAAAACATAAACATAAAATACATAGCACCAATGAAAAAATGTAAATATAGTATTCTACAGTTCTCCTATAACTCATGTTCAACGTGGTTACTAGAAAAGACACATGGCACAAGTAAGCATAAAAATGACACTAGTGTATTGAACGTATATAATAAAACACTTAAAAAATAACTAAAGTTCAACTTTGGACTTGTTGTGGTTACTAGAGAAGACACAGGTACAAGGAAACACGAAACAAAAGACACCAGTTAATTAAATGTTGATATTTAATCAATTGTGTTGTAGGATGGATTATTTACATTTGATTTCACTGACCTCTATTAGTGTCTTCTAATAATCCTGGGACTTGATAAGAGTCCATGTTCTAAGTCTATGTTGAAAGTCAATCTACACTAGGCTAATGTAAGTTTGATAGCAAAAAAAAACTGTCACAATCACAAAGCACACAAAATATAAGTTAGTGTACAATAAATTAATAATGTGGAAAAATCTGGTTAATTAAAACCCCCAATTGTGTAAATTCAATTTTGTCTTGTAGAATGGTACAGCATCTTACATAAAAGGCTCAAATTGCATGCATATACGATTTGTCTACTTTATCAACTGAAGCTAAATTATCTCAAGTGAGATGTTGGCTCGGAACATTCCTTAAAATCATATCAGATATCACATCAATAACAGATTTTACGCCCCATAGCCTAATCCCCAGCACCATAATGCAACCATCCTTACATTACTCACCACCCGACTATAGTCTGAACTACGCTTGTTCGGGTCAGGGCAAACACGTCTGGCCTATTCCACAACTATGGCATCCCCACTTCCCACCACAGTTTAATGTCTCATGAAATGCCACTGTTTTTTGTATTTAATGTCAATTAATTTTGTTTCAAATAATAGTTTCAGCTTTACTGTTAATACCCATAAAACCCATAGCCCAACACACTTAATCCATCGCCTGACCATAGTCCGGACGTTCGGGTCAGGGCAAATACGCCTGGTCTGGATCATGACTATGGATAACTCCCTTACTACCTACTCCCTCAATGCTACCTTATAAACCCATCCAGATATTCGTTTGGGCCTGCTTTATTCAGGTCTATGACTCCATCCCCTTTACCCAGTCCTGTAGAAAATAGATAAATAAATAAATCCATCCTAAACCCTAGCCCAAAGCCAGACAATCGTTCGGTCATGAACAACATGCTCTCGGCTTGGCTCGAACAGAAACCCTCCATGCACTAACCATAACCCAAAATACCCACAACAAAAAAAACACTAAACCTATCCTTGAGTAAAGAGGACATATAGTAGTCCTATAACAGCCGCACTAAAACCTTACATCCCGTCCCTGTTCAAATCATAATAAATAAATAAATAAATAAATAAATAAAATGGTCTTTATTAGCAAGCGTTTCTCAGACAAAAAAAGCTGTTTTTCAGAATAACTCTTGTCAAAAAAGTTTACAATCATAATAAAAATAAAAAAAAACTTATTATCTAAAAACATACAAAAGGGAAACTACAATATATTTACATTAGCCGTGCATTTTAAAAACAGTTTTAAATTTCTTTTATATATACTCAGAGTGTCGACCCATTTAATTTCTTGGGGGAGGGCATTATACAATGTAGGGCCAAAGTATGAGAAGCCCCGCCTACCCACTTCATGCCTGACTCTAGGAAAGTGCAGCAACTCATCCTGCCTCGTGCTGCGGTCGGAGACATCGCGCCGGGCCAGAAGTCTTTCACACAGGTACTCAGGCTGGCCGAGCTCTAAGGCTTTGCGTATCAGGCCGCAGGTTAGAAATAAACAAGCTTTTCCCACTGGCATAATCTGAGCAGCTTCTCTGTACGGGGTTATGTGGTCGCGCCTCCGGCAATTATAAATAAATCTCAATGCCGAATTTTGTATTAGTTGGAGTTTATTCAGATCTCCTTTAGATATACTGTTTCCATACACTGGAAAACAATATTCAAAAACTGATAACACCAAGGCCCTTACTAATTTAATTTTGGCTTCCTCCGGCAGAATATTCTTTAACTTATAGAGACCTCGCAGCCGTCCAAGGGCTCTTTGACACATGAGGTGTACATGGTCAGATAGCGTCAGGTCTTCGTCGATTATTACTCCTAATGCTTTGACATTTTTTAATATCTCAATGTCATGACCATTTATTTCTATTTTTCCACCCTTGCCTTCCTTAATATCATTCAAAGTGCCATGAGGAGCTATATGAAGAACAGAGCATTTTACAGGATTTATTTTTAAGCCATGTCTTTCTGACCATACGGATATAGCCTTTAATTCTCTATTAATGGCATCAAAGGTTCTCTTGTATGAAGTTTTATCATATGAAAAGTGCATTTGGCAATCGTCAGCATATAAGTGCAATTTGCATTCATTAACAGCACCTGTAATGTCAGCAGTATAAACATTGAAGAAAATTGAACCTAGACACGTTCCTTGGGGAATCCCTCTTTCTTTTGCCAGGGGAACCGATAGCTTGTTTGATATCTTCGTGACTTGTGTTCTGTTTTCTAAATATGATGCTACCCAATCTACTGCAATTTTACAAAATCCAAAATAATGTAGCTTGGCCTTTAATAATTCATGAGAAATAGAATCGAAGGCTTGAGAATAGTCTAACATAACTACAGAGCTGCATTTGCCTTTATCTTTTGTTTCAAACAGATCACTTACCAGGTTTAAGAGTGCTGTACAAGTACTGTAATTCTTTCGAAAACCTGATTGATGTTTTGGTAAAATGTTTTCTCTTTCTAAAAATTCTGTTATTTGCTTAGCGGCTATTTTCTCTAATACTTTTGAAAGAGTGGGCAAAACTGATATGGGCCTTAGGTGTTCAAGATTAGTCGGCTTTTTTATTTTAGGCAAGGGGCTTACAATACTTTGTTTCCAAGCATCAGGAAAATATCCAGTGATCAGAGATTGGTTTATTAATTTAGTAACCATAGGAAGACAGTAGGGACTCATTGACTTAATCATCACAATATCAATGTTATCACTACCTACTGCTTTTGATCTAATACTGTTTATAGCTGATTTTACTTCCTGTTCTGTTACAGTTTTAAAACTAAATTCGTTGATACCATTTTTCTTATTATTTTTATAGTAATCAATGGTACTTTGGGTCGGGCTAGATTTTGATCCCATATCAACGAAATATTTATTGATGGTATCAATAGTTGAAAACTGTAAATCATCATCTCGATTAGTGCCTACTACATTACAGCTCCGCATAACTGACCAGAATTCTCTAGGAGTTTTAGAGTCACTTATAGTTTTTATGTAATAGGATTTCTTAGCTCTGTGTATTAGAATATTCAATTTGTTTCTAATGCCTTTATATTGTGACCAGTCACACTCACTTTTGCTCTTCCAATATTTCCTCCTAATTTTGTTCTTGGATTTTATTAAATTGTCTATTTCAAGTGTCCTCCATGGTGCCTTTTTCTTTGTGATACGCCTACGTACTACTGGGGCGTGTTTGTCATAAACTGTTCTTATACTCAATGATAATATGCAACAATGAAAGAACTTTTCACTTAGGCCTAGAGACAAAGCTTTATGAAAGAGTGAATGTTAAGTTGCGACTGATGGATAATCTATAACCATCACACATACACACACTTGTTAGGATTCAAAAAGTTGATACGTCAGTTAAACTGTCATGAGTTTGATCTAGGATCTGTTGCATTCAATATTTCTAAAACTACAAAATACTTATTGTAAGAATCCAACAACTAAAGGTCTAAAACACTGTAGGTCGGATGATTCAGTTGAAATTAAACACCATCAATAAACATATCTTGCCTCTTGTTCCACCAAGTTGTCACATTGTCATTTGAACTAAAATGAACTTGACCTAGGATATGCTGGATTCAACATAAAATATTTAAATTACTGATACAACAAAATATTGATAATTTTTCAAACAAGACGAAATGATTACAAATAATTTTTAATGCATGAATTAACATAGATAAATATAAATAATAGAATTAAAAATTACATAGTGATATTGCTCTTTTATAAAATATTGAAAATTGTGACTATGTAATAGCAAAACAAACTATTGTAATCGTTTAAAAATTAAGCAATATAAAACATGTTTGGTGCGCATTACAGAGATACCCTACCTTGCCGTCAAAGAATGAAGAACTTGACTAGAACATCAACCCTCCTCATTGGCATATTTTTTTTCATTTTCTTGTTGTATGTTTTAGTTAAGTCATAACAGTTATATATAGCTGAGTACAAGTGAGGAACTCAAGTGAGTGTGGATGACTATCCTTGGGTGCATGTGCATGTTACTAAAAATGACCTTTGAGGTGTGATTTTGACTTCATACAAAGTTACCAGCAGAGAGCATATAGTTTGAAACAACACAATAAGATAGATCTCTATTTTATTATAGCTAACCTGGTGATGAACATAGAAATATAATAATAATAATATATTTTATTGTGTTGACAATGATTACATTGCATAACAAATGTCAATGAATATTCAGTAACAAAATAGTTATAAAAACAAAAACAAACTTCAGCCACTCACACATTCAAACATACCACACTGGCCCCATTCACTCTCACATTCGTACGGGACAAAGTTGCCGGAGTATGTATAATCTAATTTTAATTACAGCGGCTCCTCATAAACTCATCGACCGAGTAAAACTCTCCCGACATCAAAAACTGTTTCAAACGAATTTTGAATTGATTTTTGGTTGCTGACGCTTTAATCTGATTAGGGAACTGGTTGATTATCTTTAGGCCTACTTGAGCTGGGAGATGTTCAAAAACTGTTGTTCTGTGTTGTTGAACACGGTAATTATTTCTACCTCTGGTTTCATATCTGTGAACATCTCTGCCGCAGATCATGTCTTGCGATTGGCAATACATTGACACCTCCAGCATGTAAAGAGAGGGTAATGTGAGTAAGCCAAGCTCCCTGAATGAATTTTGGCACGACTCTCTAAAATTCAATTTTGCCATGATCCTGACTGCTTTTTTCTGCAGCCGGAATACTCTTTCAAACTTGTACTTAGCACAGCCACCCCATAACCTAATTCCATAGGTCAGATGTGGATAAATCAGGCCAAAATAGGCCATTCTAAGTACTTCTTGAGAACAGAATTGAGAAAGATGGCGCAGAGCATAAATGCCCCTTGAAACTTTCAAGCAAATATGATCAATTTGTTTGTCCCAGGTCAATTCCTCATCGAGGTACATTCCCAAGAACTTAGTGGAATCAGTATACTCTAAGAGAACATCATCCATCATGACGGCTGGCTGATTTTCTAAATTTTGCTGTCGAAGGGAAAAGTTAAGAAATGTGGTTTTTGAATGGTTTGTTTCAAGATTTATTTCCGAAAAGTATTGAATGATGTAGTTAAGTTCAATAAATGACTTAACTTCCAATTCTTCTATATTTTTTCCTTTAAAACAGAGAGTCGTATCGTCAGCAGGTAGGACGTAAGCCACTTATGAGGCAAGCCACGAACGCCACATACCTGCAATTGGTGCAACAAAGTCTCATGGTGCACACAATCAAAGGCCTTTGAGAGGTCGAGAAATATGTTGAGCACATGTTCTCGCCTCTCTATACCATCGACAACGGTTTCAACAAGTTTGGTCACAGCATCAATGGTTGATCTGTGTTCTCTGAATCCAAACTGTTCCTGACACAAGACATCAAATCGTTCTAGGAACATCATCAGTCTGTTAAAGAAAAGCTTTTCAAAAATTTTACTCAGAACTGGGAGAATTGAGATTGGCCGGTAATTACTAGTTGAAGTGGGGTCATCCTTTTTAAAAATTGGAATGACCTTCGCCGTCTCCAAAAGGTCTGGAAAAACCCCACGTTCAAAAGAGAGATTTATTAATTTTGTTAGTGGAGTCAAGAGAGGCTTGTAGCATCTCTTGAGCAGCCACATAGACATACCATTGATATCACGATTTTAAGGCACTCAGTCTTTGAATGGTCTGAGCCACCTCCAACTCTTCGGCCGGGGATAGCACCATGGAAAAAACTGGACTTCTAACTGAGTTAGTTGTCTTTATGTTTTGTATTTTTGAAGAGGCTACCGAGGAGAAGAAAGTATTAAATGAAGCAGCAACCTCTTGAGGATCTTCGATCCGTTTTCCATCTACATTGAGTTTAATATCTGAATAATTTTGAACTGATTGTTGCTTTGTTGACTGATTGATAATTTTCCAAGAAGTTTTTGAAAAATTGTTTGATGATTGTAATGTTTTGTTAACGTCCATGGCCTTTGCGGCCTTTATTACCTTCCGGTATATTCTCTTATAGTTTCTGTAAAAAGTTTTGAATTCAACATCATGAGTTCTTATAAAAATGCTGTTGTATAATTTAAGCTTTTCACGGGAAACCAAAATTCCCGTAGTTATCCATGAGTCCCTTGGGGATTTAGGATTTTCTTTACTGACTCTAAAAGGACACGTTAAATCTAGATGGAACGTTAAACAATCGTTGAAAGTTTTAAACATATGATTGACACACCCATCATCATGTATGAATTGCCACGTTTCTTTTTCCAAGCTCCTAACAAGAAGCCGGATATTGCTGGGCTGAACAGCCCGTTTTAATTTTGAGGTTGTTTGTGGCTTCTCTGATGTCAATTCCTTAATTAGCACTTCCTGAGCAAAGTGGTCAGAGATGGCCCCATCTACAACTGAGACTACCGCGTGAGGTATGTTAGTAATAGCGTTGTCGATGGCTGTTTGAGATGTAGAGGTCACTCGGGTCGGTGAGATCACGGACCAAGTTAAGCCAAATGTTGTTAGGGTATCGCGTAGCCGCTGGGTTAGGAGGTCGGCGTGGTCTAAATCATTGATATTTAAGTCACCAGTGATAATAAACATAAATTTTTTGGACTGAAGAAAATTTAAAAGTTGATCAAGTTGAAGAAAAAAATTGTCTGCACAGCCATTGGGCGAACGGTATAACCCAATAATGCAGGTTTTCGCCATATTTTCACGATGAATTGTTATGCCTTGTGCTTCAAAATCTAAATCTGAGTTGTAACCTATTAAGAATGGTTGAAATTTCAAAGAATGTTTTGCAAAAATTGCCACGCCTCCTCCTTTAAATTCTGTTCGTTGGTATGAATTAGCCAATTGGTAGTTATTTATTTTAAAAAGATTGATGGACTGGATAAAACATTGACAGCAGTATGAAAAACATTATTCAACAGAATTATTGTATTGTTATGTTTGACATTGAGAAAAGTATAAAATTATCTTATATAATATGTTAATAGTGATTAGATGCAACCAAGCTCTTAAAACACCATGAATACGCCTTTACTCTTGTTCTTCAACAAGTTGGACTAATTCAAAATTTATTTGTGTATATTCCTATCACAGTCATACTGTTACATTTTGACATAATGCAACTGTACAGATAAGCAGTCTTACTCGAGACAGCTTATTTTAATTTTAATATATACTTTTTCTGAGAGAGCTTAGAATGAAAGTGGAACTCTTCCCGCTGGTGTTAAGATTATTCAATCTGATAACGGTAAAGAATTTTTCAATCCTTTGTGAAAGTAATTAGTACTAATAACTATCACACCTTTTGCAAAGTTGATTGACAATGCTACTACATAGGAGGTTGAGTCAGTTGTACGAAAACCAAAAATTTAAAGTAGGAGATATAAACATGTGTTTAGTACAGGTGCAGAAATAAAGAATCCAGGACCTAGAGGTGGATTTTATAGGGAAGAATTAATATTTATAAGAGAAGGTAATTAAACAGAAACGAGAGTTGTATGGTTATGCATTAATGCTAGTGATGAAGTGAGATGGATGGACATGGAATAGTCATACTAAATGTAGGTGTGAGTCTTGCGGCAGTGGCATGGGACCGTGTGACTCGGCGTGGGGGCTTGGGATTTTAAACTCTGTAAGGTATGTGCTTTGTGAAATATGGTTTTATTTTTATAAACATGGTGTTGTATATTATCACATAGTAGACTGGATATGAATAAAGGTCGGGTTTTTTCAAATTGTTTGCTCTGCGCAAAAATGCTCCCCATAAGAAAACATTTGAAAAACGTGCCGATTCGGTTGGCTCTTTCTGGTTATGCCACTACTATCCCCATATAAGCCAGAACCCGGTTGATTCAGATCCAGATAAACCGGACTTAACTATTATTAAATGAGGAGTATATTTGTAAGATGGAAATACTTACGCTCAACATCAGATAAATTCTCAATATTTGGGGGTGCGGTGGGGGAGAGAGGCAGCATGGTCTTAAGCTTGACTCCTTGACTATTGTCTACATCCATAGCTGCAGCTTCATTTTGGGCTGGAAAAACTTCACTTGTGAACATGTTGGGTCCATATTTATAGCAGAGTAGTGGAATTCGGAAAAAATCTTAAGATAATGTTAAAAATTTTGTGTACTTATAAAGTTCATTGACGGCAAATATTATTTCATATAACTTACAAAATTAGTGAGTAACTCTCCAACGAATGATAACATAATGTCATTATGTGAAATTCTCCTCAATCATATCTCCTGAAATTTTTTATTGTTCAAAACAATAAACACATAAATAATAGCAAAAAATCTGTAATACTTCCTCAATGCCAATATTTTTAGGTCGCAACTCATAAAATTTATTTGAGAATTTCCAAAGTCGCAGATTAAGTAAGACTTGGAAAATTATTGGATTTGCACGACAATATGTCTTGTATTTTATATAGTGGTATAGTAAAACAATATATCTTAATGTTATTAGCCCTTATTCTATCAGACATTCAGTTGGGAAAATGAAATACATACAAACAACCAATTTTCAGCCAAAACACCAAACAGCTGTTTGGGCCGAAGAAACTGCTATTCTCTGCTCATTGCTCGCTAATTCATGTTGAAATTGGCTACACTTTCCATCTCTTTTTTTGAAGTTACTCTTATTGTTTATGTGTAAACTAATTATCATGTTTTAACTTATTATATACTATTTCAATAACAAAATATGAGTAAAATATATTTTAACTCAAAGAAACTATTTTAAATACTTAATGTTTAGAATAGAGTGAATACTAATCAATCAATACTATTTTATAGCATGGAAAATAACAAGCAAAAACACATTCAACATGTCTATAAATTGTGTATAATTCTTGAGATTTTACAGATCATAACTGTGGTTAAAACGTTTGCTGCGGGATATGAGTTAGACATGAGTCTACCCAAAACACTACAAGGGTTTTTTTTATGTAAATGCATTGCTTTTTGTATCATAATGATTGTAGAAGGGGTTTCATTAGTTTTTTGCAAAGTTTTTGTCTCTGCCGCCATTTTTAAAGTAGAGAGCCACAGACCACCGTCCGCACCCAGGGCCCTCCTCCGACCAGCAGATGCTTCCAAGACTATCAATGGGCTACCAATTCATATTTTCATAGTCCAAATGTACTATAGTATTTGTAGCATAAAAAAAAACTAAAAATAACCTCATCGTAGCAGACCTGCATACTCAGCGAATTTCCGAATCAATAATATGCGTTGTAATATTAAAATGAATTACATATTTTGAAACTCTTTTACCTTCAGAGTGGCGGAGCTTTTAAACTTTATTTGTTTTTTTTTACTTTGACTCTAGCACTCTTCTTAAAATACAATGTTTAAACAAAAAACTCCCAAAACATGCCCCCTTATAACCACTAACCATAAAAGCAAAACAGGTGACCATTGCAATCCCAATCAAGCCTACAAATGCCGTCAACTTCCACCTAAGCCACCTTTTATTTAAAGTGGGCCCTCCTCTTCACTATACCAAACACCACACAATTGCAAGCCAAATTGGGATTGCTCATAGTCGGGATTCGAACCCTCGTTCTTCAAAATTGCTTCAACCATTGTACTCGTCAGCACAACTGTCTAACCACTACACCAAAAGGACCAGCATCTGAAATTTGGTTATAAAAAGCATACTCTAGCGGTACGACAATGAAGGAACTCACGAGTTCACAATAGTTTATGCATTAGTTCGCAGATGGTTATACCGTGACGGTAATTGTAGACTACGATAGCACTTTACCTGAATATAATCGCGATAAAGAGATGCTGCAGCGTCTTTACCACTCGGAGGGTTATTAATACTTCTTCCAATATCCCATAGAGTAAAATACATTACTTGGTTTCCTTTTAGTATACATTTCAAACATTTCTACATTGAAAAGCTCAAACTTATAGATCAATAACCACATTATCTTAATCACATGTTTGAAAATATAAACAAAGCAGACATTTACATTCCTAATGCTACTCTATGAGGAATGTTATGCATTAAATTTGATTTCCAATTGACTTTACTGGACGGTTGCTTTCAATCACGAGTAAGACCGAGCGGTCGATATCTGGACGGCAAATTTTACTTCTAGTTTTTTTAATTCTATAAGTGCATTTCAATCAATAACTATTTTCATATTATTTTTTAAGTACCAGACAATGATATTGTTAACCATCAAATGTTTATTTTGCAATTAATATATTTTATATGAAGATATAAAAAGTGTGCAGCTGTCAGCTGCTCGGCACCAATGATGAAACATTTGCTGTGCAGTTTTTTATACGCACTCAAGGTCGTCAGTACTCACAGTGCATTGAGGTTATAGTAATTGTTTTATGGTGTATAAATGTATAATGTAAAAATATTGTACTTACTTCCCTGTGGGAAATAGGTTAGATCATGGATATGTCTATAGGGAATGTTTTCAGTTCATCTAAACAGCTGTTCTTATAGTCAATCAATGACGCTACTAACCAAACGTCACTATTTTAATTTTTGGTTGCGCAAATTGCCAAAACTCCTCCCAGAGCTAAAACATATCTACGTCAATAATGTATATAATGTAAATAATAATAAATGTATAGTATAAAAATATATGAATGTATAAATTCTATTGTTTATTTTTGCAAAAAATAATAAAGTGCCTATAAATTTTATGTATATTCCACCAAATATATTAAAATTTTTAACACGTCACTAACGATAATTAGAACAAAAAAAATGTTTCGTACGGTACAAATATTTTTCTTTCTTTTTGCATATTGTTTGTGTTGAATGTGTATATTTATAAGAAAAATTAAAAACTATTAAGTTATTTTTTTCTAATTTTTAATCTTTGGTAATTTTTAATTTATTTTTGCATATTAGTATAAAGCAATTAATACCTGACAATCTGATGAAAAAATCATATTGCTAGTGTGAAAACTAGGGAAGATATAAATTTGTTTTGATCCTTTACAAAATAGCCTTTATTTGGAGTGTGCAGTTTTGAGAGAGTTGAACAATAAATTGGGTTGCATATGGAAGCAAATGGAAAAATAGTGTAGAATACCACTTAACCGTTTCATAAGTACGATCATTGCAACAATAGCACGTCTGACATATCGAATGAGCCCATGTTCTTATTATATATATATATACATATTTGTACATATTTTAGTGTTAGCTTATTTTCATGTTCATGCGTCATGTTGTGTTTTTATTTTCATGTGTTCATGTTTTATATTCAAATGAACAATTTTGTGTTTGTTGAGAGTAGATAACATTGTTACTTAGCGACGACCACACATCATACATATCTTTTCTCATTTTTCTTTTTTTTTGACAATCATGTGTCAAACAGATCCTTTTTCATTTTGCAAAGGAATATCAAGATAGGTAAGGAACACCTATTCTGTTTGTATTTATATACAGTACTAAATATGAAAATACTATCTTAAGTACAATAACATAACTATTATTTTCTCATAGGAAATTTGTAAAAAACATAAGATGATAATGATTAACTTTCTATTCTATTCTATTCTTATTATTCTACTGTCAAAAAGATTTTTTTATATTACGGTTGAGTTTCTTTGATTACAGCGTTGTTACACAGTTGACTTTTTCGACCAACAGTATTGTAAACGGTAAGCCGAAAACGCCCTGCAGTGGCGGCCGAAAAGGCCGTGCAGTGCTGGCAGAAAATGCCACACAGTACTGGTAGAAAACGCCGTGCAGTACCGGCCTAAAACGCCGCGCAGTGATGGCAGAAAACGCCGTGCAGTACCGACCGAAAACGCTGCGCAGTGCCAGCCGAATACAATCCGTGCTGTTTAGGCTGTCGCAAATCGCGCTGTACTTTTCCAGCAACACTTTTTATTCTTATCTTTGAACCATTTCAGAAAAACTGGAATTTCAGATAAACGAGTACCGGATAAACAAGGTTTTAGTGTATAAAAAAAATATCATTATCAAATTTTAGGTAAAGTACATCATCCTAATACTTGAAAAACAACGTTTGTATATATGTACTGATAAAAAAATGTTAGGTTAGTAGACACTAAATCTCTAGTAGTAATTAAAGTGTCTAGTCTAAGTTTAGTCACTAAATCTCTAGTTAGTAGATAAATCAGTTAGAACGTATAAATTAATGGATAATTAAAAAACATATTTTATGAAAATATGTAAAATCAACACTTTAGGTATAATTCACAAGAAACTCTTGATGGGCACAAGAGGGAAATGTAATTCATAGTTTACTGAATTTAAAGACTTATTATTATATTAATTTAAAGACTGGATTCAGAGAATCAGTAAATAGCCAATAAATTTAATTAGCAGGCCTGAAATAAAAATGAAATATTAAGGACCATTGATAAACTAATAAATCATAATAATTCTATTCTATTTAATGACAAACTCCCATTTAAGTATCAACCGCCCCTTTTGTACTAGGGCTATTATAGGTCTAGATTATTTGAGGTTGAGGTTTAAATAACTAATAATAATAATAAAATAGTAAATTATAATCCATTAGAAACAAAATTCACATAGAAGAAATCCAAACGTCAAAGCTAAACTATATAAAGCTAACATAGCTAAACGAGCGACTAAAAATTTAGCTAAACGGACCTAACAGCATTGAAGCGGGCCAAACACTAACTAAATGACCAGAGCCAGTACGGCATGGAACTAGATGGGCGAGTCAATTAAGGCAGGTCAAGGGGAGAAAACTAGGTAAAAACAAAACACGCTCTTAACTTTTACGATAGTAGTTTTCTAGGGTTAACTACTGTACCGCTCTAGTAAGTCTTGGTTATCTATTGTTTGTACGAGGGCTGTTTTTTTAATCTCTGATAGTTCATCCTACCAATTAAGAGGTAGAGAGGAGCCGGACCAGCACGTCACACGCTTGCACAGCTCCCTCACCTCAACCTCTGCCATTTTTAGCTCCACTGAGTCAGTCGTAGCCGATCTACATCCGTGTGAACATGGTTGTCAAGCACGATGCTCCTGCCAAATGTGAGCTAGGAAGTTTAATCCGTTTTCTGCAAGGTGAAGGATTACAGGAATTACACTGTATAAGGATAAGGATAAGGAACTGGAGATGGGATACTGGGGGTGCAAGATAAGGTAAAGCTCTGCGTTCCCATGGGGGATATCCCTACAGTGTTCCAGGCAGAAGTGGCAGCCATTATGGAATGTGCTCTGTTCAATCTCAACAGAGGTGTCAGGAACAAGAACATTACCATTTTCTCAGATAGTTAGGCCACTCTCAAGGCTCTGGACTCCTGTACCTTCACTCCAAGATATTGTGGGAATGCCGCACTGTGGTGTCTTCTCTTGGCAGTCATAACAATGTTACCCTTTGCTGGGTCCCAGGATACTCAGGTATTATGGGCAATGAAATAGCTGATCGTCTGGCGAACGATGGCACTTTGATCCCATTCGTGGGCCCACAACCCTTCTGTGGCTTCTCCAGGGCGCATGTGGATAGAGAGATCAACACATGGGCACGTGAGTGTCACCACAGGAGATGGGCGGAGCTGCCCCTACTGAGAGTAAGTAAACTGTCCCTCAGTTCTCCCTCTTCGAGGATCGCAGAGGATCTTCTACAATTAGGTAGGTCCGAACTCAGACTCATTGTTGGTCTTATCACGGGACACGGACATATGAGGAAACATCTTGCTCGAATGGGACTCTTCCCCGGAGATCCAATCTGCAGGAAGTGTGGGCAGGAGACTGCTGATCATCTGCTGTATGACTGCACCGGGCTTGCCGAGGTGAGAGCTGCCACTCTCGGCATCATGGAGAGGGGTTGTCACCTTCCCCGGGAGGAGCTAGTGGGGAGACTACGGCAGTTCATCAGGTTTTTAAACTTGGAATGTCCGTGAGACATTCAATCTACAGGGGTGCGCAAAAAGCCACACGGCTGATGTGCTACAGGAACTTTGTTCCACCCCTTTGTGTAATTCCTGTAAGGTGAAGGATATATTACTGTGGAAATTCATTTAACAATGAGCAACGTGAACTGTAACAACGTTATGAGTAATGGTAGTATTTGGCAATGGTGTCAAAAAGTTAAAGAAGGATGAACAGACGTCTATGATGAAGGTGGAAAAGATCGCAAGTCTGTCACCACACTGTAGGCATCATTGAGCGTGTTGATCAGACAGTGAAATGCAAACAAAGGTTTACATTTAGCGAACTGTCTGATGGATTTCCAGACATTTCAAGGTCTGCTTTGTAAAAAGTTGTGACTCAAGACCTAGGCTAATGCACAAGATAAACACGGAGGAATGCTTTCGTCTGGCGTAGTTTTGATCCATAACAACGGCTGACCACACGGTGCCAACATGACAAAAGACCTCATGAAAAGTTTAAATGGGAAGTTTTTGAACATCAACCATGCAAACCGGACTTGGCTCCAAGTGATTATCACCTGTTCCGAGAGGACTGAAGTGATGGTTAGGTGGGCAGCAACATTCTTTGAGGAATCGAAAAGCTTGTGTCACAGTATGACAAGTGCCTCAACTGTTTTGGCGATTATGTAGAAAAATAAGTTAAGACTTTAGTGTACTTTTGATAGTAAAATTATTATTTTCCGTGCATATTATTTTTAGTTACAGCAAATCTGAGGTTGAAAAATCAGCCCTCATATCTAATTTGAAAATTCCCTTTTATTGAACTTTTAAAGAATAAAACACTCAACAATCAGAAAACAGGAACTTCAAACGAGAGGAAAGATTTATGAAATAGTTTACACCGGACCAACAAAATGCGTCAAAAGTACTGATTATTTATTTGGCAAGCCTTGATCATATTACTAAACACCGATAAATGATAGGGGGCGTGATGCTGATAAAGTAGTCTGTAATATTGAAATAAAATCATAATCGTAAACATTCAAAGTGAAGATGTAAAATAATTTCTTATTAAACATTTTATTACAAAATGAAATATTAGGGCAAAATCAGCATAATTTTCTCTCTAACTGCAGATCTTTTTTTTTAAAAGTTATAATTACCGAAAACACAGTTCACGCAGAATAATAACTAACTGCATTACGATACACTGTCTTTCTATCAATGACGATATACTTTTATTTCAAAATGTGTAATCGTGTTGAAGTCTGTCAGTAACTGAAATAGTAACAAAATCATACCATACTTCAACTTTAGACCAGCGGATTACATTCTTTCACTTCAAAAGGATAGCAGGATCGTTTAGTCTAAATGTACGAGAGGGTACACAAAAGGAACCGGAATTAAGCTGCCGTAGGCGTGGCCTATGTAGTACGTATGTCTGCCGCTATGTGTGTGTAACGCAGCTCATCCGGGATTCAGTGCCGCTAGTTACGTCGACATGGGTGGACGTGTTCGTCTGCAGTGAGATTTTTAGTGAACACTTTTTCGCAATTTTGTAGTTTTTTTATTTTATCGGGCATAAATGAACAATGTGCAGCTCTGGAATTTTTTTTCTTGTTAGGGAAGAGTACTGCAGATACCATTGTTATATTGAAAACTGCTTACAAAGTTGAAACTTGAGGTACTCAAGAATATACGGGTGGTTTTCACGTTTTAAAAATTGTGACATGTCAATTGTTGACAAACCCCGTGAAGGACATCTGTCAACTGCCAAAACTGACAAAAATGTTGAGAAGATTCGTGAGCCTGTGCATGAAGACCAACGACGGACCATTGATGAGTTGTCAGAGATATCTGGAATTAGTTGGAGCTCTGTCCAAGGAGATTTTGAGTGAAGATTTGAAAATGACAAGAGTGGCTGCCAAGTTTGTACCTCGAGCTTTGAATAACCATCAAAAGGAATGTCGAGTGTAATCTAGTCGAGCAATGGAAGAACACCTGCAAATTGATCCAGATTTTTATTCTAAGATCGTAATTGTAAACACTAAACATTCAAAGTGAAGTAATTATTTTCTATAAGTGTAAATTATTTTCTTATTACACATTTTATTACAAAATGAAATATTAGGGTAAAATCAGTATATGGTGATGGTACTGGTGATAACTGGTGATGAATCATGGTGTTATGGTTATGACCCTGAAACCAAGCACAGTCTCCAACTAATGGAAAACGTCATCGTCTATATATATATGACTTTTATAACTACTTTAAAAGTTGTACAGGGTGTTCATTAAAGTTGGGGACAAACTTCGAAGGGTGATAGTACTCATCAAAATAAACAAAAAATTTCCTATAAACATATGTCGAAAAATCCTTCGTTTAGCCGCTAGCCGCCATTTTGTATTTTATATAAAAACCTTTATATATAAAGAACTACTTAAGATACAGAAACCAAAATTTGCACACATATTTATTGACCAAAGAGAAAAATATTCTCAAAGTATCATTAAGTTTGCTTTTATATTTTCAAAATGGCGGCGGTTCTTAAAGTTAATGGTTTTTTGTTATTTAAATTAAAATATTTTTAACCGCCGTAATTTTGAAAATATAAAAGCAAACTTAATGATAATTTGAGAATATTTTTTTTCTTTAGCCATTAAATATGTGTGCGAAGTTTGGTTTCTGTATCTTAAATAATTATTTATATATAACGTTTTTTGTATAAAATACAAAATGGCGGCTAGCGGCTAAACGAAGGATTTTTCGACATATGTTTATTAGAAATTTTTTGTTTATTTTGATGAGTACTATCACCCTTCGAAGTTTGTCCCCAACTTTAATGAACACCCTGTACAACTTTTAAAGTAGTTATAAAAGTCATATATATATAGACGATGACGTTTTCCATTAGTTGGAGACTGTGCTTGGTTTCAGGCCCTCGAAGTTTGTCCCCAACTTTAATGAACACCCTGTATAGTTGTGTACTGAATGAATGAGTGTTGTTTTGTAAATTTTTGTTTTAATTATAAAAAACGTTTTCAAGCAAATAGAAATAATGACTGTGTCCAACATGAAAACACAATAAAACATAAATAAATTCAAGGAAAAGTTTACAATAATTTTTTTTTTAATCATATGGTTTTAGGCAGTTGAGTTGAATCATTGTTGAACCAGAAACATTACCACCCGAGCATCCAATTGAACAATTTATAAACATCATAACATCAAATTTATCGGATCCTTCCTTCCCGGATACTTTACCTAAATCTAAGAACCTTACAAACGAAGAATATAAAGCAATAAATTCATTACAGCATAACAAAAAAATTGTCATACTTCCTGCAGACAAAGGTAGCAGTATAGTAATCCTCAACAGAAGTCATTACATAAATGAATGCAATCGGCAGCTAGAAGACTCAAATACCTACAAAGAAATGCAGGAAGATTGTTCTATACAGTACAAAATGAAATGAAATGAAACAGAAATTTATTCCTCAACAATATAGATAATACAATTATTTAGACACAATTGACATAACCTTAACTTACACATGATGAAATAAATATTTAACAAAAATACTATGGAATAAGCCTACATGGGCAATAATGCCTGTGCGTAGGCTCAGGTGGAGTCATAAAAAATATGATGGAAACGATTAGGAATATTGTATCAAACGTTCGTCAACAGAAGAGGAAAAGAAGAATTTTAAGAATGAAAACTTTCATTCTTACATACCAAATTATCTTACTATTCATTTATAATATTTCAAGTACAAAAATAAAACAAAAATAAACTGTACTTAAATTTGTTGGTTTGACGAAACACTGCAATAATGAGATAGGCCAAATGTAAATTTGGCAAAAACATATTGCTCAAATAATGTGTACGCGGTGAATGCATTCAGATACTTGGCGTAACTATCAATGACGATTCACTTTGTATTTTAAAATGCAATATGTTGTTGGACTATTAGTTACTGGAATACGTAGTTCGATAAGTTATTCGATACGAATCGAATAATCATCCTTGAACCGACCAATGATGTTCTTGCTTTCCAATAGTTTATGAATTGCGTATTTTTTCTGTTTCTCTGTTTCAACACTGTTGTTGGATTTAAGGCATTCCATGTTGCCGAGATAATATGAAACAAAAAGTTTTGTTTATATCTTTCAGTTATAATGTTCATTTTATAGATTTTTTTACTGTTTATTCAAAAGTTTGGATGTTTATCAGACATTACCGAATACTTGTTCTGCATGTACAATAACGTACCTGTTATTGTATGTAATTAATCACAGCGATAGATACCGAACGAGAAAGAAGTATCTATATTTAAGTGGTCGTGGGTTAAAGACAAAGTTTTAAGTATACAAGGTAGCAAATTCATATTGAAGTAATCCATCTGAATCTGAGTTATTTTTTTTAAGTTTAAATTTGTTAATTATCAAATATGTAAAGTAATCTCTGTATGATTTTCAATAATTTAGTTATTTGGTAAAAGCTTCTAGTCTTGATTTAGTTATTGTTAATTGTTGATTTTAATTTTTGATACAAGTAACGAATGGTATTATTTCTTAAGTCAGCAAAACATATTGTATTTCATGATGTAGAACAATGATAGTAACTTGATTATAAACATAGAGAAGGTTAGTAATTAGTATCATAATTCTTGTGTATTTTATCCATACATTTTGAGAGCCAAAAAAATATGTTTTAATAATTTTAATACACAATTATATTTGAAATTGAAACTGACCGGACAAGTTGAGAATTTTATTTTACCACTTCGTGTGAATCAGGCGAAAATTCATGGAATCATATTAATGTTTTAGAGCACGACAAGATTATAAATTATTTATAAAAAAATTGTTGCACTGGTGTGAAAAAGAGATCTATATGGTTTATCAAGTACGAGGAGTTATCACAGGGTTCACTCCTGGGTGGTTTAACACACAAAGCTACACTGGACCTACATCTTTGGCTCAGTTATACTGTCTTTGTCGTAAGCTGGTCCTGGAGGTTGTCCTATATCCACATCTTCAAGGTGCTACTGTGTCTCATAAATGGTACACATGCTGAGCGAGAAAGCTGCTTGACTTGGTATTCATGGGAATTTATTTCGTCATCTGCGGAGCTACGGTCAGGATTTTGGAGTTCCGCCATAGTGATGAGTAACCCTCCAGTGCATTAAATTTTGACTTTGGAGCCCCACTAAATAAATTTAAGCCAGGATGAACTGTCCTTATTTGAAATGAAAGGATGTATGAACACTGTGTTAGATTATAATTAGTATAGTTAATTTGTTTTCTATAGAATTCTGTAGGACTTTTTAGAGAGTTTATTATTTTCAGTTTGAATTTCTAATATCAATGTAATTTGAGTAAATATTTCCAAATCAAGGTATTTTAATTTGAATAAAGGTTTGGTTCTGAAATTATAGCAAAATTGGTTTGGTTCTCAAATTATAGTATAATTTTAGCGAATTTCCCATAGGGAAGAAGCTATTACTGTCTCATGGTAAGACTTAAGCCCGGGACCATGTTATTTTTTCTTCTCTAGGTGCCTAGAGACCAAAAAAAATAGTCGTTAAAATTTATATATATATATGTGTGTGTGTGTGTGTGTGTGTGTGTGTGTGTGTGTGCATGTGTGTGTGTGTGTGTCTGTGAACACGATAACTCTCGTAAAAATGGTCTGATCGAGACCAAATTTGGTAGAGGCGTGTATTCCTGCATTTGCTCAGACGAGTTTGTAAACCAGACATATCGGAACGCTTAGTTTGGGGGGGGTTTTGTATCCCAAAAATGGGTTTTTTGCATTTTTCCCATATAATTTTTACAAATTTCAAATTTTATCTTTCACTATTAGAATCACCTAAAAAAACTACACAATTTGGTTCCTTTAAGTTTTTCTCTATCTCCGATGGTTACTGAGATATTAAAAAATCTAAACACAGTATGTTGTATTTTGGGGCTCCAATGTTAATCTTATGGAGGATAAGGAAAAAGTTTTCACTTAATATCTAATATTTTTGGATGAAACTTGATATTTAGCATCATGTGGTTGAGATCCATACATTTATGCTTAAAAATCATAGTTTATGTGTTTATAATGGCAGCAAACCTGCATACTCTTTTCCCATGTTAATCATATTGAGTTTGGGTAAACTCCTTTATTTGTGGACAGGTGTTGATGAACCTTGATATAAATGGTCAAAATATAAATTGTTTACTCTAGAAACACCTACTTTCAGCATTCCTCACAGCATCAAACCTGCATACTCTTTCCCATGTTAATCTTATGGAGAGTAGGCAAAGAATACTCATTATTATTGACAGATAATGATAAAACTTGTATTATGTTATTGATTTGGAAATTCGCCGAGTACGCAGGTCTGCTGCGACAGGGGTATTTTTTGTATACCATGCCACACTCAAACCGAAGTTATCACACAGTTGATGATGTCAAAGCGTCTTATCTCCACAATTCAATTAAATCCAATTAATAATGAATTGTGAGGAATTGTGGCAACACTCGTAACTAAATGCAATCATATGATGTAATCCATGAGTATAAAAATTGCAAATACTACTGAGGACATAGATTGTAACCACCTCTTTACAATGGTAGATGTAAAAGTACATTTTCTATGTACTATGAACAGCTATGATAAGATTAAGGTTTTATCGCCGGATTCCGGCGATTGGCAGTCTAGGCGATGTAATAAATCACCAGAATCCGGAGATTGGCAATAAAAGGGTTAAAGGCGCCATAAAAAAGTTGTGCCTTTGAAAAAATGGATGGATGGATCTCATAAAACACACAGACACTCAATCACGTACTGCTATCTTTTGGGTGTTTGGTAACCTTTGTTGAATTGATACTATAAGGAACATGTCCGTGAAATGGGTGACCTTATAAAGCTATTTACAAACAAGGGGTGGTTTTGACTGGAACAGAGATATTGATTATAAACTGGAGTTTTCTAAGCTTGTTTCTGTTCCATTGTGTTTTGTATCAAATTTATTGTTTTAAAATGTCATCTCCTCATAGAATACAGTGGAACTTGGATAATTCAAACTTCTGTAATTCGAAAACTTCTTTATTTAGAAATTTTGTATTGGTCCCTAGAATTTTATGTAAAAACGATGTTAAAATATCTTGGTTAATTCGAATAATAATTTGGATAATTCGAAGTTTTTACAGCGTAAATCTATAGTGTGTGTATAAGTGAACAAGTCATTGTGTGCGATTTTCCAGGAGACGTTAGGGCTTCCTGTCCTCAGACTATTTTTAGCTAGATCAACGCGCTCACTCCACTCACTAGTCCACTACTGCTCATAAATCACAACATTGACATCTGTGTGTATTATCGGTGGTGGTTTGTTCCGATATTCGTCGTCTGCTTACATGTTAACACGTCGTGTGTATGATGGCTTCGTCAAAGCGAACCTACAAATTTCTGACGTTGCAAGAATAAATAGCGGCGATCAAGGAGGTAGAGAAGGGATTTGAAAAAGTTTGTAATAGCTAGTTTCGGGATCCCTCCAAACACATTATTGACATTTAACAAAAACTAGGATTTTTAATCAATACTATCTTCATTAACCCTTTCCCCTCGGATGTCCACCTCTGGTGGCCGCCGCCATTTCTGTACCAACTCAGCACAATGTATTTTACCTTATGCCTTTGAGCTCGGATGTCCACCAGAGGTGGCCGGCGCCATATCTGTATCCGCGCGGCGTAATTCATTTAGCTTTTTCCCGTGAAGTCGGGTGTCCACCACTGGTGGCCATCAAGGATTTCCGTTTGCACTCGGTTGTCCATCACAGGTGGCCTTATGACATTTATTTTTAGATTCCATGTGTTTATTCCAAGATTGAAATAAAAAAAACACAGACCAGTGTTTAAATCGGTGAAAACTATATTTAACAGGTTGGCAACACTCCTATTTCATTTTACGTGGTAAAACTTGTAACAAGCATTTGATTTAAATATAAATATATATATGAATATATAAACTGTGTGATTTAAATTTTGTATTTCGAAAAAGACTCACAAAAGTGATTGAATTAGTTTTAACAAAAATAGACTTTTTGTAGAACAAACAAGAACAGTGTGTCCGCTCCTGACGGAACAAATGGCAAGGTATGTATTGCAAATACCTTCATTTCGCTAAAATTTGTTAACTTTTATAATCTTAAGATTCAGTTTGTCTTATAAGTTAGTAATTAAAACAGTTTTGATGACTAATTTATATTAATAAAAAGGTTTAAAAAAATTTATTTTTGTTACATATTGTTTTCACTATTTTCAATATACTATATAAAATATTTATTTATATAATATCATAATGAAAATTACTTCATGCAACTCTACATGTTTTAGAAATTTCAATGACATAAAAACATAACATATAAAATAAACCATGGATTTTTAATTTATTAAAAACTAGGAGTAGACACTAGAGTAAAAAACCACACAAAAACGCATCCGATTTGTTGGTGCGAGAATGCTTCATGGGCGCCGAGTAGACAAAGCCAGCCGCCATGGCCACCAGTGGTGGCCGTCCGATCTCAGAGGAAAACATAACCTATTCAAATCTACATCTGACGCGAAATCAGTTGAGGCCACCAGTGGTGGACATCCGATCTGTGTGGAATATTCTTATTAAGTGCTTCTGAGGGGAAAGGGTTAACCTAACTTTTTTAATATACAATGTTAAAACATGATGTTTGATTGTTTATTTCAACCACTTGCATAAACTTTTCTAATTCGAATTTTTGGATAGTTCGAATTTTTTTCTGGTCCCTGGAGGTTCGAATTATCCAAGTTCTACTGTAATATCATAAAATATTAAGTAATACAACAAAATAATTTCAGCAATGGCAATCTTCAATCAGCAATCTTCTAAGGGGTTATGCAATTATCTAAACTACTGAAACTTACTCGGAGACTCTCGGTTGATCAGAGTCCAATCATCGGAGTTGTGACGCTCCTTGACGAATTCTGTCTGTGTCTGAGAGCCAATAGAAGAGACATCTATGAGTGGAGTGGGTGGAGCGGTGGAGGCAGTATTCACTGTAGTAGCTGAGACAGAGGTGGAGGCAGTAGTCACTACAATGGGTGAGGCAGAAGTGGAGGCAGTAGTCACTACAATGGGTGAGGCAGAAGTGGAGGCAGTTGGAACCTGCTGTTGTGACGTTTTTGTACAGACATCAAACGTTACATCGACTCCTGTCAGAATATAATAAGTCTGGTATATTGATCTTTACCAAAGGGGATCTTTATGAGGGGTATGAGGGCCAGAGTTTTTAAGTTCAGGCCGGTTTATCAATTCTGGCCCTCGGGTAACAGTTCGAAATCAGGTCGAGCCAAAAATCATTTCCTACCTCAATATTCTTGTAGTTTGCAATATTATATTTTAAATTATACCTGGCCATAATGTTTTCATAAAGGAGCAAATTACAATTAATTTTCAGATTTTAATTCACAAATTTCAACATTCAAGGCAGGATTTGATATCAAATCCAATTATAACCTAAGTTAGGATTAATAGTAATGATAAAACTAAAACTTAACCAGTTAATCTTTATTGGATTAACACAATAATTGATTCTTATTATTCAGTCGAAGATTCTACAGTATATAAATTTAGACATTACCATATATTTGTAACATTATCTTTTGAGAACGCTCAATGAAATTTGTTAAGTTGTAATTTGGTCTGACTCTAAAAACTGTATAACGGATAAAGGATGATAAAAGAAGATTCAAACCCTTTGTATGGAAATACCAAAATAAAAGATATTCAAAGCCATCTGAATGGATTTCTTCCTAAAAAAGAAAATTCAAATTGGATTGTGCTACTAAAGCCAAAGATATCAATGAAAAAGAAGATCAATGATTTAATGGCCCTGAATTCCTGTGTGGGAAAGAAGATGATTGGTGACTAGAAAATGTTAGTACTTAATACAGTAAACCCTCTCATATCCGGACTAATGTGGCGACGACCGATTCGGATATCAAAAAATCCGGATATGAGAGGGGAATAAAACATCAGGATATTAAATAAAAACGTAATTTTGGTTGTAATACTAACATTTTAATAATATCAAAACTCAAAAAACTACGTAATACAGTACAAAGCGGTACAGTTCTATATTAATACAATTTTAGCCTACTGCTTTATTTAATTAATTACTGTAAATGAAATCCATCTAATCAAAAGTACTGTGATGTAAAATTAAATGAAACAACAACAAAAGCTCTTACTTTGTACAGTTTACTCACAATTAATTTTGGTGAAAAAACAACGTTATTGTGGCTTGCTTAGCTCTATGAACACGTTTCTTTGATGTAATGTCTCTCCACCTACGAAAGAGCAGAAGATCGGCCGCCGTTGCTTCTTCTTGCTTCTCTATATATTCGATCAGCTGTTCAAAGGCCTGAAAAGCTTCACTGTGAGTCATGGTTGTTTTTTGACCTTTTTCTTCTTCCTCGTCGTCAGGAGCTGGGTCTGTGTTTACTAAGTCTATTATATCACTGTCAGTGAACTCCTTAATTTCGTCTCCACTGATCCACTCACTCACTGCGTTACTGTTCATTTCGTCACAACCAGGAACGTTTCTAACAAGTTGGACGATTTCTTCATTTGTTTTATTATTGCAGATGTCTGTTCCTACTTCTTCTTGGTCTACTTTGTGGTCCAAAAGCTTTTTCCACGATTTAATTAAAGTTATTGACTTGAGTTCTTCCCAAGCGCTAGACACCCACAAGGCTACATCCAGCATGTCAATGTCTTTAAGGCACTCCGAAACACTCTTTCCTACATCCATGCCCGCATTAATGATTGTCAGTAACTTACGTCGATACAAACGTTTCAGTGTTTCAAGGACCCCCTGATCCATGGGCTGACACAAAGAGGTAACGTTCAGTGGCAAAAACACACACTTTATTTCTCCACTTCTCAGCTCATCTGCAGATGGGTGTGAAGGGGCGTTGTCGAGCAATAATATAGCCTTCTTTGGCAACTTATTTTTTTCTGCATACTTTTCCACAGAAGGAACGAATGAATTGTTGAACCACTCTTTGAAGATCGCAGAGTTCATCCAAGCGCTTTTTTGTCCTCTGTACCACACCGGCAACGTTGATGGATCTTTAAAGTTTTTAAAAGCCCCTGGTTTCTTTGATTTTCCAATCACGCAAAGTTTAAGTTTATTATTTCCCGTGACATTGCTGCAGGCCAATATTGTAACCCTCTCCTTTTTCTTCTTATAAACAGGAGCACTATTTTCTTCCTTTGAGGCCAGAGTGCAGCTAGGTAGCATTTTAAAGTTCAAACCACTTTCATCACAGTTGTATAGCTGGTCCCCTGTGATCCCTTCCTCGTCAATAAGCTTGTGCAAAAATATTTTAAACTCTCCCACAGCGTTTTTGTCTGTTGACAACTTTTCTCCGCTTATTTGAAGCTTTCTGACTCCATATCGATTTTTCCACTTTTCTAACCATCCCTCACTAGCTTTGAAATTGAGCTCACTGACGATTTCTTCATGAAATTGAAGAGCCTTTTCTTGCAAAATTGGTCCAGACATGGGCAGTCCTTTTGATCGACATTGCGTAAACCACAAAAACAATGCTTCGTTCACTTTGTCGTTCAGGGCTGTTTTCACATTTTGCACTTTTTCATTATGGAACTTGATGCCTGATTAGAACATCATTTTTCTATTTTTTCCAGTCACTCACTGTACTAGTCCCCACATACATCTCACTTGCTATCTTCTTTGCACTTTAACCCGCTTGCAAATGTTTCAATGCGTGAAGTTTTTCCTCCATCGTAATGACAATCTTTTTTCTTTTTCCGGCCATAATTCTAACCCGAAACTAAAACGAACCGTTACAAGAAAGACTAGGTCACTGAAGCAAAACAAAGGCAACACTGACCACGGAGGCGGGTGTTGTCACTACAGTACACGTGATGCGTTGGTTTAGCTATTGGGGTGGGTAGGTACAGGTGGGGAGGGGAGGTTTATTGTTTCGTAAGTCAGTGACCTTGCACCAGATAGCACAGACAGTAGCACTAGAGACTAAGACACTTGGGACTAGGGTGACTCATTGTTTCCCCACTTTGCCTTTGAACATTACCGCTGTCCACGTGGATTCAACCCCGCGGCGATCAGCGCGCTACTCACCGGCCTACAAACATCGTTCGCGACTACTGGTTTAACAAATATTGACCTCCTAGAGTAATTTTAAATTTTTGCATTCTTTCAAAATCACGTCCGGATATCGGAGGGTCCGGATATGAGAGATCCAGATATGAGAGGGTTTACTGTATCAGTCTTTTACAAATATTAAGAAAAACCACAATATTTTTATTTGATGTTAAACGTTTTTCACCTTTGATTAAACTATAATACACGTTACTGCAGCTGTTTTAAATTTGCTAAAATTTGTAGTAAATCACTTCTCCAGGAATCAAATTTAAAAAAGCCAAAAGTTGTTGTACGTCTGAACTAGCAGACTGAAACTTTCTAGATTAAGTGGAGGTTGAATCCCTATATCTGTAATAATGTAAAATAATGTACCTTTTATCAAAAATCCAAGCATATTGATGACATATTTGTAGTTGTTCAATATAAATAAAAATATAATAAAAATTATTATATAGTTGTTATTAGAGGTATGCGGATAGTGAATTTTATTCGAATCGGATAGCTCAAGTTTGGATCGGATAGTTAGGGTTCGGATCGGATAATTTTCGGATTCGGATACTCCCAATAACACAGTTAAATACACTTATCTAAGAATAAATTAGGAAAATTTAATCAAAATTATTAAATGGTACATAAAAAATCATAAATTCTTCACAGGATGAACAACAAAACTAAAATTTTGACTTCACTGCATTTAAAAGTACCAGTAACAAATTTTAACATGGCGTAATTCACAAATGAAATCAACAGAAACCTTATAATTCGCCCTTAAATTACATCAACAGTTCTAAGTTAGTTACAAAAACCATGGATAGATTGATAAGTAACAATTGTCAATTTTATTTCATGGTTCAACTATTTTATTTATTACAATTATAAAAACAAATCACCATAAAAACCGGCTCTGCGTATCGGTAGGGATATGCGCTGTTTTTGTACCGGTGATAAAGTCACTGATATATCGGTGACAAGGAACTAAAAAAAGCAGTGACAACACAGCGCCAAAAACAAAAGCCTGTGAGTTGGAATATCAGGCAGACAAAATACCCCGCTCGGCCGTGTAACAATATTGAAACCCGTGAAATTATAATAACTTGTCCTAATCTAGTTAGTTATTCATCTTAAAATTATAATACCCCCGTCGCAGCAGACCTGCGTACTCAGCGAATTTCCAAATCAATAATATAATAATAATAATATATAACAAGATTTATTAAAATCTATCCATAAACATGAGAATCATTTGCCTATTCTCCATAAGATTAACATGGGAAAGAGTGTGCAGGTTTGCTGCTGTGAGGATAACAGAAAGTAGGCATTCATACCATAAAAATTTTTTATTTTTAACATTTATACCAACTTTCATCAACATCTGTCCATAAATAAAGGAGTTTGCCTATTCCCTATATGATTAACATGGGAAAAGAGCATGCAGGTTTGCTGCCATAATAAACACATAAACTATGATTTTTAAGTATAAATGGATAGATCTCAACCACATGAAGCTAAATATCAAGTTTTATCCAAAAATATTGATTAATATGGGAAATATTAATTTTTCCCTATCCTCCATAAAAATAACATTGGAGCCCCACAATACAACGTACTGTGTTTAGATTTTTTAATATCTCGGTAACCGTTGGAGATAGAGAAAAACTTTAAGGAACTTAATTGTGTAGTTTTCTAAGCTGATTCCAATGGTGAAATATAAAATTAGAAATATTTGAAAACTACATGTGAAAAACGCAAAAAACCCCATTTTGGGGTACAAAATCCCCCCCAAACTACCCGTTTCCATTGATCGATATGTCTGGTTTACGAACTCGTCCGAGCATTTGTAGGAATACACGTCTCTACCAAATTTGGTCTTGATCGGACCATTTTTACGCGAGTTATCGTGCTAACAGACACACACATATATATATATATATATATACATATATATATATATATATATATATACATATATACTAAATAATTATGCATAACTTAGTACCCTTTTTTGTTTTTTTTTGTTTGAGAAATTATTTTATTTAAAAATTCACAACATGTTTCAGACTTCAGTCCATTATCAAGTGGTGTATTAATAAGAACACATTCAATAAAATACATTCATCGGAAAAAAGATCCAACAAATATTTTAAATTCAATGTTACCACCACATATTCACCCAATCTACGATCAAATAGAAAAAATAAGAAACAAAAAAAACATAAACACATATACATACAACATCCATCTCCTCTCTTCTTTACTTTTCAAAATTAACCATATGACATTTATAAATTTTATTTACATCAAGGTTATGTTCTTATTAATACACCACTTGATAATGGACTGAAGTCTGAAACATGTTGTGAATTTTTAAATAAAATAATTTCTCAAAAAAAAAAAAAAGGGTACTAAGTTATGCATAATTATTTAATATTAATAGTAGCCCTCATTTACCAACTCAAATACATATATACATATATACATATATATATATATATATATATATATAAATTTTAACGACTATTGTTTTTGGTCTCTGGGCACCTAAAGAAGAAAAAATAACATGGTCCCGGGCTTAACTCTTGCCATGAGACCTACGGTAATAGCTTCTTCCCTATGGGAAATTCGCTAAAATTAAAATGCAAAACTAATAACGAAAAATTTAAATTCATTTAACAAAGAGAAAATGTAGAAAGAAAACAAGTGGAAAATTTATTGGTTATGGGAACACCGAACAAAGAAATAGGCCAAATGTAAATTTGGCAACACTTTATCGTATTGCTCAAACCCGAACAATGTGAAAAAAAGAAATTATAAAAAAATATTGTAACAAAAAAAAAAAACAAAACATATATATGTGGTTAATATATATAAAATATCAAAAAATCAAAAAAACCGGAAAAAATAAATAACAAATCAGAAATCAAATAAACAAAAGAAAAACGCTGAAAATAAAGATATGATGTATTGAAATTGTGTTTGTAATTTTATTTATAGTATAATTTAATTATTTAAATATATGTATACAAAATAATTATTTTATATATTATTATTATATATAGTAATATAATTATAATGACTATTTTGATGATGTTTATTTAAAGTTGACAACAGTTATAATCGTTATTAATTTAAAACAATATTATAATTAGAAAAAAAAAATGTAGAAAAAAACAATAATTATGTGTTATTAATAAAATCGATATTTATAATGTCAATCGTTTTAGTATATCAAACCCCAATCTGATACTCTGTGCAACTATCGATGACGCTATGCTTTGTATTTAAAATTGTGATATCCTGATACGGTTACTGTTATGTCTCTATGAACTTAAAATATAATTATCAGCTGTGATACAAAAATAGATGATAGTAATCTGATTATGTTTACTTACAGTTCAGTTATTTTCCAGTTTTAAAAAATGTACCTAATTTATGTTTTTACTCTATAATAAAGTTGTATATTACAATTATAATGCGTGCATTATATTTGCAAGTCACAACAGTTAAATTGGCGACGAGGAAAGTAAATAGTATCATTAACATTTCTACTTATTTTGTCAAGTTTATAAAAGTATTTCTCAGAGCACAATTTATAAAAGGTCTTCGGGATGATTGGCTCAAAGAGAAATTTCTACAAACCTGATTGATGATATTCTAACAAAGGCTATAAATTGTTCAATAAGGTTGCGACACACAACACCATCTACAGATTTGTCAAAAAATAAAGGCCGTACAATACGACGCCGGGAGATCGTACACCAAACACCAATTTTACGTGCATGTAATGGTCGTTCTTGAAATACGTGAGGATTTTCAGTGCTCCATATTCAGTAGTTTTGGTTGTTGACATAACCATCTAAGTGGAACCACGCTTCGTCACTGAAACAAACACGATCCAGAACTTGTTCTGTTAACACTGACGGTCGACCTGTGCTTTTCCGATCCTGTACACTTCCAGTCTCACGAAATTTATCAATCAGACGCATTATTGTGGCGTTATTAGGTACTGCAGAATTGGGAAATTTCAACCTGAATTCGTCTTTCACTCGTTTGTAAGATTTATATGCGAAATAACTTTCAATAATAAACACATGTTCATCCTTTGAAAAAACCATAGTTGAACATACACAGACACTACAGATTACAAATGAATACTAACAAGCACTAGTAAATGTAAAATGGTGCTTGCCGGTTCAACAATGAGGTACGGTAGTGTCATATGGTAATATGAGTTATTTATTGTTTATAACAGCTGTCATGTTGGCAGCATGATTCATGTCCCCCCTCCCCTGGAGCTGTGACCCATAGGTTAATTCTTTCTCTTTAAAATAAACCTCCATTGAAGCAACACGTGCTGCGTTCTTAGTTCCACCACAGCCAATACTATTAATAATATTAAAGTGATCACATTATATGGCGCAGTCGTTACAGTGAAAAGTACTAAATATATGTTTAGTAGGGCAGTTTGTAATTCATAAATGAAATGGCTGGTGGAGACGTAAGTCAAGATGCAAGTCATCAGGGTGAGACTTCTACTAAGGTTACAATGAACACGTTTCAGTCCCATTCAATTAAAACGCCATCTGAAATTTCTTGGATAGGAAATATGGCTGAGAATTGGAAATTTTTCAAACAAAAGTTTCAGATATATTTAACAGCTAGTAGGGTAACTAATGAAGATAATTCATATAAAATAGCCTTACTGCTAAATATGATTGGAGACAGGGCCTTGAAAATCTTTAATAATTTTGTATACTCTGAAACCGAAAGTAATACTGATTTTGAAACAGTAATAAAGAAATTTGATGACTACTTTCTTCCAGAATTAAACGTCACTTACGAGAGACATTCATTTTTCACCCGTGAACAAAGGTTAGATGAGTCAGTAGATGCTTATGTCACAGAACTACGTGACCTTAGTGCTACTTGTGGTTTTAAAGACTTGACTGACAGTCTTATTAAAGATAAACTAATCCTAGGCATAAGGGATAGGTCCATCAAAGATCGACTACTTAGAGTTAAAGACCTGGATTTGGCTAAGGCACTAGAAATCTGTAGGGCTGCCGAAAGGACTAAGCTTCAGCTGGAAAGCCTATGTCCTCCAAACAATGAAAATTCTCTTTGTAAAATTGATAGTCAGAAGTTCAATCGCAGAGATTCATCGAAGAATAACCAAGGAGGTAGAACTAATTCTGCTTCTAACTCGCATGCCCGTAAAACAAAAAATCATGCCAATGTAGGTGCTAAAAGTGACTTTATCTGTAACCGGTGCGGTTATAGTCATCCTAGATTTAAATGTCCGGCATACGGAAAAAGATGCTCAATTTGTAAAAGGATGAACCATTTTTCTACCCTCTGTAAATCAAACAAGAAGGTTGGTGCTATTGAAGATGTAGATTTGTGTCTCGGTGAAATAAATAGGCCAAGTGGCAACAGTGACTGGTCAGTGAATTTACTAATAAACAATGTAACTGTTTCCTTTAAGCTTGACACTGGGGCCCAGGTTAATGTAATAAACTGTAATGTCTTAAGTCAATTAGGTATTGACAAGAATAACCTGTTACCCCCCAGTAATAAATTAACATCATACACTGGTGAAAAACTTAATGTAATTGGAAAGTGTGAGGTTAGAGCCTACTACAAGAACCAAAGGTATGTTCTAGATTTTTATGTAGTGAATGCAAATTCCCATTGTATTTTAGGTCTTCAAGCCTGTTCTGAACTTAATCTCGTAAAGCGTGTTAATGCTTGCGAAGCAGGACCCACTTCTGAAGAGTGTAAGCCAAATTTAGGCTTACGTCAGCCTAGTAAATCAGACATTTTTTCAGAATATCCTGATTTAACTGTAGGTGTTGGATGTCTCAGTGGTGAGCATGAAATCAAGTTAAAAAGTGATGCTCAACCTAAAATACACGCACCAAGGAAAGTTCCTTTATTCATTAAGCCTAAACTTAAAAATAAGCTTGATGAACTTGAAAAAGCTGGAATAATCGCTAAAGTTGTCCATCCTACAGAATGGGTTAATTCTTTGGTGATTGTGCAAAAATCAAACGGTGATATTCGTTTATGTATGGACCCTAAAGACTTAAACAAATCAGTAATGCAGCACCATTTTCAAATGCCGTGTTTTGAAGATATTACTCATAAACTTGCGGGGGCTAAACTCTTTTTAACTCTGGACATTAAAAATGCATTCCTTCACATTCAATTGTCTGATAAAAGTAGTGACTTGTGCACGTTTAACACTCCGTTCGGTCGGTACAAATGGACTCGACTACCGTACGGGCTCTGCTCTGCAAGTGAAGTTTTCAGTCAACGTATGACGCAACTATTGGAAAACATTGAAGGGGTCGCTGTTTGTGTGGACGATATCATCATTTGGGGAAAGAACAAAATGGAACATGACCGTAGGCTCCGTCTGGTGTTGGACAAACTTCAACTCGAAAACGTAAAGGTTAATGTATCTAAGTGTAAGATAGGCTTAAGTGAGCTTTGTTATATAGGCCATAAAATTAATGATAAAGGTGTATCAATTGATGAGAACAAGGTAAAGGCAATCGTTCAAATGTCACCACCTAGTGACCGACCGAAAAGCGTTGGAAAGGTTCTTAGGCTTAGTAAACTATGTTGGTAAATTTATTCCAAATGTGTCTAACCTAACTGCACCACTCAGGTCTTTGATTAAAAAAGATGTTGACTTTATTTGGTCACATGAACAAATGTTTGCATTTAATAAGGTAAAAGATGTTCTCTCTAAAGCACCAGTGCTTCAGTTTTTTGATGTAAATAAACCTGTTGTATTATCCGTTGATGCCGCCAAAGATGGCCTAGGCGCAGTAATTTTACAAGAAGGTTTGCCTGTGGCATACGCTTCTAAATCTCTGAGTCAAACACAACAAGCATATGCACAAATTGAAAAAGAGTTACTTGCCATTGTGTATGGTTGTCATCAGTTTAATCAATATTTGTTCGGTGCTAAGTTTACTGTTGAAACTGATCACCTTCCACTGATATCTATTGTAAAGAAAAATATTGAGTCTTGTTCCCCTCGCCTTCAGCGGATGTTAATAAAACTTCAGAAATATAGTTTTGACTTGGTTTACAAAAAAGGCAAAGAATTGTATATAGCGGACACTTTATCCAGGGCTTGTGATAAGTCCCAAAATGATGATGTAAGCATTGAGAATGATGAGCTTGAAGCCCATGTAAACTTAGTTTTAAGTAGTATCAATATTTCTGACACTCAGTTAAGTAAAATTGTTTCATTGACAAGTCAAGATAACGAGCTACAACTAGTAAAAAAATATGTCAAAGAAGGGTGGCCTAACCACAAAAATCTGTTACCGGTAGATGTTAGGCCCTATTGGAACGTTAGGGGAGAATTAACTGTTGCAAAAGATGGTATTATTCTCAAAGGTACTGCTCTGATTATACCTAAGGCACTAAGAAATGAAATGTTAACTAGGTTACATTATTCTCATTGTGGTGTAATCAAAACTCAGCTTAAAGCTAAAGATGTATTGTTTTGGCCTAATATTAATTCACAGATTGAGGCACTGGTATCAAAATGTGAAGTTTGTAAAACTTATGTTAAGAATTCTCAAAAACAGCCTTTAATGCCACATACTGTTCCAACATTGCCTTGGGAAAAAGTAGGGGTAGATTTGTTTCAGATTGAAAACAAGCAGTTCATGTTAGTTGTAGACTATTTTTCAAAGTACCCAGAGTTAGTTAAACTGGAAAGTACTAATAGTGTGGCAGTAATCAACCATTTGAAAGAAATATTTAGTAGGAATGGTATTCCTCAAGTTGTTTTCTCTGATAACGGTACTCAATTCACAAGTGAATTATTTAAGTCATTTGCTATTGCATGGGAATTTAAACATTGTACTTCTAGTCCTAGATTCCCACAGTCAAATGGAATGATTGAAAGGTGTGTGCAATCTGTAAAAAATCTGTTAAAAAATGTTATCATTATGGTAGTGACCTGCATTTAGCTATGTTAGAATACAGAAATACTCCTATTTCAAATGAGTTACCTTCACCTGCTCAGATTATTTTTAACAGGAAACTGAGAGGAATTGTGCCATGTACTAGTTTGTTGTTAAAGCCTAAAGTCTATCATAAGGTTAGGCAGGGTTTGTTGAAGAGGCAAGCCTCTCGGAAATTTTACTTTGATAGAAAGTGTGCTAATTTATCTGATTTGAATGTAAATCAATCTGTCTCCGTCAAACACAATAACCAATGGATTAAAGGTAGTGTTGTTGGAAAAAAAAGGTCGTCCTAGATCTTACATTATATCTTATAATGACGGTAGCTTGGTAAGGAATAGGTGGCATATTAGGCCATTATATGGTAATTATCAGCAAAATTATTTCATCGATGATGATGAAAACAACAGAAACAAAAGAAATGTAAGTAGGCCTAATTCTAGGCACAACTCTCCTCAACAGAATCCTGTACCAGTTAGGTCTAATGCTAGCAGTCCTGCTGTGTGCCGCACCAGATTTGGTAGAAATGTTAAGCCTCGAGTAAAATTGAACTTATAGCCTAAGTTATTTTTGTAAAACTTGAGTTACTCTTCTTTTCTTTGTGTTTCATGTAAATATGTCATTTTAATTTTAGGATTTATTGAAAGATAGCCTATTAATTCATTTAAAGATTTATTTTACGTTCCATTTTTATTGCTGTGTAGCCTATTTTCTTATGTAATATGTGTTTTTTACTTATTTTTAAAGGAGCGAGAGGATGTTAAACAATCATTTAAGCAAATGTTTTCTTTTCACTAACGGGGGAGATGTCATATGGTAATATGAGTTATTTATTGTTTATAACAGCTGTCATGTTGGCAGCATGATTCATGTCCCCCCTCCCCTGGAGCTGTGACCCATAGGTTAATTCTCTCTCTTTAAAATAAACCTCCATTGAATCAACATGTGCTGCGTACTTAGTTCCACCACCAATAATTAATATTAATATAAAGTGATCACATTATAGGTAGTGCCAACTGTTATTTGGGGGAACAAAATATTCTCTATACAGAAATATATTCCCTCAAACTTCGTTTTGCGTCCTTTTTGAAACACCCGGTATTACTGGTGACGTGAATAAAATTCAATCTAACTATCACAAGTCTCAATTTAGAATTAAGTCAAACATAGGGTCATGACATGATTCCAGTTTTAGGTCTAGACATCGATCCCTCTCCAACTCCAGGAAATTCAAAACTCGTCAGTTAGACTACTTAGCATTTGTTATTGACAATAACTGTATAAGATGTGGAAGGATGAACCACCATGTAAAAGACTGCCGGATCGACAGAAACGATATTTTCTGCAACTTATGTAAGAAAAGGGGACATGTTTCTAAGGTATGTATTTCTACATTAATACAATCTTCTCGGCATAGTAAATTTTCTACATGCTATTGACTCTGAAAATCAAGAAACCCATGATCATGAATATGGTGTATGCAAAATGGAAACTATTTTTCAAAGTAGTCAGGTTGTTGATCTTTTTGAAATGACCCTTGACCCAGGTATATATTTCATTGATGTAATGCTGAATGGGAGGAATAAACGTTTTGAAATTGATTCAGGGGCTCAATTTTCCTTAATTTCAAAAAATTACTTCATTGATCTCAATTTAGATGTAAACATTAAGCCTTCAAATATAGCTTTCCGTTCCTACTCAGGGAACATAATTTAATCCATAGGAAAAGTCCATGTTACAGTTAAGTATCAAAATAAAGAAATAGAGGGTGAGTTACATATAGTTTCAAATGAACATGAACCTCTCCTTGGTAGACAATGGATAAGAGGATTAGGTGTAGAACTTTAACAAATAGATCAAGAAATGAACAACTATGTATCTCAGATTAAGCAAGACATTCCTAATGAAGACATTCTTACAGAATTTGATAACATTTTCCAGGAAAAGATAGGTTGTGTACCTAATTCAAATTCAAATTCAAATTATCTTTATTCAGTTATATACGTATCTAGGTACATGAACAGTGTCATTAAAATATTAAATTAAAATTAAAATTAGTGGTAGATATCAACCAAAAGTACTGACAAAGTATACAAATACATAGATACATTGGAAAAAAGAAAAAAAGAGAGAAAGAGAGAGAGAGAAATTCATTTATTTCAATTTACCCCCATTTTCCACTGTAAGTGGCTGAAATTATCCTAGTGGTTGAGGTCATTGCATCACCAAAACATAAAAGCAGCCAAAAACAAAACAGAACAAAAAAAACTCCAACTCTAAAATTAAATGTCAACGATTTAGGTTTTTAGCACCAATGAACTCATTTATGCTATAAGGAGCCAATTCAACTAAGTACTTTTTTAAATCATTTAAGAATTTGGATTTATTCTTTTCTTTTTTTAATCATACAGGGAGACTTCTTAAAAACAAATTACCTGCATAAGATTGTTCCTTCTTAGCGAGTTCAAGGTGATAATTTACTTTCAAAATCATGCTTTTCCACCGTGTACATATTGATGAGCTACCTCTATTTTCTCTTGCTTACACACATACTGAATACTTTTAAAAATATACAGCCCAAAAACTGTGAGAATGTTAATTTCCTTAAAATAGTTTTTTACTGATTGATTGTATTTTAGTTTTTTAATAATTCTGATTGCTTTTTTTTGTAATACTAAGATTTTTTTTTAAATTTCTATGTGTTGTTCCACCATATACTTCTATTCCATATCCAATATGACATTCTAAAAGTGAATGATAAATCATTTTTAATACTATTTCGTCACAAAGATAGGACATGGATCGTAAAACAAACAGGCCTGAATTAATTTTATTCACTAAATAATTAACATGTTCATCAAAAGTTAGACATTCATCAACGATTAATCCTAAGGATTTAGTTGATTTTACCTGACTAATTTCTGTATTATTAATACTTATTTTAGGAGCCAAGCCTCGTTTATTTTTATTTGTATGTATATTTGTATTTGTATATTGACGTGTGCTGAACAAATTAAAACGTTGTCAGATCATATATTGGATCTGAGAAGGAACCATACAGTTTTAAGTGACAGTATGAATATAATTAAGAATGAAAATAGGAAATTAAAAGATTCAATTAATAACCAAGCCGAAGCCATAAGTGATTTTATTTTAGAGAACGACAAGCACCAAACGTATGCTGAAAAATTAAAACGTGACCCAAGGGAAAAAACAGTTCAATCCCAAGTGTTTTTAAGTGAAAGTAAATTAAATAATGTAATTAATAATTATCATCAGAATGACGTCAACAGTGATTTCATCTCTCCAGTTGAGGTTAGTGATAATGTTCCAGTTTCAGGTACTCAGATGTCCATAGAGGAAGATTCTCAACCAGAGTCAGATTATGTCACGCAAAATAGGGCATCAATAAGATCAACTCAGTCCAATCCAACTCCAAAGCTGTTTTCGGGCGCCAAATCAGGACGGCAGAATGAAACGCGGGAATTGAACACCGATTCGAATTCCGAATTGAAATTGAAGTTGTTGAAAACAAAACATAACCTACGAGATAAAACGTTTGTTGACGAATATTCAAATGCTCAAGATGATGAATTCACTATTGTGAAATCTAAAAAGAAACAACAGAAGGTCTTAAGTAAAACCTTAACTAATAAATCCTATCATCAAAACAAGAAGAACTATGTCACTGGCAATTTGGTTGGTAATGAATCAGGCCTAAATACAGTGGAAAAAATGAGCTTTCTTTTTGTATCTCGTTTGAGTCCTGAAACAGAATGTGACGATGTTAAGTCCTTTTTAAAAAGTAAAAAATGTGACAGCAACTTTACTGTAGAGAAAATGATGTCCAAATATCCCAAAGACTATTCGTCATTTAAGGTAGGAATACCCAATCACATAATGAGTGAAGTTTTCATTGCTGAATTTTGGCCTAGGGACACTTTTGTCACAAGGTTTATATTCAAGAAAAAGAACTCTTTAAACGAGAGAGAGCTCAGATTCCACTGGAAACAACTTAAAGCCCTGCAACTCGTTAATGTCAGCTTTTTGGCATGAAGAATATTTAGACCCTGTTGGTGGGAAAAATGAACATTTAATTAAATTGCCTTCTAATTCTAATGAGATAGCAAAAACTAATGATCAAGGCTTTGATGTTGTGGGACTTAAATTGCTACATCAGAACATTGCCAATATTGATTATTTTAAAATGCAGGAACTAGAACGGGTTGTGTCAGATCTGAACATAGATTTTATTGCCATATCCGAACATTGGCAAACAGAAGAAAATTTACAGTGCTTCTCTATAAATGATTTTCAGCTGGCTGCTAGTCAATGCCGGGATCAACGCAAGCATGGTGGGCTTGCCATTTATGTAAAAAACAACATTAATTACAAGGTAATTGACAAATTATCACAATTTACTTTCCCTTTTGTGTGTGAACTGATAGGCTTACAAATTAATAACAATTTGGCCATAGTTTTGATTTACCGACCTCCATCTGCTGACATAGATATCTTTTTTGATTCTATTAATTCAGTTTTTGAGTTTTTGGACAGACTAGGGATAGTTTCCATCGTGTGTGGGGATTTTAATATTAAATTTAATATTCCAAATAACACAACCAATAAATTTCTGAACTTGTGCTCTGTGTATGGGTTTGAAGTAACTGTAAATGAGCCTACTCGCGAAAGTAATTGTCTGGACAATATATTAGTATCTGGCACTTCTGTATTTAGTACCAAAGTAATCAACCTACACCTCAGTGACCATCTGGGTCAGTTAATTGAATTTTATTTGCATGACGAGAGCTCAAAGAGAAGTGAGCTGAACAAAACACAACATTTTTATCATCTAATAAATGAAGATAACATCTTTACCTTCAAGTTTATGATTAAAAAGGTTGATTGGAAGATGGAACTTTTCCATAGCAATATTGACGAAAACTTCAAAGCCTTCATGGACACTTTGGTTTACTACTTTAAGATATGCTTCCCTCTTAAGAAATTTAAGCCTAGGTTTGATTTAAAGGTCAATAAAACTAAAGGTTGGTACACAACCGAGCTAGTGTTGATTAAGAGCAGGTTAGATTTTCTTTACTTCCTCTGTAATAAAAATTTAGGCTCTGATGACACAATAAAAAATGCTTATAGGGAATTAAAAAAGGCATACAGATCAAAAATAAAATCTGCAAAGAAAAATGCTAATGATAATTTAATAAGAAAGTCAAAAAATACCGTAAAGTGTATTTGGCAGATTGTTAAAGAAACAACAAAATCTAATATAAACAAAAATGAAGTAGTTTTATCCCCTGATCATTTCAATAATTTTTTTGTAAGTAATTTAAGTATTAATAAGGAACCTGTTGTACATAATGCTGACTTGAATAGCCCAACCATGATTGAAACTATTACAGCTGACAAATATCAATCAGATATGATTATACCCACTTCAATGACGATATTATTAAATAAACATGACTTTGTAGCTAATGATTTTAATTGTTTTAAATTTAAATGTATAAACTTTGATGATATGTCAAAAATTGTTTCCTCCCTGTCTTGTAAAACTAGCAAAGATCATTTCGGATTCTCTAACAACCTTGTTAAAGATACAGCAGCCTGTTTTATGGATACTCTAGTCACTTTAGTTAATAAATGTATGTGTGAAGGGACTTTCCCAAGCGTTTTGAAAGTCAGCAAGGTTCATCCCATATATAAAAACAAAGGTTCTAAACAGGATGTAAATAGCTATAGGCCCATTGCTATAGTTCCTGTCTTCTCCAAGATAATCGAATTAGTTGTAAGTAAACAGCTTATAAATCATTTTAACAAGTACAACATACTGAGTACTAGGCAGTATGGTTACAGACAGGGTGTCTCGACAACAACAGCCTTGACAGATCTGGTTGAGGAAATTTTAGACTCTTTTGAGTCGAGAGAACTTGCTGGGGCCGCATTTTGTGACCTCAGCAAGGCTTTCGACAGAGTCAATCATAATTACTTGCTGGAAAAACTCAGTTTTTATAATGTAAGAGGCAGGGAATTGTCATTTTTTAAAAGTTATCTGGAAAATAGATTCCAATATGTTTTTGCAAATGGTAAATGTTCAAAGATGTTAAATGTTACTCAGGGAGTGCCACAGGGCTCTGTATTGGGACCTCTACTATTTTTAGTATTAGTTAATGATTTAGAAGTTAACGTATCATCTGGAATCTTTATGTATGCAGACGACACCACATTGATCGCAAGAAACAAAATTAAAGAATTGGCTAAAGTTGACATCCAGGAAAATTTAAATAAGGTTAGTGGCTGGCTGGATGCCAACAACTTAACTTTAAACCGAGAGAAAACCACCACTATGTTCTTCGGCCTGAGAGATCTTACCGGGGAAGAAGGGGGTATTTCGGCTGAGTTCCTTGGAGTTTTGTTGGATCCTACCCTTTCCTGGTCAGATCACTCAACAAAATTATGTAAGAAATTGGCTTCCGACATTTTTGCATTAAGAAGACTCTGTGGTATCGTCTCGCAAAATGTTCTTAGAATAGCTTATTTTGGACTATTTCATGCCAAAATAATGTATGCATCTAAAGCATCTCTGCATCTAAAGATGTATTTATCCTACAAAAGCGTGCTGTAAGAGTCATTGCAGGAGTCCATTATAAAGCTCATTGTAAACCATGGTTTGTCCATTTAAAAATTATGACTCTTTACTCTGCCTTCATACTGCAAAATTTATTATTTATCAAAAATCAACCTGATCTCATGTTTAATAATGATACACATTCTTATAATACCAGAATAAAATTTAACTTAAAGTTGCCTTATGCTAGACTAAATAAAACAATGAAAAAGCCATCTGTAATAGCCACCAGATTGTACAATAAATTACCACTTACAATTAGAGACATGGACATAATTAAATTTAAAACTGTTTTAACTCAATTCCTGCTTGAAAAAGCGTTTTATTCAACAGATGAATATTTGAATGGAAAATGGGCTTGTAGCCATTTCACATTAAGATAGGCAAGCTAATTAATTAATTTAATCCTGTTTATTCCAACCTTATTTTTTTTTACCTTGTTTACAGGACTTTTGTAAAATATTTGTGACAATCCAATGTATTCAAATGAATATCTGCTGGAAATAAAGATCTTATCTTATCTTATCTTATGAAAAAATATGAAATTTGTTTTATTAGTATTTAGTGTCAAATTGTGGCTGGCTAAAAACTGTTCAATTTTGTTTAGTTCCAATTCACTAGAAGTTTCAGTTTCAGTAATTGAAATTCCTGAGGTTTTAAGATTAACATCATCTGCATAAATACTGAGCTTACTTGTTGGCTCCATTAGGACTTTTGAAAGGTTTTTCAAGTAGCATATGAACAACAGGGGGCCCAAAATCGACCCCTGAGGAACACCTAAATGTACTCGGTTTAAACTTGATTTTGTTTTTTGTAGCCATTGTTTTTTGTTAAATATGAATGCTCCACAAATTGATATTGATTTTCTAAATACGAATGAAACCATTTATGAGAAACACCTTTAACGCCCATCATCTCAAGCTTTCTCAATAAGATTTCATGATCCACTCTATCGAATGCCTGTGACATATCCATAAAAATTCTGGTAGTAATTAAACCATTATTAATAGAATTAGTTATTGCCTCAACAAGACTAATTGATGCTGTGACAGTTGATCTTCCAGACCGAAAACCATGCTGTTCATCATCAATCAGTCCTGATTTATTTAAAAATTCAACGAATCTATTATATACTGCTTTCTCATATGGACTGACACTGGCCGGTAATTGGAAATATCGTTTTTCCCTTTTTTTTTTACGTACAGGAGTAATACGAGCGATTTTTTATTGAGCTGGGAAGTAACCTGTGATGAATGACGAATTTACAAGGTGTGTTAAAACAAACTTCAATTCCTCTTTTATTTCCTTTAGAATTTTAACTGTTAAACCATCATAACCACAAGATTTCCTATTTTTAAAACTTTTTACTATAGTAATTATTTCTGAATTAGTTACTGGTTTAAGATAAAAGTTTGACTGTAAAGAATAATCAATCTCACTATTGTTTAAAGTAGGTGAAATTTACTGAGTTAGAGTTGTCTTTGGCGCTTCAGAAAAGTATGAATTAAACAATCAACATACCTTCTCAGGACTGCTTACTATCCCATCATCACTTTTCAGCACAATACCTTCATTTTCCCTATGTTTATTTACATTGTATTTCTCCCTATTTATGATAGACCATACAGTTTTTGAGACATTTTCAGACTGCTTGATTTTCTTATTGTAGTATTGCTTTTTTGAAGTTAAGAGATCTGTATTTAATTTTTTCCTTGAAATACTAAGGTTCTTAAATGAAGGATAATTTAATAATCTGGCTTGCCTACTTAAGTTGATTATATTCTCTCTCCTCCTCTTTAATTCATAATTCAACCTAAGTTTCAGGTATCTCTTCAAATACTTAAAGGAGCGAAACCAGTCTTCACAAGGGAACGAGACATCCCTTATGCACTTAAAGATCGAGTTGACAAGGAATCAGATTCTCTAGAAGCAGCAGGTATTAGTAATAATACCTGCTGCTTACTGGTGTAAACTAGTAGAAGTAAATGATTGGGGCTCACCATTAGTCGTTATTCCGAAACCAAATGGAGGTCTTCGCCTATGTGTCGACTACAAGTGTGGAGTTAACGAAAGGTTAGTACAAGCAAATTACCCCATCAGACGTATAGATGACGAACTCAACTCTCTTCGAAATTCTAAATATTTCTGTAAACTTGATTAATACTAGGCCTATCTTCACCTTAAAGTGGATGAGGATAGTAGTTCAATTCAAACTATTTCAACGCATAGAAGCACATACTGCATGAATAGACTAAGTTTCGGTATCAAAACCGCACCTTCCAAATTCAATCGCATTTTTCTCAGATTCTTAAGGTAGTCCGGGAACCGAAGCATATTTTGATGACATCATTGTTCACGGAAGTACTCTAAAGGAATGCAAAGAAAATCTCGAAGCTTGTCTCAGGAGACTTTCAGAATTTGATTTACATTTGAATAAGAACAAATGTTCGTTCTTCACAGAAAGAGTAGAGTATTTAGGACATGTGGTAGAACACAATAAAATAAGTCAATCTCCTTCTAAGGTCCATGCTGTTCAAGACATGCCACGTCCATTTTTCTTGTCTTCTTACATATTATTCTAATTTTATTCCAGAATTTTCAACAATCACATACCCTCTACGACATTTGCTGTGTAAAGGTAGAAAATGGACATGGTCTGCCTCTAGTGAATCTGCGTTTTTGAAACTCAAGTCCAAACTTTGCAGTGACAAGGTTCTTGTACCGTTTGACCCAAGTTTACCCGTAATCTTGACAACAGTTTGGAGAAGTATTAAACAAGCTAGGATCGTGCCACTATATTATTAAGCTCGATTCTGGAAGATCTTTAAAACGACAAATCTACGACAACAAAGATCGACTCTTGTGCCCAAAAAGACTGTCACTTTTAAGCCGACTATACAGTCATTCAATGTACCACGGTTGTATAATAATCCTCCAACACAACATGAAGCTCAACCTGTGTGTGAACCAGACAACACCCAGCCTCAGCCTCAGCCTCAGCCAGTTCAACATCAACGGTCACAACAACAGAGGAGACCAACAGTTTTGATTCAAGAGTATGTGTGATTCAAAGTGGGAGAGAATGTTATATCTCTATGAACTTAAAATATAATTATCAGATGTGATACAAAAATAGATGATGTTAATCTGATTATGTTTACTTACAGTTCAGTTTTAAAAAATGTACCTAATTTATGTTTTTACTCTATAATAATGTTGTATATTCCAATTATCAAGCGTGCATTATATTTGCAAGTCACAACAGTTACTTAAATGCGTAGTTTAAGAATCGAATAATCATACCGCCCAATAACATTCTTTCATTCTGATTGGATATGAATTGCGTAATTTTGTCATCTGCTTCAACATTTTCTTTTGATCAAAGGTGTTCTTGATCACCAATTTCTCAAACGGAAAGTTTTGCTTTTATCTTTAGATTTTAATGCTAATTTTTTACGGTCTATCCGAAAGTTCGGATATTTATTGGACTTAACGTTTTGCAATCGGATCGGAGCCGGATATCCGAACCAATCCCAAACCGATCCGACTTTTCGGATATCCGCACACCTCTAGTTGTTATTCTTTTTTAGTTTACTTTTAAAAGAATAAATTATGTACCAGTTTACTGATCCCGCTTATTTTATAATTAGGCTTGAAAAATCCTCTGAGGTTTAAGTGATGTGTTAAACTATTTTTTTTACAATAGCTACAAAACTGTTTTTCTATATAATTAAAAAACCAATCGACTATAGATTGAATACACGTGATTAAATACTAAAGAAAAACTCTCGACTATTCGAACTAGCCGTTTGCCAAAATAGAAATTGCACAAACACAGACCGAAAGAAAATTCTAAACATCCGAACAGATGAAAAAACAAAGCAAATCACATATGTCCGTGAAGTGAATGAAATAGGCTGTGCATTGACGCTATTCATTTCTTTCCAAAACAAAATTTACCTCAGATAATAAGAGAGTAAATATTACTTCACTCGGCACTTGACAAACAGTCGACCTAGTCAAAGTTTACTTCTTGTTTTTGAAAACATGAAGACCTTTACAGTAACTAAACAAATTATATATAAAAAAGCTAGAATATCTTGAATAAAATTATTATGTACAGCAAAGCAAATTGCAGTTATGATTTCTTCTAGCAGTAAGCATTTAATAAAACGTATGCCCAAACGAATAGTGAACAATTGTTTGCCATTGGGGGAGCTACTTTTGGCGACTAGTCGATAGTCATTCGTCAGATAGAGGGTTAATGTATTATCTTCCATGGTGGGTTTTGATAATCAATTGGAATAGTGATTTAGATAGAGCAAAATAACAATGTGATAAAAATGGCCTTAAATATTTTTACACATCTTACATTTAATTTTGTGCTTACCTAGGGGATCCAGAATTGCAGCAACCACTTGCCCAATGTTGTTCAAACATTCAGATGCACGACTGCTCCCTTTTGCACGAGGGTCACTCAAAGTTTCATTGCAGTTCTGAGAGTTGTTGAGTATAGGTGTAGCCGTCTCTCCTGTACTAGAATTTTGATCTCTCTCTTCTCTAGCTGGCTCTGGTTGGTTAGCCACTCCCAAGCTTTCAATAAACTGCATTAGTGCGCTGAAGTCAAACATATCAGTGACACCTGCAAGCGTGGCCCTCGGACATTGTTCGGCTCTGTTATGAGAGTCACCACAGCCTCGGCGGCTCCAACCGTGGCGCTTGTGGAACTTGTGAGGTTGAGTGAACAGCTTGCGCAGGAATTTTGGTTGATTCTGCAAATAAATTAAAACTAAACAATATGAGAACAGATTTGTTAATGTTATGATTTTTCAATATTTTTATTTTAACTAACCATTGGAGTGTGAAATCTTGGGGTTATGATTTTTCAATATCTTTAGGACTTTTAATAAGGGTTCTGACATGCTCCCACAATGATTGTGCTCCCGTACAATCCACCCCCCTTTCGGATAGATTGATTAGCCTCGATTTTGAACTAAAAAATAATTAGACAATAACCTCCATCCTCTCAAGTGGGTGACAGATTGCTGCTTTTTTAAGTTTAAGTGTGCATTAGCCAGTCAGAGTCATCAGACGCTTCAGCCCCGGATGTATTTCTCTATACTATACGATACTCGAGCGCAAAAATAGGTTTGCAAAGGTCACTGCAACGAAAAATTAGATGATAATGTTGGTATAAAGGGCACTTAAACCCAAAAACAATCTATAAATTTGCAAAAAATTTATTTCTTAAGATAATGTATTTTGTTTTGATATCCCAATCTCTTGTAAGTTAATAGATGTTTTTGGTTGAAAAAAATCTTTGAAACAATATTTTTAATATCCTAAGTTGAAGTGTTCAACCTTTAACCCTTTGAGAGCCGCAGCGTCGCTCACACCGACTCTAGGCCCCATGCATAGTGTCGGTGTCGCTAACAGCGACTCTCTGTAATTCGGTTACGCGACTCTCTGTAATTCGGTTACAACAAAGTTATTACTTAACCACAAAGTTAACCCACTTAACCTAATAATTAATTGCCACTTAACCCTAGAAGTGGCAAGCTTTTTACTCTTAACTGTGACATAAAAATAATTACCAATATCTTCTTGAAATATTAAAGTAAAACAAAAAATGCATAAAACATGCCCTCCCTCCTTATAAGCATTAACCACAAAAGCAAAACAGGTGTCCACTGCAATCCCAATTAAGCCAACAAATGCTCAACTTCCACCCATGCCGGCCACCGTTTATTTAAGGTGGGCCCCCCACTCCGCTATACCACACATTTGCAAGCCAAATTGGGATTGCTCATGGTCGGGATTCAAACCCTAGCACTTACGAATGGCTAGAACGTTACGCTCGTCAGCGCAGCGCATTAGCCGGTTCAGCCTCTCAGTGCATAGGAGTAGAATGCGCTTACTTGGTTATAAGACATGCCCGGTGGCAGTCTAGTGCACTACAAGAGCGGGTTCGGTTGCTTGCCCCCAGAGGGTAACACGGTCACGTAGGCGCTAGTGTCTAAAGTTCACTAAACTGACGACAGATGCCTCCACTTGCCACCATGAATATGTAAATGTGTTGTGAATTACAACGAATTACGAGAAAAAATAATATGGCATATAAGGAACATTTGCAAAACCTTTCAGTTTCATTGCTCATTTATTCTGTTATTCAAATTAAATACCTATATTAAGACATTTGACAAGTTTCTACAGTGGTAATATATATACCATATATATCTTGCTGTTTGTAGAAACGTGTCAAATGACTAAATACAATTATATATTATATATAATTATATATATATATATATATAGGCCTATATATTAAGTAAAGTTAAAATAATTAACTGAGTATCCTTGATAAACATTATTTTATTTAAACAACATGTTTCAACCTTTAAAGGCCATTTTCAAGTTTAAAAACAATTTAAAACATTTCAAAACAAAACTAAAATCACATATGTTTAAATTAAATAATTTCAATGTAATAAATGTACAAGTGTTCTTGAAGAAGTTAGTAAAAATTGTTGTATCTATATAAATGTAAAATGTTATTATATGTTTTGTTTGAGTTTTCTGATTTTTTCAAAAATTGGATTGTTTTTTGTTATGTGGCTGTTCAAAATGTTTTGAGGGTCAGTTTTTTGTCCTGAATAAATGTAATAATCTTCTTTTGAGTCCATGATGTGTCCTTTGTTTGTGAATTCAAGTATTTCCAAATTTTCTTCCATGTTCTTGTAATTGTGATGTTGTGATAGTAAGTGTTCTGCAAAATTTGATTTCATTGTGGTTTTGTTGTTGCTTCTGAGTGCTTGTATGTGTTCTCTGAATCTTTCGTGGAATGTTCTCCCTGTTTTGCCTATGTATATATATAAATATATATATATATATATATTTATGTATGTGTGTGTGTGTGTATCTATATAATTTTTGTTTTTGGCCTCTCAATGAAAAAGAAACACTGTCCCGGGCTCCAAGTCTTGCCATAAGACTTACGGTAATAGCTTCTTCCCTATGCTCCATGGGGAGGGGATGAAGATTAAAATGTCCGTTCCAAATTTTATCAAGATTGGAGTTTAAAAGAATCGTCAAGTTTAAAGAATACCACATACAAATAACATATAAACAACAACAACATACATACATAAACTCTCAAATCAGTGGTGTTTTTGGCATTTGAAGACCGCAAAATGGAGTCAAATTTAATGCTGGTAAGGTATTGTTATGAAAACCACAATAATAGCACTATTTCCTATTGGAAATTCAAAAATAAAAATTATTATAATCAAAGCTAGTCCAGTATGTAGCATAGCATCACTTGAAAAGACTCCTTGGGTGAGAAAATCACTGCTGAAGACCTTTGATTATAGTGGTATAAAAGAGTTGGTCATCATAATTGATATATCTTTATAAATATATAATACACATAAATTAATTGATAATTCTTTATTCTCAAAACAAAACTAACTACCTAGAAAAATGTAAACAATAATATTAAAATAACAATAATAATCAGCTGATTATTTAAACATATGACAATAATCAATAAATAGTTTCTACAAAAGATTTAGCTAAAAACTCATATTATATTTTTATCGCTAAACAGAAGTAAGAGCTATGCTGAGTAGTTATAAATTAATTATAATTAATTTTCAATAATTTAAGCCCTTTTTTACCAACCAAAAAGCTGTCCATAGCTGTAGGCATTCTCAACATGAAATGTTCTGGATGGAAGCCGTTATTCTCACAACGGCTGCATAGGTCAAAATCAGGGCAAGTGACACACCTGTACAGGAACCCCTGGACGGTGCTGTCACATCCATTACACACCACTCGAGGATGAGTCTGACTGTGGCCACTTGTAGCTGCACCTAATTAAGTGAAAACCCTTTTCACATTTTTCAATTTGATCGATTCAAAATGAATTGGTTTTATAATTTAAAAAAGACAAACAACAAAAAACATGTTGTGTAAAACTTCTATGTTTTTTATTTATTACACATATATTGTTATAGTATATATATATATATACATTTAAATATATATTAATATAATTTATAAAAACAGTAAAATTTCAAAATAATCAAAAAAACTAAACTTATTGTAAATCAATTTTAAGTAAATATTAATTTATAATTTGTGAATTTGATTTAAAAACGCATTCCCACAGACATAAGCCTGAGTAGGGTATTGTACTTCACAAAATATATATTTTTTAGAGTCAGAGATGCGTAAAGCACTTCACCGTATCAAATTTTAAAATTTTTCACTGAACATAACAACTAACACTGTGGTTACAAACCTAAGCCAAATACCAAATAAGAGAAAATAATATAACTAAAAATTTAAAACTAAACTAAATAATGATTAAATAACTTTGTAAAACTATTTTGTACACATGTTTCATTGTAATCAGTAATCATTACTGAGAAAAAAATAATAATTATTAGGAGACATATCATTCTCCAGTAAAAGGACAAGTTTGAGTCATAGAAAAATTAATAAAATAATTTACAATCACTTTGATTATTCTAAAAACAATAATCTTTTATGCTTTTAAGAAATAAGGATGAATGTTTTAAATTTGTAAGTTAGAGGAAATAAAATTAATCAAATCACACAATTAAAATAAAAAGAGTACTAAAACAGTTAAATTAGGAAAAACCAACTCCTCATTAGAAGTAAGCAAAGTTGTACAAAAAGAGGCCTAGGTTGATCAATCGGATGAAATTTGGTTTTTATACACAGTGAAAAAAAGATTTTAAAACAGGTGAGTGGATATAATGTTGTTGAAATATGTATATCTTCCCAGAATAAAAGACCATAATAATAAGACCATAAGCACTGATAGCCTAGCATGTTCTTTTGATTTGGTTGTGTTCCCCTGTGATAGGTCATATCTAACAATTAATTTATATTCGGTCGATAGGGTGACTCGGAATTGAGTCACTGTTGCTAGACAATTAACCTAGGTTTTGTTAGGAAGTACTTATTTTTTTCAATTAAATTTTTTAATTTGTATTAGGCGTTGGTGCGTAGTAGTGCCGACATCGGAAAATTACATTCTTTTAGTTTATGTTTATGTAATGATGAGTTGTACCGATTGAGATTGAGGCCTTCAGTGCCATAGATAGACTTGACTTAGCACACACGGAACAAATTAAATTTCTCATTAATTCCAGTCCAATGTATCCTAAAAACCCTGTGGAGCTATCCAAGGTATTCCTAAAACACGACACCCAGTACAGTTGGCAGGTGTGTTACACTATGAAATGATATTCTTAACCATAAAACGTTTATTTTGCAATTAATATATTTTTTATGGAGTTATAAAACGTGTGCAGCTGTCAGCTGCTGGGCGCCAATGATGAAACATGTTGCGCAATTGTTTATCCACACTCAAGGTTGTCACTACTCACAGTGCACTGAGGTTATAGTAATTGTTTCACGGTGTATAAATGTCTATAGATCATGTATAAATAGGTTAGATCATGGATATGTCTGAAAGGAATGTTTTCAGTCATCTAAACAGCTGTTCTCACAACCAATCTATGACGCCACCAACCAAATGACATCACTGCTTAGATTTTTGGTGCAAATTACCAACATTCCCTCAGAGCTAAGACATATCCATGTCAATAATGTATATAATGTAAATAATAATAAATGTATAGTGTAAAAATGTATGAATGTATAAATGCCTTTGTTTATATCTTCAAAACAACAATAAAATACCTACATTTTATTAATATTCCATCAAATTTATTGAAACTTTTAACAAATATGTCATTAATGATATTTAGAACTAAAAAATATGTTTCCTACAGTAATAATCTTTTGTATATTGTGTTAAATATGTATATTTAAATAAAAAATTATAAAAACTATTGATTTTTTTTTGTAATTGTCAATTTCTATTGCATATTAGAATAGAAAATTAATTCCTGACAATCTAAAGAAAAAATCAAGCTACTAGTGTGAAAACTAGGGAAGATATAATATTTTTACCAGTCCTTTGCAAAACCACCATTATTTGGAGCAGGCAGTTTTGGGAGACAGTAACAAAAAACTGGATTGCATTTTTGGGACATACTTTTTTTGCCAGGTCGTCAAAGGGTTAAAATAAGATTACTAAGTGATGTATTAATAATATAATATAATAAATAATAAACCTCTATTAAAAAGCGCTAAGATATCCTAGGTTATGATTATGAGAATTACTTTTCTTTAATAATTTTTTGTTAATTTTATTAATTTTTGGTCTTAGCACAAAAGGTTTTGCCAATATTAACCCATTGGCCTAGCCATCTTCAAGCAAACTCAAATCTAGCAATTAAAATTGATGAATTTATAGACTTTTAGAAAACCCTAGATAAGTTTTGTAATTAACAACCAATTTCAGTATAATTTTCACTAGTGTTTTTAGGACTAAATATTGCAACAGAAAATTACCTATTTAAGTATATAAAAATATACTAGCTTTTTTTTAATTAATTGTATTAATTTAAAAAAAAGTTTGTAATTTAAAGAATGAATACTACCTAATGAAACGTAAATGACCTGATAAAAATTCCCAACACAAAATTATGATTTTTTCAAAAATTTGTTTTATTTACTATAATATACTATTACTATTATTATACTATACTATATATAAATATATATAATTTTTTTCTTGTAAGTAACACAATGTGCTTTTTCAAGAAAAGCAAGGCATAATAGACATAGAACAGTAGCTCTGTTTTCAAAATTATCCTAAATAATTAATAACTTATAGTGATAAAAATGAAAACAGTATAATATACATAAATACCCCCGTCGCAGCAGACCTGCATACTCAGCGAATTTCCAAATCAATAATATAATAATAATAATTGGCCATTTTTATAAAAATCTGTCCATAAACATGAGAATTATTTGCATATTCTCCATAAGATTAACATGAGAAAGCGTGTACAGGTTTGCTGCTGTGAGGAACACTGAAAGTAGGCATTTCTTTCATAAACAATGTTTATTGTAAAAATTTATACCAACTTCCATCAACATCTGTCCATAAATAAAAGAATTTGCCTATTCCCTATATGATTAACATGGGAAAAGAGTATGCAGGTTTGCTGCCATGATAAACACATAAACTATGATTTTTAAGCATAAACGGGTGGGTATCAACAACATGACGGTAAATACCATATTTAATCCAAAAATATTGATTAATATGGGAAATATTAATTTTTCCTTATCCTCCATAAGATTAACCCTAGAACACAAAGGCTCCCTGAGCCAAGCGTTGTTACAAAGGCGTAGTCTCTCAGACTAATTTTTTTTTAAATAAATAAAAAATACTTTTAATGACAGGGAAATTTTTTAAATTATAAAAACACTTAAAGTGGACATTGAATTAATGTTTTATACGAGTTTAATCTCCAAATCTTAATTGTTCTGGCACTGGCAGCAGATTTTCTCTTGGTATTCGCCACACATTACATTTGCGCAACGTCCACAAAAATGTTTTGTCATGCGCCGTAAACTTGGAGGTAAGAAGGCATAAACCTTCCTACCTTGTTGGACTGGTTGTGGAGCTTCATTTGGCACACTTACATTTAAAATTAAAATATAAGCAATAGATTGCCGGACGAGAGTTCGTGGCAAAATTGTGGCCTGAAGCCAGTACTTCAGGAGCTCTATGTGCGTTTCTCTAAAAGAATTTTGCCGACTTAGGGGCTTACACGATTGGCTCAGACACGATTTTTCTACATATAATACGTATATATCATTTAAAGTGATGTTTATGGTGTTATAAACATGCATAGGGGCCACCTCCTTGTTTTACGACTGCAGGAAATGTTATTGCACATTTGGTCCAATTCAAATAAATATTTACACCATATACAACATATATTTCCAATATAATCACCAAAACACGCGAAAAAGCGAAGGTATACTATACTTTGCAACAAGACACCACGATCCGTATATGTTGCGAGTCTGCCGCGAACTGTGCGTTGTTACAAAGGCGTAGTCGACCTGACGACGCGAACTTAAAAAACTTTAAAATCTCGTTAAAAAAAGGACGCAAGTGAACACCAACTAGACCCTTTTAATATTAGGCCAAAACTGACAGCTACACAGAGTTTTGTGAATTTTAGTGGAGTGGAAGTGGGTAAAGGGTAAAAATGACACCTTGCGCGTCGTCTCTCAGACGACGCCTTTGTGTTCTAGGGTTAACATTGGAGCCCCAAAATACAATGCACTGTGTTTAGATTTTTTAAGATCTCGGTAACCGTTGGAGATAGAAAAAAACTTTAAGAAACTTAATTGTGCAGTTTTTTAAGCTGATTCTAATGGTGAAAGATAAAATTTGAAATTTTTAAAAATTACATGGGAAAAATGCAAAAAAACCATTTGTGGAGTAGAAAACGCCCCAAACTACCCCTTTTGATTGACCGATATGTCTGGGTTACAAATTCGTCCGAGCAAATAATGTTCACAGATACATACATATATATACACACACACACACACACACATACATATACATATATATATATATATATATACATAAAATAAATATATAAAATAAAATACATATACAGGGTGTTCATTAAAGTCGGGGACAAACTTCGAGGGGTGATAGTATTCATCAAAATAAACAAAAAAGTTCCTATAAACAGATGTCAAAAAATCCTTCGTTTAGCCGCTAGCCGCCATTTTGTATTTTATACAAAAAATGTTATACATCAAGAACTATTTAAGATACAGAAACCAAAGGTTGCACACATATTTATTGGCCAAAGAGAAAAATATTCTCAAAGTATCATGTAGTTTGCTTTTGTATTTTCAAAATGGCGACAGTTAAAAATTTTTGAATTTAAATAACAAAAAACCTTTAACTTTATACAATTTTTTTCAAAATATAAAAAATATTAAAATTTTAATTTTAAATCGAACGGTACTTTGGTGAACAAAATCCGTCCACGGATAAGCGAGAAAACGCAATTTTAGTGTTCGATTACAGGGCCCACATGCCACCACGGTGCGGCCGTGGCGAAGAATTAATTGTTGTGCAGGCCGCTTTTTCACCACGCCCGCACCACGGTGGCGCATGGGCTCTGTAACCTAACGTTAAAAGCCCATTTTCTCGCTTATCCGTGGACGGGTTTCGTTCACCAAAGTACTGTTTAATTTGAAATTAAAATTGCAATCTTTTTTATTTCTTGTAAAAATTTTATAAAGATAATGGTTTTCATGTTATTTAAATTAAAAGATTTTTAACCACCACCATTTTGTAAATATTTTAATAAAACTAGATGATACTTTGAGAGTATTTTTCTCTTTGGCCAATAAATATGTGAGCAAAGTTTGGTTTCTGTACCTTAAATAGTTATTGATATATAACGTTTTTTGTACAAAATACAAAATGGCGGCCAGTGGTTAAACGCAAGATCTTTCGACATATGTTTATTGGTAATTTTTTGTTTATTTTGATGAGTACTATCACCCCTCGAAGTTTGTCCCCAACTTTAATGAACACCTTGTATATATATAGCCTATATATATAATTTTTTTTTTAAACGGCTATTGTTTTTGGTCTCTGGGCACCTAAAGAAGAAAAAATAACATGGTCCCTGGCTTAAGTCTCGCCATTAGACCTACCGAAATAGCTTCTTCCCAATGGGAAATTCGCTAAAAATTAGGAGTTTTAAATACAACAAATAGTATACTTACCTAAAACACCGTTCAACCAATTGTTTAAAACCTCTTACTAAACCAAAACAGACTTTGATCTCATCTACTGTTGTTATTACTATTTGTCTGCTGACACTAGTGAGAACATAAGAATATAAATGTAATAGAATAATTTTGGTAAAACTACAAAATATCTCAGCTCAAAATATACTATATAATTAACTTTTATAAAGTTATAATTGAATAAAAATACAAAATTATTACTAGAATTGGACCCCGCTAAGATCTAGCAGGTTTTCAGGCAACTACGTCATACTATGCAGTATACAGAACGCTGTTCACCAAATCACGAGGAACTGCCGTATTTCTAGGAACGGTCTAGGCGGAATCCACACGAGAAACTATCACATGTCCAGGCCAATGGGTCAAGTTCAAGCCATCTATGAATAATTATTGATAATTTACAATAAATAATTGTTATTATTTAAATTACAATAAATAATTTATTGTTCTATGAAATGGGTACACAAAAAGCTTCTGTCCTGTATATAATAAGAATTTTTATCTATGGAAATCAATCGGTGATTAGAAAGAGGTATTGAACAACCTTACCTTGATAAGTATTATTCTGAACTTGAACATAAACTTTTAAAGGCTGCTGGTTGGATGAAGTCAATGCTTCAAGCAATTCCTCATCTGAATCCACACGAATGTAATCTTTGTCAATGTCTAAAACAAAATTTGGTTTGTCAATGTTTCAAGCAATTCCTCATCTGAATCCACACGAATGTAATCTTTGTCAATGTCTAAAATAAAATTTGGTTTTTGAATGTTGCAAACATTTGGCAATGATTTTTCATGTCCTTGTTCAGTCTGTGCTGCGGTACATTATTGGCATGGGGTGGTGCCTTTACTTTGGTAAATTGAACCCCTTGCTATTAGGGCCTTCTCAAAAATGCATTATCAAAACTATTCTCTGTAAAAATTTTTGGTACCCAAAATATTTTGTATAAAAAGTGCAATGTCCTTAATTATTCAATATATTTTATTGGACTTTTCAAATGCGTCTGTGTTTTTAACCACACAACGTTTCCGAGGGTGGAAAAACTCCTCCTGTTTCCAAGTGATTGTCTAATAATTTACTATAAAAATTGAAATTTAAAGTTACAGTTATTAATTATATACTGTTGCCAATAATAGTATACTTATCTAACATGCACAATACAAAAACTATATTAATAACGGAACCAATAACAACAACACTTCGATTCCGAGCTAGTGGGCATCTGAGTTGGCATGGCACTACTGCAGTAGTGCTCCAACTTTCCAATTTTCAAAATTAAACATCAATCTAAGATACATAATTGATGGAATTTAAGTATTAAATAAATTCATTTCAAATTATGATTTGAATTTTTTAAATACTCATTTTACCAAAAATATTTTGCCTTACCTTGCCAGAAAACTTGAAATTGATCCTTTTTGATACATGGAAACATTGCTTGTATTTTGCTGCAGAGGCACATAAAATTTGTAGCGGCACCTCCGTCGATACCAAACCTTCTCACCTCAACTTCCTGACCATCTCGCTTCAAATATGCCTTGAATGACACTGAATCTGACATTTTTTGTGACAGAATATGTCTGCAAAGTTCTCTTCAAACTGGAAAATTTTAATACAACTTTTAATATTTACATACTATTCACTTATACTTCAAATTGTTTATATTGAAAGAATCTTGTATTGAGGAAATATAGTTATATTTAATCATGATATCTTAAGCAGTATACTTTAGTACCAAAAGTTAGTTTATAAATATTTAGAAAATTTTACAAAATTAAAATCATTTTACTTTCAAATCAAACTATTTTGATTATAAGGTTATATATATATCTTATAAAATTGATTGTGGGACAGTACCCAAAACCTGTTTTGAAGTAAAATAAAATGGAATTCAAGAAAGGACACAATGGTTATTATAATGCAGTATTATATTTTTATGTATAAATTTCAAGGAAGCGAGAATTGGCCATCTATAGATTCCAAAATAAAAAAGTAATATTGTTTCAGATTTATTGTGCTACCTAAGGCCCAATTCACACAGAACGGACGTATGGCGAAGACGTGGCATGGACATATATCGCTTCCGCGTCCCTTCTATGTAAAGTATTCGCCCAATGGACACAGAAGCAACAAGGCCCTGGCAGCCTCTCGTCCGCCCCGCATCACTTCCGCGTCCCTCGTGGCGCATCGGAAGCGACATATGTCTATTGTGCGCCCCTTGACGATGTGAGAGACCATTGGCTATGTGAATCTTTTGGTGATATTGTTGAATGTTTATCATGATCATGCAAGGCGACAATGAATTTAATATTAGATTTCGTGAAGAAGTTAAATAATTTAAATGTTAGCCTCATTAATAGTATATATATACAAATCTGATACAATGATTGTGAAAATAATAACTTTTAAATGCAATATGGATAAATGTACATTTAAAACATTTTTAATATTATATTGATAATATTCATTAATATTTTTAAAATTTTAAATTATGTTCATTTAAAAGTTAAAATAATAAATGTCATACACATCTCTGTTCACATTTATTATAATAGCTCATTTTAAATATTTTAAATTTATAGTTAAGAACTATGATCAATGCCTTTTTTGTGCACAGCACACGCCAAATTATATCTGACAGGTTTTTTTTGCTCTATCTTATTAATATTTGTGAACCCTCAAATAGTGGGCTTTTAAAAGTTGATAATGTGACAACATTGTTTTAAACATTTACTAACAATTTACTAAGTTTATTCTTTTAAATTTTTAATTTTAACCAAAACGTAACAGATCACTGGCAGTTTTTCTGTGCACAACTACTTAAATTCTGACATTTTTATTGCTCATTTTAATCTATTAAGCACTACTAGATTTTCTAAAAGTTGAGTTCTACTCAACATTGAACCATTTAAATCATTTAGAACCTTATATTTACAATTTATCCCTAAGATTTTTTTATCTTTTCTTTTATTAATTGTACAATAATTTGTAACAAAGTAGTTTTCTAAACTAATTAAACTAGATTTATTCAGTGTAGCTAATTTAGAGCACTTAGATTCAGTACGGTACAGACATTTAACTTAACTAGTTCTAAGTTATTGAATTAGTTTTTAGGGGCTGATTTTGATGAGTCGTTGTTTCTTTTATAGTGCAGTTTCCCGACAGCGGCTTGGTGCCTGGAGGAGGCGGTTGACTAACTTGTAGAATATGTTGTCTGTCACTTATATCAGAAGCCATTTTTCCAGCTATCAAGTGGGAAACCATCTCTTACACTTCTAGTTAAAATTTTGCCCATGTCGTGTGGTAACTGTCTGTGGGCGTCACTTGCCTTGACCAACGTAACATTATTATACTGTTTAGTAAGTTCTGAAAGTCGCACATTAGTTCTTGTAATTTCTTTGTCCACACATGATCAATATGGCAGATCATGTCTGAATGGTAGATCTACCAAGACTACATTTGTGTTTTTTACTACATTTTAAGTGTCTGTCAAATTTCAAAGTATATTCTCCACTCAATTTTTTGCAACATCGTTACTTCCACATACCAAAACCAAAACATCATTTCACCAAAATTTTCATTTGCAATGTTTTTTCCGCTAAGTATTTGTTTAGTAAGTCCCCTGAATCTTACAAACCCCACAACCTCATTGGTGTCCTGCACTGAGTTCAAGTGCCAAGAAAGGTCACGACTATGTCTGTCACCACAAATAACTAACTTATTCTTTTTATTTTTTCCATTAGATTTAGATTATTGAAATGGCAACCTACCCAGGTAGGTATTTTAAGCCAAGTATGAATAAGAAATGAGTGTAGAATGATTGTGGCGCGATCTTGTGGTCTTGTTACTGAATAAGGCTGACATGTTCCTTAGACAGTATTGTTAATTAATAGCCCAACAGGCGATGGCAACTAAGGGACCTACAGTTTAACGTGGAATCCGAACCTCTGCCTCTGAATTACGAACTGGTCTAATATGAGGATGGCCTATGCTGATTAACGTAGTATTCAATAATGCGGACGTTAATCCACATAAGAGAACACTACACCGACCATCGCTCACAACTATCCACAATTCGTGACCTCCATGTAGCTGGATTACAGGATGACGCCACCATCCAGTAGGACAGTAATTATCAACATTTCCAGGTTTACAGATATGTATTTCTTTAATACATATTAATACATCAGCGTATTCTTCATCTTGCTTCAAAGCGGTTACTAGTTTCAACCCCTTTGTGTATCATTTGTTGTTTAGATCCTCTATTCACCTTTTTACCCTGATGTGTTGGGGTTGAGTCCAATAAAGGAAAACTGTACATCATTTGTTCTAATTTTTTTCCAAACAGGTTTTCTTACAATTACACTCAACTCACTGATTTTTTCTCCAATAGTATTATTGTCTCTTCTTTTTTATAACCATAGTTTCAAGATGTAATTTCTGAATCTTTAGCTCTTCTATCTCTTTATTAGCTTTATTAAGATCTTTGTTCAGTGTTTTTATAATTTCGTTTTGGGTTTCAAGTTCATAGCTAATTTAATTATTTAATTCCTGTGTTTCCTGATCAATTCCCACAGAAACATCAAAGGACATGAATCAAATGTCCTCTTTGATTTACTCTTAAATATAATACCAAATTCATCATTGCTTAGAGGAGTGCATTTAACTGATACCATTTCAAGCATGTCCTTCTGTAGAAAACAGCTTGTACAGTAGAACTCCAACTATCCGAATGAATGGGGACCGGGACCCATTCGGATAATCAAATATTCGGATAATCGGAGTTTTTTTTTTAAATTGCTATTAGAGAGAAAAATAAGCTACGTTTTGATATTGCACTATTTTTTTATTGAATTAAATTTAAATATAAATAAAATGTACTTACAAGTTTATAAATAAAAATCATTGTTTTTTAAACATCTCCGTCAATGTAAGCTGTTTTGCGGTCTTCATCCATTTTTGGGCAGCCAGGTCACGCATTCCCTTGATGGTGAGCAGTTGCAAGTGGTCACACTCGGGCTGACGCTCCATCCACTTCAAAGCAGTCTCGAGGCCGGCAAATGCTTCACTAGCTGATGGTCCAGCGTCTACTTCAACATCAGCAGAAAGTTCTTCTTCTACTTCCACTTCAACATCTTCTCTCACACTTTCAACAATTTCATTGTCATTGAGAATTTGAAAACCAGGGTCAGACAATTCACAAGCCATCCACTCTCCTACATCTTCAGCACTTACTTCTGTACAAACAGGAATTTTTACAATCATTTTTCTTATTTCCTCTAGTGACAACGCATCTTCATCCTCTCCAGTTTCTTGTTTCTCATTTTCTTCAGATTCTTTTTTTTTGTTCTCAGACGGTAGGCCTTTCAGTTTATTCCACGCACGTCTTAGAGTCACTGCCACAACCAAACTCCAAGCTTCCGCTACCATGTAACAGCAGTCCTTTAAATTTATTTTGCTATGATTTGCCAAAACCAATTCTTCATCTTGAGCACCTTCGATCAGCAGTTGCCTTCTGTAATGGCACTTCATTGTTTCAATAACAGACTGGTCCATGGGTTGCAGCAAACTTGTAACATTGGGAGGCAAAAACGACGTTTTAAACTGCCCATTCTCTCTTTCCAATAGTTTTGCTTTAGGATGAATGGGTGCGTTATCAACAATTAAAAACACCTTACTGCCTTCTTTTCCCACCGATTTTTGGTGCTTTTTCACTTCATGAATAAACACTTCATCAAACCATTCGGTAAACAAAGCTGCAGACTAATAAAAAAATGGCTTCGCGGGGGGAAGAATAATAGCGCACTTAGACTTTTTTTGGACAAATTTTTTTCTGAAAGTGATTCGGATAATTGGAGTTCTACTGTATTGAATTTTTAATATATAAGAATAAGAGCAGCTGTTTAGATGAAGTGAAAACATTACATATAGACATATCCATGATCTAACCTATTTCCCACAGGGAAGTAAATACAAAAACTTTTATACTAGAAGGTAGCTTATTAAACAATTTAATTTATTGAAATCCATGGCTATGTAATGTCTTGCGATGTCTTCGGTTTGGAAGAACAAGATTTTGTTTAAACATAGAATTATAACTGTGGATTGATTCATGAGAAATGAAAGAATCAATATTTTCCTTTACTAAGACAAATTTTGAAAAAAATTCAATACTAGGATGTGTCTTAATTTTCATATTACTGAAATAATTTCTGCATGACTCTCGTGGTGAAAGACCAACTATCAATCTTATTGCTTTTTTGTCAAATAAAAACCCTCTTTGAATTTCTAGAGTTGCCCCAAACAACAAATAAAGGTGAGAATGAAAAAGACCAAAATAGGTCATAAAAGGATTTCAAAATTAACACAGAATTTAAGTTTAGGCATTAAAAAAATTAACCTTGAAAGTTTTTTACACACACTTTTGACATGGAAGCTCCAAGACAATTCACTGCCCAATATAACGGCAAATAATTTAACAGACTTTTAAGAGAATCAATATTTGGATCAAGAATACTTTTTTATATGTGAAAGATATAATGTCGGTTTTACTTTTATTAATGACTAGTTTGTTAGCTTTGTACCAGTTTTTAACTTATTTTAAAGAAATAGATAACTGTTCATTAAAAAGTTCGCTCCGGGCCACTCAGATATGAGTGGTACTGGTACTGGTCCTGGCGCTAGGAGCGGACCGTTCGGATCCGAGTGGTGACATTTAGGTTACTACCAAGATGGTGGATCTGGCGATGTAGTTTGTGCTGCCACCTGTTGGGATTTAAGAGAACTACGACCAGCTTTGTTATAACGTAGTATCTATTTCTGTATGGGTCTCTTGGAATTTTCGTATTGGTTGATTTTAAATGACACAGGCCGCTCTTCACTAGAAATGGGTGTTGTGGGCGCCGCAGCAAATGTGTTAAGAGCCAAAGACACAGAATCAGAGCAAAGAAGGTTAAGGTAAATGTTGTCTGCATGCAGAACCGTCATGGAGTTTACATTAGCACTGAAATCACTCATAAAAACTAAAAATAAGGAAGACCTAAGTACTGAGCCCTGAAGGACTCCTGCAACTACGTTATGATACTTAGAAGAGTTGTGATTTATAGTTACCATTTGCTTTCGATTCTTCAGATAACTTTTGATTAAGCTTAATTTGTTTTCCCCTACACCATAATAACTTCGATTTTTAAGAAGAATAGAGTGGTTTACCACATGAAATGCCTTCCTCAGGTCAGTAAGAGAAGCACCCACCAATAGTTTTTTCTCTAAACCAATCAGAATTTAATAAGAAACACATTCAACAGCCATGGATGTTCAGTGATATGGTCTAAATCCAAATTGTTTGTGATATAATAGGTTATTAAGAGCAAAATATTTGTACAATTGTTTGACATACACGATTCAATTATTTTACTTATCACAGGTACTAATGTAAATGGGCCAATAGTTTTCATTCAATTCCTTTTGTCCTTTTTTGAAAATTGGGATAACCTTACAATATTTTAGTGAGTCTGGAAAAAGACCTGTAGTCAAAATCAAGTAAACAATGTGTGTGACTGGCAACACAATTGCATCTATCATATTCTTAAGGCTCGGCTCGGCGCTGACGCGGAAAATTTTTTTTTGCGCTAGCGGGGTGGCGGTTAATAGAGACTGACGGTTAAAAGGGTGACGGTTAATCGAGGTTCTACTGTAACTAGTTTCCGAGTAGAAAATAAGTTCTAGATAGGTCTAATGTTCAGGAAAATTCTGGTTTTCTTGAAATATTAAGTTTAAAATCTAAAAAATTAACGTTACGCTTATGGAGAATCAAATGTAAAACATAAACAATACAAATCAAAACATCTGTTTATAACTGTTTAGTTGTTGATTGAGGATGGTGTTGAACAATATGTGAATAGAGGTTTTACATAAATATTTATTTTATGTATGTAATAAATGAAAAATTATCAAATTACTAAACAGTTTATAAAAACTAAAGGGTAAAATAACAGTGCGAAATAAAAGCAGAGAAAAGAATTTCCAAAATCTTCCGTGTTTTGATAGAAAACATATTCATTGTATTGCTTGAAGCCACTGTAACAAACCAATTAATTGGTGTAAATTAAATTTATCTTTTGATTTTCAATCCTCATTCCGTTTCTAACAAAATCAGTTGATCACAGGCTAATAATAACCATATTGGATAATTAAATACATTATAAGATCAGCTAAAACAATTGAGGTTGGCCAAAAACCCTTAAACGACGACCCTAACTTGGCTGACACGATAGCTCTCAGTGCTAGCGCTTAGGTCTCACATGCTAAAGGTTTTGAGATCGATTCCCTTCTGAGGCATTATATTTTTGTTCAATGTTTATGCTATATTACTAATTAAGGCGTATTAAATCGGTTTTATTTATACCACATAAATGTTTTCATTGAGTAATAAGTGTGTTTTAATTGTGCTAATTAACTTGTATAATACATATCTTAATCCATCCGAGCAAAGCTCGGTCACCAAATACTTAAGATTAAGTAAGCAAACTGCAGAGGCCTCACACAAAGAGTTGATACAATAATTAGAAACATCAAGTGTTTGGTATTTAAGTCCTGAATCTAATTTAACAAGGATTAAAGATCCCCCACGTTCCAAGGGAGGCTTCCTACAATATTAGGAAGCAACCTCAAATCCACATGGGACAAACAAATCAATTTCCTCGTCATGCAAAAAATGTGCACGTGCATGTAAAATAGCATGGAATTAGCTTTTCTAAAAGTGAGTACATTTATGGCCTATCTAATTTCATCCTTAAGAATATGATAGATGCAATTGTGTTGCCAGTCACACACATTGTTTACTTGATTTTGACTACAGGTCTTTTTCCAGACTCACTAAAATATTGTAAGGTTATCCCAATTTTCAAAAAAGGACAAAAGGAATTGAATGAAAACTATTGGCCCATTACATTAGTACCTGTAATAAGTAAAATAATTGAATCGTGTATGTCAAACAATTGTACAAATATTTTGCTCTTAATAACCTATTATATCACAAACAATTTGGATTAAGACCATATCACTGAACATCCATGGCTGTTGAATGTGTTTCTTATTAAATTCTGATTGGTTTAGAGAAAAAACTATTGGTGGGTGCTTCTCTTACTGACCTGAGGAAGGCATTTCATGTGGTAAACCACTCTATTCTTCTTAAAAATCGAAGTTATTATGGTGTAGGGGAAAACAAATTAAGCTTAATCAAAAGTTATCTGAAGAATCGAAAGCAAATGGTAACTATAAATCACAACTCTTCTAAGTATCATAACGTAGTTGCAGGAGTCCTTCAGGGCTCAGTACTTAGGTCTTCCTTATTTTTAGTTTTTATGAGTGATTTCAGTGCTAATGTAAACTCCATGACGGTTCTGCATGCAGACAACATTTACCTTAACCTTCTTTGCTCTGATTCTGTGTCTTTGGCTCTTAACACATTTGCTGCGGCGCCCACAACACCCGTTTCTAGCGAGGAGCGGCCTGTGTCATTTAAAATCAACCAATCGGAAAATTCCAAGAGACCCATAAAGAAATAGATACTACGTTATAACAAAGCTGGTCGTAGTTCTCTTAAATCCCAACAGGTGGCAGCACAATCTACATCGCCAGATCCACCATCTTGGTAGTAACCTAAATGTCACCACTCGGATCCGAGCGGTCCGCTCCTCGCGCCAGGTTAGAGTCTGCAGGATTGGTCTGCAACATTGGTAAACTTGAGACTATTTGCTCAGCGACATTTTTAAAAGCTGTCTGGATCAGCCAATGCCACAGGCCCATGAGCTAAGAGCTCTATGATCATTTATCAAGTCCCAAGCAGCTTTGAGTTTGAAGCACTCAGAATGAGTTCAGCATTATGCAGTTTCTTTGCAGCCTTAATTTTGTTACTATAGTCTCTTTTTATCTTAGTGTACAGACCAAAATATCTACTCCTAAGAGCCCCATCAGCACTGACCTTATGGTAGGCCTAGTCATGCGCTAACACCATGAAAGCACGCAGCCGAGCCAGTCAGGTGTGTAAATCCCTTTTTCAGTTGAAGACCGCTCCAGGTTTTTTACACTCATAGGATGAGTTTGCAAAAATGGCCACCCTCCCGTTCCTGTGTTGGTTGCGACAAAAAATTTTTACAAGTTTAAGGTTAACCAGATTTCTATAAAAGTCACTTTTAGGTGCAGTCAACCAGTGCTAGGAAACACACGAAAGGTCACACTCATTTTCTTCAATAAACTCCTGTACAAGGAACAATTTGGTTCTCAAGCACTGAACATTGAGCGCTACTATTTTCACTTTTGTGTTTGTGACGTAATTTGTGTCAGCCAGTTGGTTGCTCTACACAGGCCTAGGATTTACACTGTTTAAATTGTCATTGGAGATAAAACTCTTTGCACACAGGTTTAGACTACTTCTGTTTACATAGTCAGTCTGACTTTAGCCTAGCCCTATCCTATTTCCTAACGTACTGTTTAACAACTCTATATTTTTAAAGTTCCGTACACTGTGCGCCCTAAAAGAGGCTAATTGGAATCATGAGATCCACATCTAACTGGCAAGTATTGCCTCACGAAAATACCACTAGGTCAGAAATTAGAGTCCAACACCTCTGCTTAAAGTTCTCGGTAAGCCTCTGGAAAGCACCAGTCTTATTCCTCCTTTGATGGATTGGCATTAATCTTGGGTTTTGTGACCAATCCATACTCTCCAACTTTAGCACCTCCAGTAGCAGGGTCAAAAATGTAATTTGAGGAAGTGGAACGAAAGAGCCTTCCAAAATTATTACGAAACACCCCAGCGACACCTGCACTCATGTTTCTTTCATCATAGATATCATTAGATATGGAGAAAGCAAAAGCCGTATCAGAATTATTTTTATACTTACAGATAACATCACACATGTTAGCTTCCACTATCTCAATACGCCTTGGTTGCGTAAAATCAGACACTTTAACTATCATCTCTCTACTTCGTATAACTTTTAATTATCAATGTTACCAGCAGAAAGTTGTTTTTTTTTTTAGTGGACACCATTTCTTGTATAAAGGTGCTGTGGGAAATCATTTAAAGACAAGAAATATACATGGTTGGCTGGTTTATCTATTAATTCTTGAAGTTACACATTTAGACAAGCAACTCAGTTGTTGAGTCCTGGAGTGTTATGTTTATAAGGGAGAGCAACAATAACAACCTTTGTCCTATGTTGGGTCTGATCCAAGATAAACTTACAGGACTTCATTACCTTATTCCAGCAAATTTACATATACTAAATCGGCGATCTTCAGGATTACATTAGGCCTACCTATTTTCTCGATGTTTTCATCCCTCTTCAAGGTTAAAAGACGTTCTGGGTGCGGATAATCTTCAATATTTTATTCTTTACTTTCTGCTGCAGATTTACCCAGCTTCGCTTAAAATTTCACGTTGTTCAATTAAGACGCCTATCATTTTTCTGACGAGCGGCATAATACTGTACATGGTCCAAAAAGTAATGAAGGCTGAGGCCCAAATTAGCAGCTAAGCTCATCTAACTTTCTGGTATGTGGAGGGGGGATGTCAAGCGACTTTCAAATATGGCGTTTAACTTTGAGGTCAAACGATTTTCACAAACGATGTCAAATGGATTTGTCAAAGAAAACATGTCCCGTTATTTTATAGCCACACCTCGTATATTTACCTATTTTTATAGTTCTAACTTTCGTTAGAACACTTTTCAGAACTTTTCTATTATGTATTCTACAATGTTAACAGTTATTAGGATCGGTGCAGTACTTTTTTGTTAAAATTTAGAAAACATATTTTGTCTGAAAAACTTGAAAAACCAGTACTATTTCATTAAACCTGTTTAAAGTTTAAGTTTATTCTTTGGTGTAGTAAAAACTTAGCTAATCTCCAAAAAAATACATTAACGGCATTAAAGGTAATTCTCTCTGTTGGGATCCGCCCCAACATTCGCTCTAAAATTCATAGCATTTGCTCTGGCATCCTTAACAATAAAGGGATTGTAGCCTATATAGTTTTTCTATATCAATAAAAATCATTAAAATCTATTTCTTTTATCAATTTCCCAATGCTTAGGGAGTGGTCACGAGTACATGATAAAGACATTTTTAACTGGTTTATTGATAATGGGATAATGTCCGAAACATGTTGAAGAATTAAAATTTGTTAAAAGGGTACTTGAGCATACTTGTTTAGGCCAAAGTAAAATTATAATAGTAGCCCTAATTATTTGATGAACTAAACAATGAAAAGAAAATGTATAGGTACACATAGACACTCCTATTCCCTATGGAATAATTTTAAGTTACACAATATAGTGGTAGGCCTACAATTATCTGGGTTATATCCAGAGTTTGCTGATTTGGTGAATTTTAAGAAACCTGTTACGTTCATTATACTCTAAAATGTGTTTTTAATGGTTGTTTTAAGCATGGACATAATAACAAATAATTTATATAGGCCTACGTTGTCTTATACTTTGTTTTTCCCAAACTAATAAATAGAGTAGAGAGAAAATTATCCTGTACATTTAAATAAATTATATTATGATTCTTAACATGTTTTTCGGAGCGGCTGTAGCAGTTGAGTTATAGCTTGGTTACTTTATCATATTATAGCCTTTGTATGTATGCCTCTACCAATCATGACAATCCATCAACCACAACATATTCAACCCATGAGAAAATTATTATTTATCAGAAGGTAGGCAATCTGATTTTCTTGAATTATTAATCCTACTGATGCTCACATTCAATTGTTATTACTTAAAAAAAATGTGTTGATATGAACATTCACAAAGTTCAACAATATGAAATTTAAAATAAGTTAACTATATTTTTACATGCCATATAAGATCAACCAAATATTTGGTTGATCTTAGATATCATCTATTATAAACTGTTTTGGATTGACATTAAATACTTAGTAAAACCCTTCACGGAAGAAAACCGTATGTGATGCAATTTCACAAGGAATTTGTACATGTAACTTCTATGAAAATGCTAAAAACAAATTATTTGTGCCGTATTTCTTCATTTATAAAGTTTGAAGTTAACTAATTGATCCCAAAAACCACTAGGTTGTCAGTAATCAAAAATTCGCTCTATTGAGCAATAACAAAAATTATTGACATTTAAATGATAATGTTAATCTTTTAAAATGTTGGCTTTGAAGAAATCAATACGTATTCATATTCAAACGGAAATATTTAAAAAATATTTCTAAGTTTAGTAAAAAATTCACTTACAAAATTAAAATGCAACGGTGATTCAAACACGACTCACAAGTCACAACTCAAAAGTCTTGCTTGACGTTGTCAAAGTTAAAACAGCTGGAAGCCAAACGGGACCTGGAACGCCTGGAACTGGGATTGATAGGAAGAGAAGTGCGTTGTCTGTTGAACAAGTTTTATAAAGCCACTCAGGTCATGTGACTAATTAGATGACTCGCCGTATAGAGAGTTCTCGTATTTTAGACTCAAAATTCTATCATCATGATGTTTGCAATTAGCAAAATAACTTACATATACTGTTCATAAAAACAAATTTACACTATATGTGTATGTCAGTCATACCAGAGAGGAATGGATTTTAAGTCCTTTACTGTCCGTTCATCTATGGTGATACATACATCGATATAAATTAGAATTAATAATAATAAGTACGTAAACAGGATAAATAGTCTCGTACATTCTAAATATGTACGAGACTGACCTGAACATCCATACACATGCGCATTTGCACATACACCTACAAAACCACCAAGCCTAATATCATCATAGAAGAACTATTTATAAACAATGCTATCAACTTAAACCAATCGCTGCTGCTTTAATATCAACGTCGCAATTATTTACTGGTCTAATTCGTAAATGTGTTTATGCTTTTTGTTTTTGTAAATGCTTTTTAAGAAAATCGTGTTTACAATACCGTAACGTCCCAGACCCCTCTTTGACAAGTAGGTATTCCATACCCCCCCCAACAATCCGTGGTAACACTAGAGGAACGCTGCTGTATCTGAGATTCACGGCTTTTTTCACGGCTGAAAAACGGGCGTTTTTGCTATGTTCGGTAGGATCTGAAATATTTATCTTATTAAAAAAAACTTTTTGGTTGTAATGATCTATAGGAAGTAAACCATACCAAGACATCATTGATCACTTTAACATATACTTTAAACTATTATGAAATATCAGGGCAGTCATATTCAGAATGGGTAACAGAACTTCGAGGAGTTGCTCGAACTTGTAATTACAAGTTCGAGCAATTTAAATTTAAATTGCTTAAAATCTGGTTGCAATTAATCTTTAGTAGAAGATATATTATAAAGACGTTATAGTTCTTCATACACCTCATGAATTTGTTCGTACTCAAGCTTTACAGATGAGAAATCCTTCACTGAATGATGTTCGCCTTTACATTTGAAACAACTGAAGCTGCAAAACATATAATTCAGGGGTGCCCACCCCCCAAGCTTCATGAAGCACCCCCCCCCCAAACTTAGAACCAGTACCCCCATGTAAGTTGGCACCCCATACCATAAACAAAGGTGTAGATAATACTCGTAAGCACCCCTTATTTTATCTAAAACTAAAAAAAGATTTTTTTAAATAGGGTTCCATCTTGCTTTGTCGCTGCATTTAAACTCAATAACTTTATATTTCACTTCCAACTGTTGTTTGACCTTCTTTTTACAGTGTTCGTTCCATTTGTAATGCCTGACGGTACGATTGCAAAACAACTCTAAACATTTATAGGTACTTAAAAAGTTTTTGCTTTTTGGGCATTTTAATAGTGTAAAAACATTACAAAATTTAACAAACTTATCATCACAACTCAGTGGTAATATTAGTTTTGAGATGGAAAGGGTAACAAACACAAAGACGCAAGGGCAACGATCACATAACCTAATCGTAATCGCGCAGCTTGTGTCTGTCGTATGACCACCATCACGACTCCCGAAGATAACCGAATACTTCCGAAACTCGCCGGACCTTCCGCTGCCGCCACAATCACGGACAATATTCGAGCACTGTCATTGCCATTTATTTATTTTGAGATAGAAAAACAAACTATGTTTAAATTAATACTACGTTCTTATTATTTTCGTTCTATCTAGTGATGTAATATATTTTACAATATCATCACGTTAAACACCGTTAAAATCCGTTTTACCACCCCTTCAAAAATTTTTTGGAACCCCCCCCCCCAGGAATTTCAATGACGCAGTCTGGGTCATAGACCCCCCTGTGGGCACCCCTGTATAATTAGCAACCTTGAAAGTTCATCTGATGATAATGTTATGCAGGTTGTTGGTTCATCACGAAATAGAGGTTCACGAAATGTAACGATGTAACGATGGAGACCGCGGTCTCCATCGTTACATCGTTTTTCATCAAATAACAATTCTGGTGAGACAAATAATAGTTTTCCATCAAATCATTTCAAGGAAGTTTCTAATTTTGCTCAGGGAGGAGTACCTAATTTAAAAAACTCATTTGCCTCGTGCTTCTCCACAAAGGCGAAACTGTCATTTTTATAAAGCAACTTGTAACAACTCACTTGTTGGCCTTTGTGTCTAAGACCTTAAATGCTGCAGAAAGGGATATATAGCCAAATTGGAAAAGAAGCTCTTTCAATTATTTTTGGAGTAAAAAAGTATCATCAGTATTTGTATGGGAGGTCTTTTGAACTAATTACAGACCATAAACCCCTCTTGTCTCACTAATTCACCCAGACAAACAATTACCAACGCACACATTATAAGGCTTCAGCGATGAGCAATAACTCGAATGAGCTACCGTTGTTTTATTCGTTACAGGTCAACAGACAAACATATTAATGCCGATGCTTTATCCCAACTTCCATGTGACCCTGATTTGACATTTGATAACCTGGAAGAATGTTGTAATTGAATTACATAAGATTTAATGGCTAACATTATCGGTTTTCCAATAAGTTATAAGCAAGTAGCCGTGCATTGCGTCAAATATTTTCAACGGAAGGACCACCGGATACTCTTGTATCTGACAATGGTACACAATTTACATCAACTGTTTTCCAAAATTTCTGTCTCAAAGCAGGAATATCACATTTGACGACCGCTCCATTTCACCCCTCCTCGAACGACGAAGCAGAATGTTTTGTAAGGACTTTTAAAGACGCCATGAAAAAGTTGTGGCTGGATAACAAAAATGTACAAGATGCAGAACTACTTCATGGACAACAACCTTACTTGCCTTTCTCCAACCTCCTGCACAACAACCTTCTGGTCATGAAGATGAAGTTAAACAGAACACAAAGTTTGGAGTTGGGGATGAAGTTTCAGCAAAATTCTTCAGTGGACAACACCACTGAATTACCAGTTATATAAACAGTTACTGAAAATTGTGGACAAATGATCGGTACAAAGTAAATACCGAAAGGGGGCCAGTTACCAAACATCAGAATCAAATACGACTAGGCCTACATCAGACACCTTCAAAATCATTTACCAACAAGGAATATATCAATACCAATCTAAAAAATAAAATCATCCAGAATCACTAGGAAACTCCTTCTTATGTTAAAGGCAAAAACACAAATACAGTGTCAAGTGCCGTACAGGAAACATCAATTGTCACTCTTCCAAGTGACTTACAGGAAACATCAACTGTCAATCTGACAAGTGACTTTCAAGAAACATCAACTGTCAATCTGCCAAGTGACTTACAAGAAACACCAACAGTCAATTTGCCAGATAACAGTGAGTCACAGAATCATGCTCAACAACCACCAGAACTACGAGTATCTTTAAGCGATGACTACACTTCCAAGACTGTAGAAAAAGGACAATCACCACCGTCAGACTCGGTCCTGTTCGACCAAGGACACGCCGACAAGTACATTTCAGTTACCAGCACCTGAAATTAACCGGGAGGAGAGAGAAGTTCCTCGGCGTTCAGGGAGTATACGTAACATACCCTCGCGGTATTCTCCTCAATAAAAGGGGAGGAATCCTGTATCTGAGATTGACATTTCATACCAGCTGTTAATTTTATTTTAAGTTATAACTTCAGTAATCATATTTATTACTGTATATTTATTATTATTTACTTCTTGTTCTAATAAAATTATGTTTCTATCTTCTGACTTAATTACTTAGAGTTAGCTCTTTAAAGTTATGGATCTCCGACCCGTCCATAAGCACAATTATTGTCAATCGCACACAGGTTGCCGATGATCGTCCCCTTATTGTATTATCCGTTTATTTCTCTGGGGTTCCTAGATTGAGAAATCTAACGATGTCGCTTGTTACAGCCCCTATAGTATTGTTACGGTAACGTTACGAGTTACGGAGTCAGTTGAATACTATGCGTGTTTAGTGCGAAATCTGTGGAAGGCAATGACAGAGAGATAATCTAAAATACCCCCGTCGCAGCAGACCTGCGTACTCAGTGAATTTCCAAATCAATAATATAATAATGATGATATATGACAAGTTTTATAAAAATAAGTCTATAAATATGAGAATTATTTGCCTATTCTCCATAGGATTAACATAAGAAAGAGTGTACAGGTTTGCTGCTGAGAGAATCACTGAAAGTAGGCATTTTCACTATAAAAAATTTTCTTTATAGCGAATTTTCCGTAAGGAAAAAACTATTACCGTAAGTCTCATGGCAAGAGTTAAGCCCGGGACCATGTTATTTTCTCTTTTTTAGGTGCCCAGAGACCAAAAACAATAGTAGTAAAACTAGTATATATATATATATATATATATATATATATATATATATATATATATATATATATATATATATATACACGAACGCACGCACACACACACACACGCGCACACACACACACGCGCACACACACACACGCGCACACACACACACACACACACACACACATATATATATATATATATATATATATATATATATATATATATATATATATATATATATATATATATACCGTATATATATATATATATATATATAGTGTATATATAGGGTGTTCATTAAAGTTGGGGACAAACTTCGAGGGGTGATAGTACTCATCAAAATAAACAAAAAATTTCCTATAAACATATGTCGAAAAATCCTTCGTTTAGCCGCTAGCAGCCATTTTGTATTTTATACAAAAAACTTTATATATAAAGAAATATTTAAGATATAGAAACCAAACTTTGCAAACAGATTTATTGGCCAAAGAGAAAGATATTCTCAAAGTATCATTAAGTTTGCTTTTATATTTTCGAAATGGCGGCGGTTCTTAAAGTTAATGGGTTTTTGTTATTTAAATTACAATATTTTTAACCGCCGTCATTTTTAAAATATAAAAACAAACTTAATGATAATTTGTGAATATTTTTTTTCTTTAGCCATAAAATATGTGTGCGAAGTTTGGTTTCTGTATCTTAAATAATTATTTATATATAACGTTTTTTGTGTAAAATACAAAATGGCGGCTAGCGGCTAAACGAAGGATTTTTCGACATATGTTTATAGGAAATTTTTTGTTTATTTTGATGAGTACTATCACCCCTCGAAGTTTGTCCCCGACTTTAATGAACACTCTGTATATATATATATATATATATATATATATATATATATATATATATATATATATATATACGAGATTTATTTATTTATTTATTTATTATTAAATTAAAAGAACTTGAACTCCCTTTAAACATTTTATTTTCATGATACACGACACGTGTTTCGAATCTTAGTTCATTTTCACAGTGTACTTTTACTTAAATTTATGTTAATAAATAAATAAACAATCAGTCATGTGATTAAAAAACATAAAAAAACATGTGAAAATTAAAAAATTAAATTTGAACTAGTGATTTTGATTAAGTTGTAGATTATTTATTCCTAATGTTGAGTATTATATCAAAAATAGGGGTTTCTTTTTGAAAGTGTGCTATATTTAGCATATTTTCTTGATCAACTTGTTTATTTATGTATATGTGTAACTCTTCTTTCGTGTCCATCTTTTGTCCTTTATTTTCAAAGTCTAAAATTTTTAATTCTTCTTTAATGCCATTATATTTGTGGTCAGTTTCCAAAATGTGTTCTGCAAAAGATGATTATTGACTTGTTAAATTGTTGGATTTCACAGCTTGTATATGTTCATAGTAAATGGTGACCGAGCTTTGCTCAGGGAGAATAAGACATGTATTTTACAAGTTATTTAGCAAAATTAAAACAAATTTACTGCTCAATGAAAACATTTATATGGTTTAAATAAAACCATTTTCATACCCCTTAATTAATATGGTATAAATACTGAACAAATATATAGCCCTCGGGTAGGGATCGATCACGAGTACGTGAGATCTGAGCGCTACGAGCTACGGCGTCGTACAAGTTCGCGTTGTCGTTTAAGAGTTTTTGGCCAACCTCAATTGCATTAGCTAATCTTATACTGAATTTAAATGTCCATACAGTTTGTTATTATTATACTGTGATCAACTGATTTTGCTAGAAAAGGATTGAGGATTGAAAAGCAAAAGAGAAATTTAATTTACACCAGTTAATTGGTTTGTCACAATGGCTTCAAGCAATAGAATGAGTACGTTTTCTTTCAAAACACAAAAGATTTTGGAAACAATTTTCTTGGCTTTTATTTCGCACAGTTATTTTACCCTTTAGTTTTTTCAAATTGTTTAGTAATTTGATAATTAGCGAATTTCCCAAAGGGAAGAAGCTATTACCGTAGGTCTCATGGTGAGACTTAAGCCCGGGACCATGTTATTTTCTTTAGGTGCCCAGAGTCCAAAAACAATAGTCGTTAAAATTTTTATATATATATATATATATATATATATATATATATGTATATATGTATATATATATGTGTCTGTTAGCACGATAACTCTCGTAAAAATGGTCCGATCGAGACCAAATTTGGTAGAGACGTGTATTCCTACAAATGCTCGGACGAGTTCGTAAACCAGACATATCGGTCAATGGGAACGGGTAGTTTGGGGGGGGTTTTGTACCCCAAAATGGGGTTTTTTGCGTTTTTCACATGTAGTTTTTAAAAATTTCTAATTTTATATTTCACCATTAGAATCAGCTTAAAAAACTACACAATTAAGTTCCTTAAAAATTTTCTCTATCTCCAATGGTTACCGAGATATTAAAAAATCTAAACACAGTACATTGTATTGTGGGGCTCCAATGTTAATCTTATGGAGGATAGGGAAAAATTAATATTTCCCATATTAATGAATATTTTTGGATAAAACTTGATATTTAGCTTCATGTGGTTAAGATCTATCCATTCACGCTTAAAAATCATATTTTATGTGTTCATCATGGCAGCAAACCTGCATACTCTTTTCCCATAATAATTATATAGGGAATAGGCAAACTCCTTTATTTATGGACAGATGTTAATGAAAGTTGGTATAAATGTTAAGATAAAAATTATTTATGGTAGAAATGCCTAATTTCAGTGTTCCTCACAGCAGCAAACCTGCACACTCTTTGCCTTGTTAATCTTATGGAGAACAGGCAAATAATTCTCATGTTTATGGACAGATTTTTATTAACTTGTCATAACTTGTTTATAACTTGTCACTTGTCAATTTGTTTGTTAACTTGTCATATATTATTTTTATATTATTGATTTGGAAATTCGCTGAGTACGCAGGTCTGCTGCGACGGGGGTATTTTCATTTATTACATACATAAAATAAATATTAATGCAAAACCTCTATTCACATATTGTTTGCCACCATCTTCAATCAACAACTGTCAAACGGTTATAAACAGCTGTTTTGGTTTGTATTGTTTACATTTTATCCTCTATGAGCGTAATGTTAAATTTTTAGATTTTAAACTTAATATATTACAAGAAAACACAAATTTTCCTGGACATTAGACCTATCTAGAACTTATTTTCTACTTGAAAATTAGTTATTTCCAAAATTTAAAGAAATTCCTCGGTGCCGTTTTCGAGATCCGTGTGCAAATATATATATATATATATATATATATATATATATATATATATATACAAACCTTGCTCGTATTATAGTATTGGATTGGATATCTTGAGTTTAATGTTCTTCCAGTTTGGCCAATGTAGTATTTATTACATTCATTACAATTTATTTTATATATTCCTGATCATCCATAGTTATCAGTTTGTTGCTTGTGGAATGTGTTAATTTGTCTATAATAATAAATAATAATAATAAATTGTCTTTTATTTAGAGCGGTTTTCATCATACAATATAATGGTTTTCAAAGCAACTCGTGTCACACAAAATTCACAAAGTTATAAAAACAAGAAAATTTACAGAAAGGCTTATAACTACCGTACTTAATAATATAAAACACTGTACATTACAAGGTTAAATTCTATTCTATTGGTCCTATATTAGGTCTTAAAACACCGCTCAGCAATCTTTCACGTACATGTTTTTTAAATTTGTTTTTTGACATTCTATCATGCCCGATACTGGACCCCAATGAATTTAAAATTTTTGGTGCGAAATAGGAAAATCCTCTCCGGTCAGACTCAGAGCGCACACGAGGCACCTCCATCATGTCGTCCTGCCTGGTACTCCGAGATCTAAGTTCGGAACGGGGCCTGAGCCTCTCTTTCAGATATTGAGGTTTCCCCTCAGTCAGGACATTTTGAACGAGGCATGAAGTGCGGAGAAAACATAATTCATTCTATCATATTGAATGTGTTATTTCTTGTTTTAAAATTGATTTTATAATTTGTGTTGTTAAATGTCTTTCTTATTGCTTTATTCATTTTGGAACTGTACGGTAAACATATAAATTCGACTTTTGAGTTTTGGTTTGTGGAAGGTCCGTGTATTTTTAGCGAATTTCCCATAGGGAAGAAGCTATTACCGTAGGTCTCATGGTAAGACTTAAGCCCGGGACCATGTTATTTTTTCTTCTTTAGGTGCACAGAGTCCAAAAACAATAGTCGTTAAAATTTATATATATATATATATATATATATATACATATGTATATATATATATGTATGTGTCTGTTAGCACGATAACTCTCGTAAAAATGGTCCGATCGAGACCAAATTTGGTAGAGACGTACTTGATACTTGATACTTGATAAAATTTAGGGGAAAGATTGCACTGCGACCTGAGATCTATTGTGCCCCCCAGACTAGTCTCTAGTTCTTGCCTAGAGAACCCCCTCTAGTCCTAATGCCTTAATAAAGTTTAGTATAACGAGGGGTTCTAACTTTGGAAAATCCTCCACCGCCACCTGGTGTGTTCCCAAGCTTCTGGCTCTCTTCTGACCTATCGCGTCACACTCAGCCAATAGGTATCTAGGTGTTGCCCCGGTCGGTGCCCCCTATGCTTAGACAGGTTCTAATTGGCACTAGGTCCCGTGATAGGTACTCTTTGCATCCTTGCTCTGGAGGCCCATAATCTTCTTTCTGAGAACCCAGGGTTCCTGGATCAGTACCACCATCTGTCCCTCCCGGGAAAATCTTCTCAAGACCAAGGCCGAGGCTCCCTTGGCATGATGAAGGTTTACCTGGGCTATCCTAAAGTTGAGGAGATCCCTTCCCAACTTTTTCTTGAGGGATGGCATCCTCCTCGCCATCTAGGGTGCTCTCTACCATCTTGGAGGTTGCTATATTGAGGCTAGAGAGGTCCAGGTCATCGCCCTCTACATCGCTTCCCTCAGCTCCCCCTGGCTGGTTGGAGTCTCCCGACTTCTCGCCTGCCTCCTTCTCCGTGGGCTTGCGCGCATGCACAGGGATCCTCCCAAATCGGTAGAAAATTTGGAATTTCTCCTTCTTGATTTGCTCCCATGCCTGGTCATCAATCCCAATGTGCAGGAGCTTTCCCTGTCCCTCCTCTTTACTCCTCAGAACCTGCCACGTCTGGGTACCAAGCCCCTCGTTCTGGCTTTCAACCAGGGACAGGATGAACTTGTCGTCCTCGCCTTTGCTTCTTGGGAAGAAGATCGTGACGTTATGAGCCTTGGGTATATCGTCCCCAAGGCACGCCATCAGCTCTACCCCCTTCCACTCCTGCAGCTGGGTGGCCTTACTCCTCAACCAGTCAGCAGTTTCTTGGTTGATGCACTCCACCAGCATATACCCAGGCCTGAAGTGCATGCCCGCAAACTTAACCTTGCACGAGGTACCTCTCGCTATCTCTCTGATGATAGCGTCCTCTAGCTGTGAAAGCTCCTCCTTCCCCAGCCTCAATTTAGGGTACTCCTTTGGGAGTACAGCAACTTTGACGAGTTTAGTGGTTTCTGCATATGTGGTTGCTTGCCCGTGTGCAGGTGCGTAGGGTGAACCCTCTGTACCCACTCTCCTCCTCTTAGCATCGTACTCCCTCTGGGGTGGGGTGATCTCCTGCGTACCCCTTTTCCCCTGACTGGGCGCAGGTTCGTTCTGCCCTGCTGCCTTCCTTTCTTCTACCCTCTTCCTGGCCTCGTCAGGTTCCATGCCCTGCTCCAGGAGTCGAAGGTATCTGCGGATTCCTGCCCCACTCAGTCCCTGTCTACGAGGGTCGTCCTTACCCCCTGGTTCTCACAGTTTTGGGTTTCAATATAATACAATACAATACAAATATGCTTTATTTTCAAAATACATCAAGTATTGAAATGGCGTCAGCTGGATGGTTAAAAAAAATGTTTATCGTCTTCTTTCCATGAACTCAGTCAATGTATAGAATGGACTGTTGATTAGCCATTCTGTTAGAGCAGTCTTCATTCTTCTCCCGGTGTGGCATCTCAGTTCTTCTGGCAGTAGGTTGTGCAGCTTCATGCCCATGTAGGATGGTTTCTTTTCATATTGTGTGAGATGGTGAGCTGGGAGACAGTATCTTGTACCATGTCGAGTATTGTATCCATGGAACTGTCTATTTTGTGTAAATGTTTTCCCATTGGCATACAGGATGACTTCTTTTATATAGAGATTTATTAATGTCATAATCTTCAGAGTCTTGAAAGCTTCTCTACAGCTGTCTCTAAAATTTAGTTCAGCTAAGGCTCTTACAGCCCTCTTTTGCAGTATAAAAACTCTCTGAAGATTTCTTGCCGAAGTTCCTCCCCAAACAATGAGGCCATACCTGAGATGTGTTTCAAACAGAGAATGGTAGGCTATTTTTGCAGTAGAAAGGTTGCTAATGGATTTTGTACGTTTAATCACATAAAGTGATGAATTGAGTTTAGGAAGGAGGTTATCTATATGCTGTGACCAGGTAAGACCTTCATCTACTAGGATTCCTAGATAATTAGCCTGGGTATTTCTTTCTACATGAGGTATTGCTGGTACATCTTCACATCTTCTCCCATAAGCCAGTTGGCTTGTTTTCCCTGGATTTACCACCAAGTCGTTAGAGTGGCAATATTGGTATGCCATGTTCAGTGCTGTGAAAGATTTTACATCTAGATCATTGTTTCCGCTTAAAAGCAAGGTGATGTCATCAGCATACATCGATAGCATACAAGAGTTTCCTAGGTATTCTGATATGTCATTTGTGAAGAGTATAAACAATATTGGTCCTAATATAGATCCCTGTGGTACTCCCCGATTCAGAGCCATAGGTTTTGATCTAGTTCTTTCTGTAACTCCATTTTTTGTTTGTGTGATTTCTACTATCTGTTTCCGGTCTTCAAGATAGCTTTTGAACCACATCTTAGCTGTGCCTTTAATGCCTAATTTGTCTAACTTGTGTAATATGAGTTCATGGCTCAAGCAGTCAAATGCTTTGCTTAGGTCAAGGAAAAAGCTTGTTGTAAGTTTTCCCTCCTCAAGACTGTCAATTATGTAGTCTGCCAAGTCGATCAGAGCTGTTGTGTTGTGACCATCTAGCCAATGGTCGATACCTTTCACCCCCCCTCCTATGTTTTGCGGTACTTGCCCGCGGCAGTTGCTCCTGCCCTGTGTTCTTAGTATTTGCTTGTGCGGTACTTGCCCGCGGCAGTTGATCCTGCCCTGAATTCTTTTTATTTTGTTTTCTTCTTCCATGTCTGTTCCCACGAGTAGCTAGGGAAATATCCGTCCGCCTGAACAGAGCCCAGCATGTCCAGGTAAGGCTGCTTACTGCAGGAGGTCGCCCGGTATCCTGCAGGTACCGTTCTAGTCACCATATATAAGGCCTGGTGCCATCCACTCCTCGGCACGGTCCACGTGACACCTTGAGTTGGCCTGAAACAAAGCGGAAGAGCAGGGGAGAAGATGGGAGAAGAAGAAGAGAATGGGTTTGTACAGATAGATGAAGATAGTCTATCCACACGCATTGGAGGGGAGAAGAAACGTGGGTAGATAGAAAAGACCCTGCTCAAGAGGAGAGTAGAGAGTCAGGGAGGCTGTTTGCAGTGGCTTCGCCACTGGGCGGTGGGATCGCCAACCCCTACGCCAAATTGGTAGAGACGTGTATTCCTACAAATGCTCGGACGAGTTCGTAAACCAGACATATCAGTCAATAGGAACGGGTAGTTTGGGGGGGTTTTGTACCCCAAAAGGAGGTTTTTTCAGTTTTTCACATGTAATTTTTAAAAGTTTCTAATTTTACATTTCACCATTGGAATCACCTTTAAAAACTACACAATTAAGTTCCTTAAAGTTTTTCTCTATCTCCAACGGTTACCGAGTTATTAAAATACCTAAACACAGTACGTTGTATTGTGGGGCTCCAATGTTAATCTTATGGAGAATAGGGAAAAATTAATATTTCCCATATTAATCAATATTTTTTTATGAAACTTGATATTTAGCTTCATGTGGTTGGGATCTATCCTTTTATGCTTAAAAATCATAGTTTATGTATTTATCATGGCAGCAAACCTGCATACTCTTTTCCCATATTAATTATATAGGGAAAAGGCAAACTCCTTTTTTTATGGACAGATGTTGATGAAACTTGGTATAATTGGTTAAAATAAAAATTATTTATGGTAGAAATGACTTCTTTCAGTGTTCCTCACAGCAGCTAACCTGCACACTCTTTCCTATGTTAATCTTATGGAGAATAGGCAAATAAATCTCATGTTTATATTTTTATAAAACTTGTCATATATTAAATTATTGATTTGGAAATTCGCTGAGTACGCAGGTCTGCTGCGACGGGTGTATTTTCTTTTTCTAATTAATTATTTTGTCAATCAAATTATGTTTGTAACCATTTTCCTTTGCTAAAAATTTTATTATATGTATTTTTCTCTTCATTGTAGTCTTTTTCGTTCATTGGAACTAGTAACAATCTATTTATTAAAGCGTGAAATGTTGACATTTTATGAATCCAAGGGTGATTTGAATTGACTTACTTGACTTATTTCCTTTCACTCATTGGCGGAGCATAGGGCCTACACGAAACAACGCCAGCGGACACGATTGGCAGCCAAAGCCTTTACTTCTCTCCAGGTCTTCCCTACCTCTCTGATTTCAGCTTCAATTGTTCTCCTCTATGTTTTTCTCGGTCTTCCTCTTTTCCTCTGCCCCTGGGGATTCCAGCTCAAAGCCTGCTTTTCTACTGCGTCTTGATCTTTACGCAGAGTGTGCCCTATCCATTGCCACTTTCGTTTTTTTATTTCAAATTCTATGGGTTCCTCTTTGGCGGCTGCCAACAAGTCTTTATTTGAGATGGTGTCCGGCCAATGGAGTTTTAAAATTTTTCTCAAACACCGGTTTACAAATACCTGGAGCTTGCCTATGATCGCTAGGGAGACCTTCCATGTTTCACAGCCATAAAGTAAAACTGACTAAACGTTGGTTTTAAATATTCTCAGCTTTGTTCTGGTCGATACTTCCCTAGCTCTCCAAACTGGGTATAATTGGACAAATGCAGCATTTGCTTTCTTAATTCGGGCCATTACATCTTCATCTGCCCCACCATTCTTTGTCAACACACTCCCCAAGTATGTAAAAGAGTCCACTTCCTCTACCTCTTCTCCAGCCATTTGAAACCTGTTGTTATTTACTGCGTTAATTCTCATAGATTTTGTCTTTTGAACATTAACTTTCAAACCGATAACTCTCTCTTCATTTTCAAGGTCTTCAAGTTTTTCTTCCATATCTTGAAATCTATGGGCTAAGAAACAGATGTCATCTGCAAATGCAAGCTCTTCAAGCTTCTGCTGGAGACCCCAGGAAATACCTTTTGCTTCTCTTCTGTTTATGTTCCTCAACACTTGGTCTAACACAACCAGGAAAAGAGTCGGTGACAGGACACAGCCTTGCCTCACCCCCAACTTTACCTCTATCGGAGCACTTAAATTCCCGTTGTGTATAATTTTACAGCTGTAGCTCCTGTACATTTCTTTGATTAAGTTAATTATTTTGCCAGGGATTCCAAATCTTTTTAACCCTCTCCAGATTGTATCTCTTCTGATAGAGTCGAAGGCTTTCATGAAGTCTATAAAGACCAAGTATATTCCAACGTTGTACTCATTTATTTGTTCAATTATTATTCTCATTGTGTTAATCTGGTCAATGCATGAGTGATTTCTCCTGAAGCCAGCCTGCTCTTTTTTCAATTTCCTCTCTATTACTTCCTTGATTCTATTTAATATTATTCTTGAAAATATTTTGCCAATGATCGATAATAGAGATATAGAGATTTGAATTAGCAGATATTATAAGATCTGTTTGAGTTTCTTTTCTATATATTTTAAAACAGTGTTTGTTGTTGATATTTGAAATTTTTAAATCTAAGAAATTTATGCTTGAATTTTGTGTTTCCACTGTAAATTTAATTCTATTAGAAATTTTGTTTAGATACATTAGAAAATTATTAGTTACACATACTTTGATCTCTTTTTTAAATGTTTTTTAATCACATGACTGATTGTTTATTTATTTATTAACATAAATTTAAGTAAAAGTACACTGTGAAAATGAACTAAGATTCGAAACACATGTCGTGTATCATGAAAATAAAATGTTTAAAGGGAGTTCAAGTTCTTTTAATCTATAATATAAAAATAAACCGCAAAATGTGTTGGTAAGCGCATAATTCAACAACCCCTGGACCAATTTGGCCAATTCTTTTTTTAAAATGTTCGTTGAAGTCCAAGGATGGTTCTTACGGCGAGAAAAAATCGAATAATTGCCGGGAAACCCTAAAACAGCCCTTTTTAAAAAGGATCCCATAGACTATGGATCCAGAACTTTGTTTACATTATAAATATTTTCTTTTCAACAGCTGATTGCTATACTATATCTGTTAGTTGAAGATAAACACGATAGATTGAAGCACTTGCATTTGTTTATGTTTTTTATTTTGTTTACATTTGTTGGTTATGCGAGTGCCTAACAGTTTACATTTTTAACTATGACTTCTTATTGCACATTTTGATACTGTGTTACGTTATTTTAGTTTATAATGGTATGGACTTTTGCACGCACTTTCCCTACACTGCCATTAACTCTATTCTAAATACTAAGGACTGCCGACAACTAACACGGGGGCCTGGGAGCGCCCCAGCTAGCAAAGCTATGATTGAAGAGACAAATTAATGAGTAGTAAAATAATTTGTTTTTGTTTACATTTTTGTTTTAAGGTTATGCGAGTGACTAAACAATTTAACTGTACATTTTAACTGTAGGCACTTTTACTTGGTCAGGTGATCTTATTTCTTAATTATTATTGATTTTAACCTTATTGCCTCAGTAATTAAAAGATTTAGGGAAACGTGAAAATAAATAATTTATTTTGCAGAATATTTTTTATGACATGCCTCCTAAAAAAATCCAATATTGGTAGAAGAACCATAAAACGCTCGATGTATTTCAGCACTTAGAGCTGCTGAAACATCTGGAGAAACAGAAGCACGCTTGGAAGCTGTCCGAATAAGGGCATCGTCTTCAAGAGCTGGCGAGACCCCTGCAGAACGAGATGCTCGACTTGAAGACCAGCGAATACGAGTTCCGACATCAAAAGATGCCGTTACCCCTGCAGAGCGGAAAGCATGGCTTGATGATCTGCGTGGACGAGCTTCGTCATCAAGAGCTACAGAAACACCTGCATAGCGAGAAGCACGACTCGAAGACCTGCGTGGACGAGCTTCGACGTCAAGACCTATACAGAAACACCTGCATAGCGAGAAGCACGACTCGAAGACCTGCGTGGACGAGCTTCGATGTCAAGAGCTACAGAAAAACCTGCAGAGCGAAATGCTCGACGTGACGTTGAACGCATAAATTTTTTCTACAAATGTTTTTTTTTACTTTATTTTGGTATATTATGAAAATAAAAAGCGAGACAACGTCCGCTGGGTTAGGCTAGTTTAATAATAATTATATTAGCTGCCCTTACCTGTGAACTACATAATTAAATATATATATATATATATATATATATATATATATATATATATATATATATATATGTGTGTGTGTGTGTGTGTGTGTGTGTGTGTGTGTGTGTGTGCAGGGCCGACGAGAGAATTGATGGGCCCCTGTGTAGCACGTAACCTCGGGCCCCAAAGGGGGGTCTGGGGGGGGGAGCACCCCGGGAGATTTGAGTAAAATTAGACTTATAAACACATATTTTTATACTATTTAGCGACAGACAAAATAGATTTTTATTTTGTAAAAAATCACGTTTTAATGTCAAAGGGGGTTTAAATTATTAAGAGTCTTAAACAAGTAATATTATTTGATATATGCTGATAAGGAGCACATTTAAATAAGAAACAACAGAAGTCACAATTTCAAGTAAGCGTTTTACTTGAAAATCAGAAATGAAAAATAATGGTATTTTTGGGTTCAGTAGGTAAAAAACTATAAAGTAAGGTATAAAAATTAAACATTTAGGAGGCACCTATAGTAAATTACTAAATTAATACACAAATCTTTAACTATTTCCATTATAGGGCCTACTGGTCTACAAAATACTAATATGCGAGTTTAGTCAATATTTTATGTTACATAATGATCAGTTAAACACTGACAACAACACTCTGATAAAAGTGATATATTTATAATTAATCTCAGAAAACTTCAAAGCAACTCAAACCCACCAAGCTGTAAAGCAGACGGCAATAGCATCAAGTATCGAAATCGAATCGAAAGACTAAGAGCAGAGCTGAGCCAGCAGTGCTGCCATCTGTATAGATACATTCATCCGTACATTGTTGCCATATTTGCACCAGTCTGATTTTGCTTAAAATCAGTACCGGTAAACTAGTTAAATCTTCTAACGTGTTGGTAGAATGTGGCAACATAGAACTAACATTACAACCGAGCTTGCAAATGACGTCTACTATAGACGAAATGTTGCGTTTTAAAAGTTGAGGGTGAGGCTCCGTGAGTGGCTACGTTATACAGCTTAGGAGAAAGTGTTTTTTTAATTCCTTAAACCTCTACTAATTACAAATCATTCGTACATAAAATAAATAAAGCAAAATTCTTTATCTTTATGTCAATTGGTGCCAACCTCAACTCAGTTTAAAAACCCCATCTGAGGAAAGAATTAAGCTAATCAAGTTGAACTCGTCTTGCCAGACCCCTTTAAAAAAATAAAAGTCCCCGTAGGCCCGGGCCCCCTTGATGCCCGGGCCCCTATGCATTTGCCCCCCCTGCCCCCCCTTGTCGACGGCCATGTGTGTGTGTGTGTGTGTGTGTGAACACGATATAACTCTCGTAAAATGGTCCGATCGAGACCAAATTGAGTAGAGACGTGTATTCCTACATTTGCTCGGACATGTTCGTAAACCAGGCGTATTGGTTAATCGAAACGGTTAGTTTGGGGAGGTTTTGTACTAAAATATTGGGTTTTTTGCGCTTTTCATATGCATTTTCAAATGTTTTTAAATTATATCTTCAATTAATAAAATCAGCTTTCAAAACTACACAATTTAGTTCCTTAAAGTTTTTCTCTATCTCCAATGGTTACAACAGTTGTTTTATATATTTAGATATTGATTGATAAGTGAAATATTAATTTTTCCTTATCCTCCTTAACATTACCATTGGAGCCCCAAAATACAACCATAGATGAATGGTTAGTAAAGTAGATATAGTGCAGGCCCATGTTAAGGATGAAGACGGTACATCGTACCGTCGTGCCAATTGATGTAGTACCGGTAGGTACTGCCATCCTCAGATAGTGCTAGTGTCGTAAATGACACTAATCACAAATGACACACCTGACGGCATCACAGAGGCCTAGTTCACCGCTAGATCCGATAGATTTCAACTCTTGTCCAGAGATTTTATAGTCTTCACTACGTCCCATAAGGTGCCTCCTCTCCTTATAATCCTCTTTGATACAACGTACTGTGTTTAAATTTGTTAATATCTCACAAATCTAATCACAGTACGTTGTATTTTGGGGCTCCAAAATGTTAATCTCAAGGAGGATGAGGAAAATTTTATATTTTACTTATCAATTAATATCTAAATATATAAAACAAAGTCGTGTTAGTTACGCTCATCATAAATCGAGAATGGCTGGAACGATTTTAATGATCTTTGATTTTTCGGATTCATCTCTGCTCCGGTCATGCTATAGGCTGCATATTCAGTTTACATAAATTCAATTAATTGCCATTTTATAGCGTTTTAAATTTCTAATATTAACCTTATGGGAAATAAGTTTGTTTACAAACTATCTACAATCAAAACATTTGATTTCTTTTGAAAATTGTGAATTAATCCACTCAGATGTATTTGTTTTGTGGTAATGTTATTATGTGCAGTTCCTCTAGTGCTGTGATAGTGGTTATATCGTTGACTATTGCGCATTGACTATTGTATTACAATATCATCTTAATACTGATGGAGAGAAGAGACGGTACCAGTGCCCCCTCCCACTCACTTGACTGCAGTGGCAGTGGCCGCCCGCGCCAAAGCGGCAACACCGCAGCATCAGTATCTCCACTGCTCCGCTACCCCTTCATGCCCCTCGATTCGGAAGTTGTATCTATTCTACTATAATATGTCTTATCGTTTCAGTATTGTTACCAACTATGCCGCACCCCAGAATATCTAATTTTCCACAACGAAGCCGTAATACTATTCGACTTCAGAACATTAAAAAGTTAACACGTATATCTTAGGCGTTATGAAGTTCGCCGAGTCAGCTAGTTTTTTGGATAAAACTTTATATTTAGCTTCATGTGGTTGAGATCCATCCATTTATGCTTAAAAATCATAGTTTATGCAATTGTCATGGCAGCTAACCTGCACACTATTTTCTCATATGTTAATCATATAGGGAATAAGTAAACTCCTTTATTTAAAGACAGATGTTGATGAAAGTTGGTATAATTGGTCAAAATAAAAATGTTTTGTGCTAGAAATTCCTACTTTCAGTCTTCCTCACAGCAGCTAACCTGCATACTCTTTTCCGATGTTAATCATATGAAAAATAGGAAAACTCCTTTATTCATGAACAGATGTACGTTAAATGAAAATATGTACGGATTGTCAAATAAAAATTGATTATGCTATAAATTCCTACTTTCAGTGTTTCTCAAGTGGCAAACTTACATACTCTTTCTCTTCTCATCTTACATCTTACTTCTCTCTTCTCATGTTAATCTTATGAAGGATAGGCAAATAACTAACTCATATATTTATCGACAGATATTGATTAACTTGAAATATAATATTACTATTACATTATTAATTTGGAAATTTGCTGAGTACGAAGGCCTGCTGGGACGGGGGTATTTAACATTTATACCAAATTTCATCAACATCTGTCCATGTCCATAAATAAAGGAGTTTGCCTATTCCCTATATGATCAACTTGGGAAAAGAGCATGTAGGTATGCTACCATGATAAACACTATAAACTAACAATTTTAACACGGTCGATCTCAACCCCATGAAAGTAATCAATGAAGTTGAATAAAAAATATTGATTGATATAGGAAATATTAATTTTTCCTTATCCTCTCTAAGATTAACATTGGAGCCCCAAAATACAACGATTAAATTGATTAAATTTTTTAATATCTCGGTAACCGTTGGAGATAGAGAAAAACTTATATCACTTAATTGTGATTTTTTTTAAGTGATTCTAATCGTGAAAGATAGGTAACATTTAAATTACACATGAAAAAACAAAAAAAACCCAATTTTTTAGTACAAAACCCCCCAAACTACCCGTTCTCATTGACTGATATGTCTGGTTTACCAACTCATCTGAGCAAATGAACACACACACACACACACATATTCATGTATAAGATCTTTTGTGGACCTGGTTCGCCGGGACTTGGATTTATACGTTTATCTATATTTGCTAACTTTTGAGTACTAGTATAAGACATTTCCAGGACCTGAAGGTTTGGACCCAGCAATTATTAAGTCCCCGTACGGTCTTAGTGGAACGTGGATAATTCAAACTTCTGTGATTCGAAAACTTCTTTATTTCGAAATTTTGTCTTGGTCCCTAGAATTTTGTATAAAAACAATGTTAAAATATCTTGGTTAATTCGAATAATTTTTTGGATAATTCGAAGTTTTTACAGCGGAAATCTATAGTGTGTGTATAAGTGAACAAGTCATTGTGTGCGATTTTCCAGGAAACGACGTTAGGGCTTCCTGTCCTCAGACTATTTTTAGCTAGATCAACGCGCCCACCCCACTCACTAGTCCACTACTGCTCATAAATCACAACATTGACATCTGTGTGTATCATCAATGGTGGTTTGTTCCGATATTCGTCGTCTTTGTTTCGTGTTGGCATTTGTGACTTCGTCTGCTTTCATGTTAACACGTCATGTGTATGATGGCTTCGTCAAAGCGAACCTACCTCTGACGTTGCAAGAATAAATAGCGGCGATCAAGGAGGTAGAGAAGGGATTTGAAAAAGTTTGTAGTAGATAGTTTCGTGACCCCTCCAAACACATTATTGACATTTAACAAAAATTAGGATTTTTAATCAATAATATCTTCATCAACCTAATTTTTTTAATATACAGTGTTAAAACATGATGTTTGATTCTTTATTTCAACCACTTGCATAAACTTTTCTAATTCGAATTTTTTTCTGGTCCCTTGAGGTTCGAATTATCCAAGTTCTACTGTATATATATATATATATATATATATATGTGTGTGTGTGTGTGTGTGTGTGTATAATTTTTATGATCCCTAAAACGGGTTCAAGGGGTTGGGTTATGAACTTCTATCATGGTCCTGGGCTTAACTGTCACAATGCGGATCATGCGGCTCACTTTTTCATAGGAAATTCGCTAAAAAGTGGGTTTACGACGTGATGTATGTCTGTCCGTTTGTGTATGTATGTCTGGATGTGTACTGAGCCACAGTCTACCTCGTTGGTCCGATTTAGATCTGATTTTGTATGTATATACTCACTACTGTATTGTCTCTCCATTCCATTTTTTAATTTTTTATTTTTAAGCGTCGTTTACCCCTAAAAAACCCCTTAAAAATGTAAAAATTTCAAATTTATCAAAAATGACTCGGACGCTTTTTATTAATACTAGCGTACCTGGCGCACGAAATCGTGCGCTGTCAAGGAGACAATCTGTCCACCAATAACTATGTTTAGAAACTAAGTTTAGATTTTCCCAACAGATTTCCATTTTGGTTACGTTTTGATTTTATGCAAATAAAAAACTGGTGTTTTATTGCCAGCTGTAGGATGATGTCTTCATTAAACGAAAATAAACGGTACCAGTGGACTGACACATACTTTCTCCCTTTAGTAAATTTAAAAAAGACAATCTGTAATAAAACTATCATGTTCTACAAAGTAATTCTAAATATCATTTAATAATTTATTGTTCAAATGGTATGGGGGAACCCCCCCTCGGTAATACCAAGCTATTTTGAGCTGGTTTTGTTTGGTGATTTGACCTTACACTTCATACCAAGTTTCATGGAAAACGGGTGGAAAGTAAGGAAGAAATTGATTTTTTTACATTTTCCATAAGAATAACATTGGGCGCTGTCAGACAACGTTCTGCGTTTATCGTGGACAGTAAATTTAACTTTTCTCTGGAACCGTTAGTCGTAGACAAATAATTCAAAATACAGTACTAATTTGTTTAGTTTTTTAAGCTGGTTTCAATGGTACCAGTCAAGTTATACTTTACTTTTATTGTTTTCGCTGAAAATTTAAAAATTTGATTTTTTCGACATTTAAAAGCCCATAACTTTTGAAACGTCATTTTTACAGACATGCGGGTGGTGTCAAATTATTTAGTGCTCTGTGCACTATAAACTATCAAATTTTAATCAAAATCGTTAGAGCCGTTTTTGAGAAATTTGGATTTTTCACGTTTTTTAAGGGTTTTTAGGGGTGAACTACCCTTAAAAATCAAAAATTCAAAAAAATGAAAAAACGCCTGGAGATACCGTGAATATATACATACATGCCAAATTTCATCTAAATCGGACCAACGGGGTAGGCTGTGGCACTGTACACATCCAGACACACACACACACGGACGGACAGACATCACGTCAAAACCCACTTTTTTGGATTCAGGGGACCCCAAAACGGATATATCCACCCTCAACTCAAATTCGAAAATTTTGACGAAAACAATACTTTCTCCATATACTACGTATAAGGGGAGAAAGTAAAAGAAAGAACCATGTTTAACTGTCAGATTTGGTTTGTTTATTTAACCTCTTCCTTAAATAAACAGTTGATTTCTCGATCGTTGGTGTTTATATGGGGAAAATCGCGACTTCGAACCCATTATTTTCCATGACCACGGTGAATTTTCAAAATTTTTTTAATTGATGGAAAAACTACATGCTAAGACCTTTATAACGACACATTGGACATGGTGATTGGTAGCACCACCGCTCCAAAAGAATTATCACAAAAATAGGCCTAGTGTATTAAATATATAAGATTTTATTAGTCCATAGTGCATAGAGTACTAAATAATTTGACACCATCCTCATGTCTATTAACAATGATGGTTCATAAGTTTTGGGTTTTTAAATTTTCCGCCAATACAATAAAGTTAAAGTATGTTGAAAACCATTAAAACCATCTAAAAAACTAAACAATTTTTTGAATTATTTGTTCACGCCTAACGGTTACATAGAAAAGTTAAATTTACTGTCCATATGGCAAACAGCACATTGTCTGCAGAGACCACCCGGTGTTATTCTTATGGAGAGTATTAAAAACTTAATTTCTTCCTTATATTTCCCAACCGTTTTCCATGAAACTTGGTATGCAGCGTAAGGTTACATCATCCAACAAAAACCACTCAAAAAAGTTTGGTATTAATGGGTGGGGGACTTCTTTGAACGACAACTCTGGCTTGTAGTAGAGTCGGTTTGCCTTGGTCTGATTCTGACGGATTGCCAATATCAATATGCCCCCACCGCCACAAGAGCTGAGACTATATATGTCAACAAGTGTTCCAATACGAGTGAAATCTGCTTTACATTTACCGAGAGATTTTTTTACTATGAAAATGGTCCTTTGTTGTTGTCATGGAAAAATAAATAAATCTGAAACAAATAGTGAAATCATTATCGACACTGTTCATGAATCATAATCATGTACGGTAGTTCATTTTGCCATGGATATGTCTTAGCTCTGGGGGGTTGTTAGTGATTTTTAAGATGGAAAATATCTAACAGGTTTCCATAGAAACTACATGAGCTATTTGTATTGAATTTTAATATGAAAGAATAAAAACAGCTGTTTGGATACACTGAAAACATTCCATTAAAAAAACAAATTAAAAAAATAACTTTTAGTCACGGGATTTTACTAGATAGTGATATTATATTTTCCAAAGATTTTCAGATGAATCAGCTTTTTATTCCAAGTAAAACAGGGTAATTCAATCCAGGGTTCCGAGAAAGAAAATCAGTTGCCATTGGCAAAGCTGGAGGGAATCTAAAAGTTTCAAAGTTGCTCATCAACTACTGTGTCATTGTGCGCGAAGGGAGATCCATATGAACACTAATTGAAAATAATTTTGAATTATTGAAAACAACTGTGACCACCGACCACCATGAGAACTGTTCATTTACGGAAGTCTAGCGATGTGAAGGAGCCTGAAAAATCAATTCATTACATTCCATGCAAAGTCCATTTTAATGGAAATGCAAATGTCTCTCAGTACTTTATACCAGTGGATAAAAGAGGTAGGTACTAACTTGTTAGGGGTACTTTGATTTTGATGATATGATAGAGATTGAGTTGTGTAATTAGTAGCCGCCTACACTACCATGTCACATACTAAATAGACAAGTTTCTTCATCATTCAGTAATTACAAAAAACACAATAGATTTTGTCAAATAAATTATTAAATATATATTTAAAACAATCACATAAATTATTACATTTAAGATTGTATGGACATTGATTAGTCACTTACTACTACAATTGGCTCCAAAGAACATTATTAGACTGATCTAACAACACACAACAATCATTTGTACAAAGTCTTGAAATCAAGATTGTCTTTCAAAAATTAATAATGTAAAACGGATAATTCTGACACCAAGCAAACAGAGCCTTAGAGAAAGTCTTAACTGGCAGATAACGAAAGTTTACAGGGGATTTGTTGAAAATTTAAATTCGAAGGGAGGTGTGGTAACTTTGGGTTTTTGATAAAAGGACTCAATTAATCTTAAGGTCAGTGCCCTATCTTGTTAAAAGTTATGAATATGTTCCCGCTTATTATAACTTGACAAAGTGGGAATATATTCATAACTACTTACAAGATATGACAAAAAAAACCATTAAATGGATTCGGAGTAAAATTAAATTTTTAATGGTAATATTGTATATTAGATAGATAAACAATCCATAAACAAAATAACTTTTGGTTGCCATTTATTGGCTAAAAGAAGGTTTTGCAAGGGTAAAATTCGAGCTCTCAGCCCAGACAGACCTCTTTTGTATTGCAGTAGGATAAGTTGATGGGTCTTCAGTCTTCACCCTCTGATTTGGCTTTTTTTCCTAGATAATTGGCCAAAAAATCAGGTAGGCCTAATGTGCCTTATCACACCTTCATTAATTGAAGATATCACCTAAAGGATTGATTTTCCTTGATTATTGATGGAGCAACGGTCTTGCGATGTGATTACTTTTAAACTTAAAAGGTCTATTTAATAACATTAGGCTCTATACAAGAAGATTATAAATTAAATGTGTAAGGCTCATGTTTTTAATGTGGATCTTTACTCTTTACAATATAATTAGGCCTCTTGTTGTCCAACTCAGTTGTGCAAAACAATAATAGCCTACCTGTATTGTGTTGGTGATGCTGGGGAATGTGGTTTTAACTGTCAACAGACACATCCATTACATTTATTCCAACTAAGACTGGTAGTTATGAAAATTTCTGAATAGAGAAAAAAAAATCATCTCTTATGCATTACATACTGTCTGGATTGTAAGTATGCTCAGCATACCTTTGTTCATGAAATTTCCTAAATCTAGAAGTTGATCAAATATAGCCTACCTGTGGTTCAATTTCATGATTTTATTCTTCATGATCCTTCTTTCATGATCCATCTGAAATATAGGTTAAGATTACAGCATTGAGGAGCTTTTTTATTTTGATTAATGGAGGTAACAAACTCCTGTAGACTGTTTATGAGGCCAGCCTCCTTTGAAATTAATTGATCTGTTATTTTGGACTTGTCCAGACTGTCTTTCTATGTCACATCATCAATTTTTGTCCCAGTCACACAATATATCTCATGAACTTGGAAATAATCATTGGCTCAAATTTGTATAAGTTTCATACCTGGTGCGGTATTTTCTAAACTGTATTTAATCAATCTTAAATAATTTTTTCCTACTGTGCAATAGGCTACCTTAATTAAGATCAACTCCCAAAATAGGCCTTCCTACTTTTTTTCTGAAATTTTTGTTAGGGCCTACAAAACATTGGAAAAACAATTTTGTGAAGAGAAAATATTCTTGATTATGTCATTATACAGGGAAAGGTATGTGTTTATAGTTTTAATTTTTTGAATTATTTTCCTCCACAGAACCCTGATTTCCGCCAACCTAGCTGGTCTGGATAGTTTCGAAGTGTTATATTTGAACCTAAAATTCTAGTTAAACGTAAGAAAATCATTCTCCTGTGTAGGTCATCTCCTTAGTAAGATTATTAGAAAATGAAAAATTTAATTTCAAGATCAATTAATAAATTGAATGAAATACTGGGTATGAAACTTTTACTCTATTTTTTATGTCACTAATGTTAAAAAAACACTATTTTTAACACTCACACTGTCAACTATATTTAGGAATTCAGGCTCATCAACATAATAACCATTACCTATCTTCTGCTGAAGGATCCAAATAAAGCGTTTAAGGAATTGAAGACATTTTCTACAACATGCATTAAATCCTTTACAACTTTTGTAAGACTTCAGACATTCTTTGAAAATACCATTTATGCCATAAATAACAATTGAAAGAAGACTTAAGTGATAGCGCTGCTAATTATAACTAATTAATGTAAGATCGGTCATCCACCTCTTCCATAATCAATAGACTTCATAGATAGACTGTGTGAAATCCACCGATACAGTTATTATAACCACCTAAGGTGGTTATTGTTTCTAAATCTTTCTGTAGTTATAAAAAAATCTAATAAATCAGGATGTCTACTGGTCATGAAATTAAACCATGGGTCAATAAAGTCAAGGACACTATAGGCCTAGGTCAAAATTTTATTTTTCCACTTTTTCCGTTGCAGGGTTAGTGATCTCCCACGTAGCACTTTGCATCGTATGCTTTTATTAGGTTTGCAGTGGACACCTGTTTTGCTTTTGTGGTTAGTGTTTATAAGGGGGGGCATGTTTTATGCTTTTTTTCTTTATACTTTAATATCTCAAGAAGATATTAGTAATTACTTTTATGTTACAGTTAAGAGAAAATACCCCCGTTTCAGCAGACCTGCGTACTCAGCGAATTTCCAAATCAATAATATAATGATAATAATATATGACAAGATTTATCAAAATCTGTCCATAAACATGAGAATTATTTGCCTATTCTCCAAAAGATTAACATGGGAAAGAGTGCGCAGCGCAGGTTAGCTGCTGTGAGGATCACTGAAAGTAGTCATTTCTACCATAAATAATTTTTATCTTAACATTCATACCAACTTTCATCAACATCTGTCCATAAATAAAGGAGTTTGCCTATTCCCCATATGATTAATATGGGAAAAGAGTATGCAGGTTTGCAACGTACTGTGTTTAGATTTTTTCATACCTCGGTAACCGTTGGAGATAGAGAAAAACTTTAAGGAACTTAACCGTGTAGTTTTTTAAGCTGATTCCAACGGTGAAATATAAAATTAGACATTTTTAAAAATTACAAGTGAAAAACGCAATTTGGGTTTTGTACCTCCATTTTGGGGTACAAAACCGGGTGAGGGGGTACCGTAAGGCCCCCAGGCAGGAGTAGTGCCACACGAGCTTCGTGTGGCACTGCTTCTGCAAGACCGCTGTGAAGCAGCATTTTTGCTGCCCGATTGGCCTTGTGGCCGGTCGTGCTGTGTGCTTGCACACAGCCTACTTGGGGTGCCCCTGTTTTTAGCAGAAGGCGGATCTAGACCTGGCGGTCGACCAACTGCCCGTGAGACGGGGAGCAGCGTCTCATGCAGAGTGTTGGGGCGGAGGTGAGGTTCACTGGAACGGCCTAACACTCAGTCAGCGGAAGGGCGGAGTGATTGGTAATTACTCAACGGCCACCACACTGCCGACTGGGACAGATATGTGTGCAGCTGTTTCAGGACTGAGCTGGGGACGATGAGGGGTGCAACTCCGAAAGGGCCCAGTCTTCAGATATTGGCGAGCGGAGCAATACTTGCAGAATGGTCGTCAAACTGCTAACACTAAAAATTCTCAATTCATGAAAAGATGGCTGATGGTAAAACTGCGGATTTACCCCAGGTGGGTCGGTGCACTGGCACTCAATCCCACCCCTCTTCGGAGGGCTTGCCCGTGGATTCTGGGGAGGGCAAACAACAGCTTATTTTTTCAGGTGGCTCGCAGAGTTCACTGGAAGAGGGGTTGGGCGATTTGGAGAGGTCAGCCTCTCCTCACACCTCAACTCCGGAATCCATGGAGGTGTTGGAGATGGCGCACAGGGCTGTCCAGGCATCTTCCATCGCTAATGATGTTGTTTCAGATACATCGGAGGCTGATGTGTCTGGTACGACGGCATCAGAAGGAAAGCCAGAGCAGGAGTCTGCCCTGGACATCTCAGACGCTGTAATCTGGGCCTCGCTCACCAAGGAACAGCGGAAGGGGCTGCACGCTCGAAGGCTGGAGCTGGTGAGGGAGAGAAAGACCAAGGACGGGACTTGGCTTCCGAGAGAGGAGTACCGCAAGCTGATGAAGAGGAAGCGGCTTGAAACCCCCAGCCCCAAAGGGGAGCTGAAAGATAATGAAGGTGTGTCACCTATGCGCAGGGCAACCAAGGCGGCAGCTGCTCCTGTGAGAAAGAAACCCCGATGGGATCTCAAACCCCCGGCGGAGGGTCAGAACACGCCAGCTCCGATGGCGTCAACGTCTGCAGGTGGTTTCTTCAAGGATCGTCTAATGATGACAAAGATCGCCATTGTCGCGACATCGTTTCCGGAGGTGAAACTGTCTGCCGAAGATTGTGGTCTGTTGCAGGGAATCATGTTCGATAAGGTTATCGAACAGACAGAACCGGTTCAGATCCACAATACTTATCAGGAGCTGGGAGCTCTTGTCATCGCCTGTGGCAGTGATGCGAAGGTGTCCTGGGTCAAGAGGTCGTTTGACGGGCTTGAGTTCAAGAAGGGCGTCAAGGTGGTTGTAGGGGATTACAAGGATCTCCTGCGGTCCACCAAGGTTCTTCTGCGGGTGGAAGGGCGCGCCTACGACCTCGAACCCAAAAAGATCTTGGAGATTGTGCAGGTGCAGAATCCTGGAATCCTGACTGGGGGCTGGCGGGTGGTCAGCTGCAGGAAGGACAAAACTCATCAATCATTAGTTTTAATCATTGATGAACACAGTGATCTTTTGTCGAAGGAGAGGGACTGGCAGATCTACCTGGGGATCTCGAGAACTACCTTGAGGGTGCTCTCGGGTGTGAGGTTCGTACCATCTGGGGATGACACTTAACCTCCTCCAGGCAAGTCTGCAACACAGTAAGGCTGCGACTGCAGTCCTACACAAGGCCACAGCTAGAGGAGTTGTGGATGTTGCTCTCATTCTGGAACCATGGGTTCGGAATGGGAGAATTTCAGGACTAGGTGTCCTTGGGGGGCATCTAGTCTCTTGTTCTGTTTCCAACTCGAGGGCTTGTGTGTGGGTCAGGAGTGGCCTGGCCCATTCGCCAGTTCTCGAGTTCTGTTCCAGGGACGTCGTTGCAGTTCGGATGATATGTGGGTCTTCTGGCAAATCGCTCCTCCTTGCGTCCATCTACATGCCCGGAGATGCAGACGCGGTCCCTCCGGCTGAAATGGTGGCGCTGGTGGACCGTGCTGCGTTGGAGGGGGTGGACCTGCTTCTGGGGTGCGACTCCAACTCCCACAACTCCATCTGGGGTAGTAGGGAGACAAACCGCAGAGGTAGGCAGCTTCTGGACTTTATAGCATCTAGCAGTTTGTCTATAGCCAATGTTGGCTCTGTGCCAACCTTTTCTAGTCGAGTTGGAAACCTCTCTTTCCGACCACTGTCATATCCTCTATGCTATGGGGGACTTTGTGCCTGTTTTGTCTGAATTCAGGAATCCTAGGAAGACGGACTGGGTCGTCTACAAAAGAAAACTTGGTGAAAAACTCGATCTGCAAGTTCTACGAGCCAAGGATACGGATGAACTGGATAGGGCTGCAAGCCTTCTAGGGAACTCGATTGTCTCCTTCTTCGAGGAGAGCTGTCTATTAGCAAAGGCTAGGTCCGCCAAATGCAGCTGGTGGAATTCTGAACTGGCCAGCATGAGGAAACGGGTAAGAGCTCTATTCAGAAGGGCGAAGTCCAACAACAGCTGGGACTGTTACCACAGCATGCTCACCAGGTATAACCTCGCTGTCAGAAGGGCAAAGAGGAAGTCATGGCGCACTTTTCTCGGGGCTGGAGGGCACTGAGGAAACTTCCAGGCTACGCAGGTTCTTGGCCAAGGATAGAACCCTGACCCTGGGCTCCGTGGAAGGACCTAATGGTGAGTTATTTCACAGACCACAGGAGGTGTTGGAAACGTATGGCTGAGGTACACTTTCCTGAATGCATCATTGGTGGAGAAACTGGTGAATTAGGTGAGTCTGCGTCGCGGAGGGCCTGTGCAACCAGGTGGGGTGGCGCCAGCAGGATCATCACCTACAGCAGGATAAGGTGGGCTATAGGCTCTCTAAGTCCTTTCAAGTCACCGGGTCCAGATGGAGTCCGGCCGGTTTTTCTACAACAGGGCATAGAGATCATTCTCCCGGCTCTTTGTAGTATTTTTAGGGCGAGCTTGGCCCTGGGACATGTTCCTGCTGCATGGAGGACTTCCAGGATAGCATTTATCCCAAAACCGGGTAAGAATAGTTACACGGACCCGAAATCCTTTCAGCCGATTTCATTTTCTTCTTTCTTGTTGAAGACTCTGGAGAAGTTGGTGGTAAGGTATATCTGGGACTCTTCGCTGAAGTCTGTCCCATTACACCCAAACCAGCATACCTACATTCAGGGTTGGTCTTGCGAGTCGGCCCTGCACCAGTTGGTGTTCAGAATGAAGGAGCTATTGACCATAAAGAGGTGGCACTTGGAGCGTTCCTGGACATTCAGGGAGCCTTTGACAACACGGCCTTGGATGCCATGTTGAACGCCGCTAGATCTAGAGGATTCAGCGATGTCATCTGCCGATGGATTGAGGCACTGCTACGCAATAGGTATGTGAAACTTTCTCTACAGGGAGTAGAGGTAGTAGCCAGGTCAACAAGAGGCTGTCCACAGGGAGGCATTCTCTCACCCCTTTTATGGAACCTGGTGGTAGACAGCCTTATTAGAAGGCTTAATATGAGAGTGGTGTCTTTGCTCAAGGTTACGCTGACGATATTGCCATCCTTGTGATAGGTAAGTTTAACAATACAGTTACTGACCTCATGAACTCTGCACTAAGGCTTGTGGATGGTTGGTGCAATGAGGTCGGTCTATCTGTGAATCCCTCTAAAGTGGTTGCTGTACCATTTACCAAGAGGAAAAAGCTGACCGGGGTTGGCCCGCTCAAACTACAGGGGAGTTTGATCAACCTGCAAAACCAGGTGAAGTATCTTGGGATCATTCTGGATCGGACGCTTTGCTGGGAATCTCACGTACAACGGGTTATTGACCGGGGTAAGTGGTCTCTGTTTGCATACAGGCGTATGGTCGGCGCACCATGGGGACTGAAACCGTGGCCAATGTATTGGCTCTATGTTTCAGTAATTAGACCAACTATGACGTATGCATCTTTGGTTTGGTGGACCAAGATGGACTCAGGTGTTGCTGTGAAGAGGCTGGCAGCCGTTCAGCGGCTGGCATGTCTCACGATCACAGGGGCGATCAGCAACACTCCTGGGGCCACTCTTGACTGTTTGCTTGATCTTTTGCCCATAGACATTCACATCAGGATGACTGCCAGAATGGGTGCATACCGCCTCTGTGGAGAGGGCCTCTGGAATAGGCCAGGTGAATTACGTGGTCATACCAGAATTTCGGGGATAGTTCAGAGCGACATTTTAGGTATGCCCTCTGATTATCTTCCGAGAACTTTTTCTTTTGGCAGGTCTTTCCGAGTTCTTTTTCCGCAACGGGATGAATGGAAGGATGGAGCCTGCCCACTACCACCCTGTGATCAGGAGTGGTACACTGATGGGTCCAAGAGCAGTCGGGGCACAGGAGCAGGCATCTACGGGGTGCAGGATAACGTACGGTCAGGTATTTCCATGGGGACTTTCCCCACTGTTTTCCAGGCCGAGATCACTGCCATTATGGAATGTGCCAGAGACATCTTGATGCTGGGTCATGAGGGCCTTTCTATCAATATTTTCTCTGACAGTCAGGCGGCTCTTAGAGCCTTGGACTCGGTAGAGTTCAACTCTAGGGTTGTGTGGGACTGTTTTAGGCTTGTGTCCTGTGTAGGCAGACACAATGAAGTCACCCTTTGTTGGGTTCCAGGGCACTCAGGGGTGGATGGTAACGAAGTGGCAGACGGGCTGGCCAATAGGGCTGCATCATCCCCCCTTTGTGGTCCTCAACCCTTCTGTGATGTTTCCCGCGCTGCGGTTTTTCAGACTATCAATTCCTGGGCTAGGGATTGTCATAAGAAAAGATGGGCTAAACTTTCCCTGCATAGAGTTAGTAAGCTTAATCTTCGTTTTCCATCTCGTCAAGTTGCAAAGAGGTTCCTGAAACTTGGCAGGAAGGATGCCAAACTTGTCACAGGTATCGTCACTGGTCACGGTAATCTGAGGAAGCACCAACTACGCATGGGGGTCTTCAACGGCGACCCTCTGTGTAGGAAATGCTATCTGCAGGAGGAAACTGCAGATCATCTGCTCTTTGATTGTATAGAGCTGGTAGAGGTAAGGTCCTCCACTCTGGGCAATTTGGTAAGGAAAGTTTTCTGCCTCCTGACGAGCTCGTTGACAGGATGCTGCAGTTTTACAGGTCTCTTCATCTAGAAGATTCCTGATTCTGCAGGAAAGAGAATTTTTAGGGGTGCGCTAAAAGCCGCAACGCCTTGGAAATCCGCCTCTTCGAATGATGGGGTACAAAACCTCCCCAAACTACCCGTTCCCATTGACCGATATGTCTGGTTTACAAACTCGTCCGAGCATTTGTAGGAATACAATAAATTTGGTCTCGATCAGACCATTTTTACGGGAGTTATCATGTTCACAGGATATATACATATATATATATATAAATTTTAACGACTATTGTTTTTGGACTCTGGGCACCTAAAGACCAAAAAATAACATGGTCCTGGGCTTAAGTCCTACCATGAGACCTATGGTAATAGCTTCTTCCCTATGGGAAATTCGCTAAAAGCTTGTCCCTTCTAGGGTTAAGCTTACGAATGCCGTCAACTTCCACCCAAGTCGGCCACTGTTTATTTAAGGTGGGCCCCCACTCCGCTACACCACACATGTGCAAGCCAAATTGGATTGCTCATGGTCGGGATTCATACCCTAGTACTTCCGAATGGCTAGAACGTTACGCTCGTCCACTTAGCGCTTTAGCCAGTTCAGCCATCAGTGGTTATAAGACATGCCCAGTGACAGTCTAGTGTACTTCGTGATCAGGTTCGGTTGCTTGCCCCCAGAGGGCAACACGGTCACGAAGGTGATAAGTTCACTAAAATGACGACAGATGCCTTCACCTGCCACTTCTTATTGAATTTGTAAATGTGTCGTGAATTACGACTTTACTTTACTCTAGGGTTAATGAAATTTTGATATATCGACTAAATATCATACACACACAAACAGACATATATATACATGAGGCGTCGGTCAATCAGAATGGGTAGTTTGAGGGGGTTTTGTAACCTCACAAATGTTTTAGCGAATTTCCCATAGGGAAGAAGCTATTACCGTAGGTCTCATGGTAAGACTTAAGCCCGGGACCATGTTATTTTTTCGTCTTTAGGTGCCCAGAGTCCAAAAACAATAGTCGTTAAAATTTATATATATATATATAAAAACATACATATATATATATATATATAAACATACATATATATATATAAACATACATATATATATATATATGTGTCTGTTAGCACGATAACTCTCGTAAAAATGGTCCGATCGAGACCAAATTTGGTAGAGACGTGTATTCCTACAAATGCTCGGACGAGTTCGTAAACCAGACATATTGGTCAATAGGAACAGGTTGTTTGGGGGGGGGTTTGTACCCCAAAATGGGGTTTTTTGCGTTTTTCACATGTAATTTTTAAACATTTCTAATTTTATATTTCACCATTGGAATCAGCTTAAAAAACTACACAATTAAGTTCCTTAAAGTTTTTCTCTATCTCTAACGGTTACCGAGATATTAAAAAATCTAAACACAGTACGTTGTATTGTGGGGCTCCAATGTTAATCTTATGGAAGATAGGGAAAAATTAATATTTCCCATATTAATAAATATTTATGGATAAAACTTGATTTTTAGCTTCATGTGGTTGAGATCTATCCTTTTATGCTTAAAAATCATAGTTTATGTGTTTATCATGGCAGCAAACCTACATACTCTTTTCCCATAATAATCATATAGGGAATTGGCAAACTCCTTTATTTATGGACAGATGTTGATGAAAGTTGGTATAAATGTTAAGGAAAAAATTATTTATGGTAGAAATGCCTAATTTCAGTGTTCCTCACAGCAGCAAACCTGCACACTCTTTGCCATGTTAATCTTATGGAGAATAGGCAAATAATTCTCATGTTTATGGACAGATTTTTTTAAAACTTGTCATATATTATTGATTTGGAAATTCGCTGAGTACGCAGGTCTGCTGCAACGGGGGTATTTTGTGTTTTTTATGTGTAATTTAATAAAATTTAAAATTTTATCTTTTATCATTAGAATCAGCTCAAAAAACTACAATATTTAGTACTTCAAAGTTTTGCTATATCTCCAATGGTTACCGAGATTTTAAAACAGCCCCATCGCAGCAGACCTGCATACTCATTGAATATCCAAATCAATAACATAATAATGTTATCATATAACAAGTTTTGTCAATATCTGTTGATAAATATGGTAGATATTTGCCTATTTTCCTTATGGGAAAACATTATTAACATGGGAAAGTGTATGCTGGTTTGCTGCTGTGAAGTACACTGAAACTAGGCATTTCTAGCATAAACCATTTTTATTTTAACCATTTATACCAAGTTTTTAATGAATATTTTTGGATAAAACTTGATTTTTAGCTTCATGTGGTTGAGATCTATCCATTTATGCTTAAAAATCATAGTTTATGTGTTTATCATGGCAGCAAACCTACATACTCTTTTCCCATAATAATCATATAGGGAATAGGCAAACTCCTTTATTTATGGACAGATGTTGATGAAAGTTGGTATAAATGTTAAGAAAAAAATTATTTATGGTAGAAATGCCTAATTTCAGTGTTCCTCACAGCAGCAAACCTGCACACTCTTTGCCATGTTAATCTTATGGAGAATAGGCAAATAATTCTCATGTTTATGGACAGATTTTTATAAAACTTGTCATATATTATTGATTTGGAAATTCGCTGAGTACGCAGGTCTGCTGCAACGGGGGTATTTTGTGTTTTTTATGTGTAATTTAATAAAATTTAAAATTTTATCTTTTATCATTAGAATCAGCTCAAAAAACTACAATATTTAGTACTTCAAAGTTTTGCTATATCTCCAATGGTTACCGAGATTTTAAAACAGCCCCATCGCAGCAGACCTGCATACTCATTGAATATCCAAATCAATAACATAATAATGTTATCATATAACAAGTTTTGTCAATATCTGTTGATAAATATGGTAGATATTTGCCTATTTTCCTTATGGGAAAACATTATTAACATGGGAAAGTGTATGCTGGTTTGCTGCTGTGAAGTACACTGAAACTAGGCATTTCTAGCATAAACCATTTTTATTTTAACCATTTATACCAAGTTTCATCAACATCTGTTTATAAATAAATGAGTTTCTCTATATGATTAATATGGGAAAAGAGTATACAGGTCAACTGCCAAGATAAACAAATAAACTAAGTAAAGGCTTTGACAGGGTGGATCATTCTATTCTGCTTAGGAAACTGCATTATTATGGAGCGGACGATCTAAGTTTTTCTCTTCCTACATCATCAATAGAAGGTAGTGTGTTTTTTATAATGGGCATAACTGTTCCATATTTGACGTTCAGTCTGGGGTACCTCGAGGTTCAAATCTTGGGTCTACTGTGTTTCTATTCGTTATTAATGATATAAACATTTACGTTGAATCATCCCAAGTGTTATTATTTGCAGATGACTTGAACATTTTTAGCCATATATTTTCTACACAGGATTCTAAAGAGTTGCAACCAGATTTAGATATTGTAGTTCAATGGGGAATAGTAAAAAAAAGACCTTTAATATTAAAAAATGTCATGTCATGTCTTTTTCAAGAAATATTAATACATTTGACTTTAATTATATGACGCATGGTAATTTACTCTCAAGAACAAACAGAATCAAGGATTTAGGCGTTTTTATTAAAGTTCTTTTTCTTTAACCCCTATACAACAATAACTCTCAAATTCTTTTAACTACCATATTGATCGAAGTATAGCTTTGGAAACTAGAATGCTGGATTAATTTTTAGACAGGGGAACAATTTCCACAGTATTCAAACACTTAAAACTCTGTTTCGGTCCTTGGTCAGGTTAAGATTAGAATATTCATCTATAGTATGGAATACATCCCTTATAACTTTAGAAGTCGCCTTGGAGCGAGTGAAAAAGATATTTTTACGGTATTTGTATTTTAAAATTTTTAATGTATTTACCTATCTTATTCCCTATAAAGATTTGCTGGACATGTTTGGATTCTTGAGTCTAGATCGGAGGAGAAGGTTGCATGAGCTAATATTTTTATACAAAATTGTACATGGCATGGTTGATGATCCTCTAAGTCTGGCTTCCCTCTGTCACCATGTACCAAACTTTAATAGCCGGAGTAGGTTGCCATTCTCTTTGACTCACTCGCACACTGCATCACATTCCGGCTCACCTATTTTCCGGAAGATGGGCCAATATAATATTATTGTTTCTTGAGTTGACAAAATAGACATTATTTCTAACTCATTCATTTATTTATAAAAAGTAATAAAAAAAGATCACCTCCTCAACATAAAGTCTTTGGCAAGCAGTCAGCCCCCATTCCATGAAGGAACAAATATATTATTTTGGAAGGTCAGGGAGTGCACAGTGAATCTGGTTCTGAAAAGTTATACCAAATACATGAAACGAAAAAAGGGAATATCAATACCCAACCCATTCCACGTAAAAGTAATTAGCATGTCAATCACTCTCACAGTGTCGGTGTGACAGGTAAGATAAATCTGTACTGTGACAGTCAAGGAAGGGGCTTAGGCCAGATACTCCAAAAATGCAGTAATGACAAAATTAGTTTTCTCTACAATTATGCCTAAAGCTACTACTGAAGAAGTTTATGCAAATGCTAAAATGGCAGACAACAATCCATGTGCGGTGATGTGTGGAACTAACGACTTGCTGAAAAACACTACAAAGAATATCCTTGGAAAGCTAGAAAAAAATTTGAAGATGATTAGCCTTAAATCCCCCATATGTTTAACAACTATACCCTACCGGAATGACATAACCAACAATTATAATCTTCATGAGAAATTAGCTATCCTAAACAACTATATAACAGAACTGGCAATAAGAATGAATAATGTACACGTTATTGATTTAAATGACTTAAGGAGGTTTCACTTCACACATCATGGGCTACATCTAAACCTAAGGGGAAAAAGAAAGCTCTCATATCTTATCATTGATTGCCTTAACAGTATACAGAGAGAAAGCAAACACAGTGTGAAGCAAGTAAATTTTCAGTGGGATCAATGTCAGACTTTCCCCCCTTTAATGGCATCTACAGTGGCACCATACAACTCTACAGTGATGCCTGAGAACAGCTCTACAACAGTGCTGAACAGCAGCCTATGTGTACTTTTTTACCTTGTTCAAGTTTCCGTGAAAACAATACAACACACACAATAAAAGTTACTTTTAGCTTGCCAAACCTTTTAATACACTTCAAACACGAGAGACAACAACACAATAATAAACAATAACAAAAACATATGTTTTCAAATATTAAACAATCAACCATATTGGATATAGAGGCAGGCACTGGGCTTGGCTATAAGTCCATAAAAGTCCAACGCCGTAACACTATGTACGACACCAGACACATGTCGACATGTTATTAGAAAGGCAAATAATTAATAGTCCAATTATAAATTGCAACTGGGTCTGCAATCAGTGACAAACACAATTTTTCCAAAGTATACAAAGAGGAGATACTCGTGATTTAGCAATGAGCAGAAAAGTCTTTATATTTTCATTAGGACAAACAAAAGGAACATAAACAACTGCACTGTAGCCCGCTTCAGAGCCATCACAGAATCCGTGGAGTTGGATATTGAGAGCATTACACAATGATATATAACGAGGTATTTTGAGGTTGTTCAAACTAGATATTTGACTAATGAACCGCTTCCATTTCTCTGCAATGTGTACTGGCACTTGTTCATCCCACTGCAGACCAATTGTCCATAGTAGTTGTAGGAGAGACTTAGTCCAAAATGTCACAGGAGTCAACCATCTACATATGTCATAAATTCGAGCAACGGTTGAGAGAATGAGTCTTTTAGTGACTTTTGTATCTGGTAGATTGAGACGGTAAACAAGTTCGTCACTCTCTGCGACCCATTTAACCCCTAGTACATTGTACAACGGATGTTCTGGATCTGAACATGGCAGAGGTTCTTCCCGGTGTGATTCAGGGACATTGCGCACAAGCTGTGTACAATTACTTGTCCATTTTCTCAGGTCGAAGCTACCTTTAGAGAGAAGTTGGATGGCTTCGGTTTGGAGAGTAAGAGCATTTTCCATTGTATCTGGTCCTAATATTAAATCATCGACGTAGATTTGATTGTTTATAGCTTGACTTGCACGAGGAAACATATGACCCTCATCGATGACGAGCTGCTTCAGAGTTCGTATCGCAAGATAAGGTGAATTGGTAAATCCAAAGACCACAGTTGTCAAACGATATATTGACAGAGGTTTGCATGATTCTTCACGCCAGTAAAGAAGTTGGTAATTTCTATCATCTGGATGAATAAGAATTCTTCTAAACATTTGTCTAATATCACTACAACAGACAAATGGTAAGACCTGAATAAAATCAAAATATCACTGATTTCATTTTGAAGCTTAGGTCCGGAATGAAGAATATCATTGAGTGATACACCAGATGACGATCGAGCACTGGCGTCAAATACAATCCGAACCTTTGTTGATGATGAGTCTTCTTTGATAACCGCATGGTGTGGGAGAAAGAAATGCTCTTTATCTGGGAGTGGGGGGGACATTCACTGGTTCCATATCTCCAGAGTCCAACAATTCTTTTATGCAATCGTGATATTTTTCCTTCAAGGCTGGGTTGGAGTTAAAGTCTTTTCTCTAATGAGAAAAACCTTCTTTTTGCCATACTTGAAGAATCGCCTAAAGGGCAATGTTCATCTTTCAAAGGGAGACGAACAACATAACGCCTTGTTGAATCTCTTGAGTGTGTTTTGATGAAGTGGTTTTCACAAAATGTGTCATCTGGAGTAGGCTTAGCATTGAAAGCGGGCTCTTCATGAGTCCAAAACCTTTGTACAGCTTGATGGAGATCATGTGAGTTAATAGTGAGTAGAGAGGTGTCTCTTACGTCGCCTGCATCTTCAATAATATCAGAGTAAGGCTCAGATTGAGGAGATTCAAATGCAGGGGATGCACCTATCAGAATATAACCAAACACAGAATTCATGGCTGATGGTAGATTTTCACCAATGATGAGTTTTTCTCCAGTCATAATTTTAGGATAGAGATCAGCTCCTATTAGCATATCAACTGAACTAGGAGTGTCAAATGTTGGATCCGCAAGAACAAGATTCTTAAAACTATCCTTTACATCCTGAGGAACTTGATTGTGAGGTAAATTAGATGTTATTCGATTCAATATAACCACAGGGTGGTTATCAGTCACTTTAGTTCCATTTAAGGCCAATATGTGAACCCTAGAAAGACCTTTACTTTTTACATGGCATGATGACAGACCATCAATTTTGTTATATTTAACATAAGATCTTTCGAGTGAAAGTAAACTCGCAGCTGTTTCAGTTATGCAAGAAATCATGGAGGCTGAATCCACAACAGCTCTGAGTACTCGTGAAATACCCTTGGTTGAGGTTACTTGTACCAGAGTGGTACCTAACAGTATTGTGGTGGGTCTGTCAAGGCAGCTATTATTTTGAGAAAGTGCAACCACAGCGTTTTTTGAGGGGTCCATTGCTGGAGTAAACTTATAAGAGGACTGATTTGATTGATTTTCAATATAATTAGACACTTAACGCTCAGGGAAGTGTAACCATGAATGGTGTTTCTTCTTACATTGTTCACAGACCCTTTTGGATTTGCATTTGTTTACAGAATGAGCAGAACCTAAACAGTTGAAACAAAAATGATTTTGTTTTACAAACTCAAATTTATCTTGTGTCGACAACTCCTTGAAAACTGGGCAACCATAAATGGAGTGCCCTTCCTTGGAACAATATTTACATTTCAGTTTAGGAGAAGAGATAAGTACAGCGCGGTTTTCTTTATAATCTTTATCAATTTTTGAACTACTAGGTTTTGGGTTAGAATGATGTGTGAGACTTGGATAAGACAAAAGACCAGCTGCCTCCAACCGATTACATTCCTTTTCCATAAACACTATTAGTTCTTCAGCGCTAGGAAACATCTGGGAATCTGCCCTATCATCTTCAAATCTTTTTCGCGTTTGATTGTCTAGCTTTCTCATAAGGAGAGACGATAGTATCATGTTAGATGGTTTTACCTCATGTTTCAAAGCGATAAGAGCCTGGTCACTTTCATGGAACCGCGAGATGAACGACCTTAAGTTACTAGCCGTTGGGGTTTGAATTGGAGGCAAATCAATTATGTTATTAACATGAAAACTAACAATTTTTCTATTATTATCGTACCTCTTTTTGAGGATATTCCATGCTACCTCATAATTCTCTGGAGTGATCTGAAGATTTTTTACCAAGTTGAGGGGCTCGTCTTGAAGTGACAACAAAAGATACTGCATTTTTTGAGATTCATTAATATCAGAATTTTTATTGACTGAGGCATCAAACAAATCAAAGAAAGTTAACCATTGATCAGGAGATCCATCAAAAGGTTTTAAGGTAAGTCGAGGTAGTTTTAAATTCAATTTTGAAACATTAGACTTACTTGGAGAGACAAGCCTTGTGTTGTTACCTTGATATTGCTTCGTCAGTAGTTCAATTGATTTGTAAATCTCAGTTATATCCTCTTGTGTCGTCAGAACATTATCAATATTAAATTCCTCATCTTCCTCGGCCATTAACTGAGTTAAGGAATTGCTAAAGTCTGAAAAGTGGGTTTTAGCGACATAGTGGTAAAAGTTGAGCTCATTGAGCTCTGTTTGGTCAAGTCCATCGGTGATCACAACGTTTGTTATTATTTCCTCTACGTGAGTCTTAGTTTGAATTAAACTACTTTTTAATATAGTACTTTTCCTTTCAAAGATACAAAACTTCATAATGGACGAACAAATTAGTAATTATTAAATTCAAGAGATTAAAATCAATACAAAATAAAATGAAGCAACAAAAGTATCAGACAAGGAAAGAGAGATTACAACATTTCAAAAGAGAGAGATTTAACAAATAGAGCATGAACAAGGATATTTGAGGGTTCTTCACAAAACTTCCATAGCCTTAGTCTATCCGGTTCGTTCAGGACCATGTACTTTTTTACCTTGTTCAAGTTTCCATGAAAACAATACAACACACACAATAAAAGTTACTTTTAGCTTGCCAAACCTTTTAATACACTTTAAACACTTCAAACACGAGAGACAACAACACAATAATAAACAATAACAAAAACATATGTTTTCAAATATTAAACAATCAACCATATTGGATATAGAGGCAGGCACTGGGCTTGGCTATAAGTCCATAAAAGTCCAACGCCGTAACACTATGTACGACACCAGACACATGTCGACATGTTATTAGAAAGGCAAATAATTAATAGTCCAATTATAAATTGCAACTGGGTCTGCAATCAGTGACAAACACAATTTTTCCAAAGTATACACTAAAACTGTCCATCACATCCATCTTTTTCTCCCTTATATTTGTAATCATCAGTAAGTAAGACCACTTTGCTTTCTAAACATTATTGGATTTTTTAAATGGCCAATAGATTTACCATTAATTATTCTATAAGATTTTAGTATGAAAGGAATTTTTCAGGAAACCTAGAAGCATCCTTTAGAGGCTATCCACTTAAGGGTGAAAAAGTAAACTTGCCGGAAGGTTATTCTGGCTTGATTTTGGAAGAAAGAATACTTCGTAGTGATGATCAAGAAAGAACACTTCATGTTACAAAAATATTCAATGAAATTATCTATTGGAATTGGGATAGATTTCCAACACAAAATGATATGTTTTTAGCTGCAATGGACTGGATAGATATTGCAAAAGTGGTAAGTTTATGTTTTTAATTCCTTCCTCTATACAATAGTATAAGGAGAAAGTAATGTTTTCGTCAGAATTTTCGAATTTGAGTTTCTGGTGGATATATTTTAGTGCCCTCTGAATTGAAACAAATGTTTTTAGAGTGATGTGTGTCTGTGTGTATGTGTGCGCACGCACACGTGTGTAAAGGTGGGGATGTGCAGAAGCCCAGAGACGAGACTATTCGTCCGATTTTCATGAAATTCGGTATATAGGCAGCATTCCACAGTATCTCGGATACATTTATATTTTTTATTTTTAAAAGTATTTTACCCCTATAAACTACCAAAAACATGTAAAATAACATTTCTCAAAAAGGCTCTAACGATTTTTATGAAAATTGTATAATTTATAGTCCTTAATGCAATCAGGACAATAAAGACTTAAAACAAAATAACACCACATACATTTTTTAAAACATCGGGGTTCAAAAGTTATGGGCTTTTAAAATAAATTTTAAAAATTAATTTTTCCGTGAAAACAATAAAAGTAAAGTATAATTTGACTACCACCATTGAAACCAGCTTAAAAACTAAACAAATTATTGTTTTGAATTTTTTGTCTTCGACTAACGTATTGACCCGTTGAAATCAATTGTTTTATAGCTAAAAAAACAAACAATTTAGCATTTTGAATCTTCACTTTAGTCAATAATAGGTTATTGAGATATAGAAACTGGTAGACCAAGTACATAGGCATTTTGTTAGTGCCCTTAAAATCTTAAGGAAAAATTTAATATCTTGCTTATCACTGTATTTGAATAATTGTGGTATAACTTGGTACACAGCTATTTTCTGCTATGAAGTAACTTTAATGAACACGTTCAACATTATGTTATATAACATTATGCTAGACCATTTCAAATATGTTATTAAAAATATTTTTTATTTTTAGCTTTTTAGACATGTCTATTGCTTAAAATTAAAAGAACTCTATGGAACCGGTTTTGAGATATTTATAGAAGCATGTAATCACAGCTGTATCTAACTGAGTATAGAGTAGGATAATTGATATTTTGTCTTGTTACAGCTACACTCTCCTGTCGATAGTGAGTTATGAAAATACAAGAAGGGAAATAGAACGCTGCTGAGAGTAGTACTCCCTTGAAGCTCGCCAGGATGATAACAAAAATACTTTACTAAAAAATTGTATAAGTTATGCTTCTTTTTATAAATATAGAAAATGTTTTTTTAGATTAAGAGCTGTCTAAATAATTATTTGACCGCTGTTACCTCTAAATTATTTAAGATTCATAAAATTAATTACTGGAAATGAAATGAACATTTGCAAAGAAAATATTGATAAAAACATATTTTTACAATAGGTTATTTACCTTATATGTATGTGCCTTGTGATTCTCGTGCAGTAGTTATACTAGTGCTACGCATTTTGACAAGTCATTTCGTCATCTTCAGAAGACAAAAACAAATATTGACCAGTATTAGTCACGTCAATGGTTTTAATGGTATTGATAATAGTTTTGAATATCAGTAAAGGCACAATAAAAAAATTACTTTAACGGAGGTCGTTAGAGCATGTATTAGTTGTAACACTTGCATTTGTCCTAAATGTGTATAAGGGTTCATATGGTTAAATGTGTTTTTCAGAGATAGTTTCAACCAAAATCATTGCTGTAACTGTGGTTTTAGTAAATTTCAGAAGGATAAAATGTTTGCATTTACTTTTATAAAGGCAATGATTTAAATTCATCTAAACAGCTGTTCTTAAAACCAAACTATGATGTCACCATTTTAAATTTTGGTGGTGCAAATTGCCAACCCCCCCCCTTAGAGGTAAGACATGGATGTCATAACAGTAAGAGGTAGCAGGAGATAAGAGGTAACAGAGAAGCCCAGGAACATGTTAATTTTCCATTTTGAGGTCCATAGATGCTCAAAACGCTCTCCGTTGAAATTTGTATAGTTTATAGGTCTAAGTGTGTTTGCTTTGTGATAACTTGCGTTGAAAAGATTTGATCCTCATGAAATTTGCTGGAAAAGATTGGTATTCTTGGCTTAGGCCTAAAATGGTTCTTTAATATATATATATATATATATATATATATATATATATATATTAATATGTGTGTGTGTGAGTGTGTAGGTATATTCCTTGACAGTAAGCTTTGTTGGAGTCACCAAGTAGATTTTGTTTGCAAGAAAGACTTATCTCTTAAGAAAGCTCAAACTTTGTCTTACTTTAGATGTCCTAGTTGTAGTATACTATGGTCTTTTTAATTCTCAGTTAAATTATGCTCTCAGATTGTGGGGCAACTGTATTGATGTTAACAGAGTATTCATATGGCAAAAGTAAACAATCCGATGTATGATTGGTTTAAAATATCATGAAAGTTGTAAAAATAGTTTTATTAGTCTTAAGATTTTGACACTGCCTTGAATGTACATACTTGCAATTTAATTCATGTGAAGGAAAATATCAATAACTTTAGTGAACAGGGTAAACATCGTGAACATAACACCAGATATAGAAATAATTTAGTGACTCCATACACCCGTCTTCATAAATCCCATAAAAGCCATAGATATCAACAACACATTATTTACAACAAATTACCATTATATGTAAGAAACTTGCCGATAACAATGTTTAAAGTAAAAATATCTAACTGGCTTAAGAAACAAGCGTTTCATAGTGTCGAGGAGTACCTCAATCATGATATAACACTATGGTCTTAGTATGAAAGAGGCCATCAAATTTTCCATCAATTTTGTTTTTAATTGAAATTAGTGGACATAGTCCTTTGTATAATTCCGCTAAATGTAATGTAGTTGTAGTAAACTGTAACCTATTGACTTAGCCTATTGTACGTTATTATTGTACTTAATGGCAATAAACTTCTTGATTCTTGATATCCAACCAGGCATTGTGACTCTCCGTACTCCAGACATCGTCTGGCACTCACCGAAGGGGACGTAACTTTTACTGGACCTTTCTTTTTCAACAAACTCCCTGCCAACATAAAGAGTAGTTGTGGAAAGACTCCTGTTTTCTTAGAACTCATGAAACGTTTTCAATTGAAAGGAGTATTACTGGATAATCGAGTTTCTTTCTGACTGAGATCAGTGTAGAATTGAGTCAAGATGGAAGTCAGATGCTACATTTAAGAGCCTTGTTTTATAATATTTTACACTTTTTTGTTTTGCATTCACTTGTTTTAATTTGTTTTCTTGAAATATTGACGACTGAGATATACATTATTTACCTATGTATTTATTCAGAAATAAACTATAATTATGACTATGACTAAGAAAAAACAAAATTTAAAGTCGGAGATGATGTCAGGATTTCAAAATATAAACACGTGTTTAGTAAAGGGTATACATCCAATTGGACAGGTGAGTTTTTTACAATAGCAGAAGTAAGAAGACAAGATATATCTTCTTCTTCTCAATATATAAAATTGAATGTATATATGTCTGTATGTCCTTTATGCGTTGCCAAACTACTCATCCGACCGCCATGAAATTTTAGGAAGTTGCTCTACATGTGTCCGGGAAGGTTTTAGTGAAAAAATATTTTCGAAACCCTCATAAGTTTCCATTTTATGGCGTTTTAAATTTCTAATCCAATACTATAATACGAGCAAGGTTTGTATATATATATATATATATATATATATATATATATATATATATATATATATATCTAATATATATACGATGCCAGGTGTAACTGACTCACTCACTAGGGATACTAATTCTAACCCACTTCTAGAAATGCTGGAGACTTGAAATTTGGCACGGACCTTCCTTTAGGTCCACAACCGACAGGAAAATTGCCAAATCTTACAATTTTTCATTACGGACCGAGAAAAAAAATGTTAACGTTTTCCCATATAAAATGCATTGGGTCGATTTCGTGAAATGCAACGTTTCACTATTTCGCTTTAAAATACGACTTCCCGATGAGCTAGAGACTTGAAATTTTTTGTGGACGTTCCTAAGGGGATACTATAAGTAAACAAATCGTCGGAATCTCGAATTTTTAATTTTTACTACCCTAAAAAAAATCTTAAAAATTTACAAACAAATTCTTTGTTTTTCGGCTATATCTTTTTAACGAAAGGTCCTATCGAAAAACGGAGGGCTTCTTGTGCCACGGATTTTGCAAGATCTACAACTTTGGTCTCTTGACTTTTTCTCCTATCTCGTCTCCTTCACCCTTAGATAGCGTTAGATTTTTTGAAAATCTACATTTTTACCCACATTAAGCTCTCCTGTTACGTTATTATAGTGCATAGAGCTTTTATATTTGGCACACACCTTCCTTTTATCACCCTCAAAAGGAAAACGAAATAATATTACATAATATTTAATCGAAAAAAGAAAAATTTTCATATATCGGAAATTTAGTTGATTTTCCCACGTTCCGATAGTAGTATATAAATGCAGGTTCGGGAAAAATTTATAGACAAGGTTTTTGTATGTGACTTTCAGACGACCTATTGATTTTAATCTCTTTATGTGTTTGTCAAATAGTTTCTCTAAGCAGAATATGACTTTTTCTCGTATTTTGACTCTTTCACCCCTAAATAACGTTACATTTTATGAAAATTCCTTTTTTATGCAGTTTTTTTTTTGTTCCGTTATTAAAGTAAATCGAGGGCTAATATTTTACATACACCTTCATTTTATAACCATAATTGAGAATACGCAATAATGTTGCAGCTTATATATCATTTTGAAAATGTTAGTTATTTTCCGTAAGTGCTAAGAAAATTCCGGTTCTGGTCAAGTTATAACCAAGGTTTTCATATGTGTCTTTCAGAAGACCTGTTGTATTAATCTGTTTATGTATAATATAGTGCAGATAACTTAGTTTTTAACTTTTTATGACTTAAAAAAAAATTTTAGTTCTTTTATATATTTCTTGAACGAGATGTTCTCAAAGACCGAGAGTGACGTACCATACGGATTAATGAAGATTTATATCTTTGTTAATATGACTTTTTATCGTAACTCATTCCCTTAATTCCCAGAAAAGGTTTTTTTATTTTTTTTTTACTATTACCATATTACATTATGATAGTACATTGAGCGCTTATATTTCGTTACAACCTCACTTTACAACCTCGTTACTAATCACCCTTAAGAAGAAAACGTAACAATTTTACAACAACTTTAATGAAGAAATGAAAACTTATCAAATATGGGACATTTAATTGATTGCATATGTCCGATGCAACTCAAAGCATGGGCTAACAAACAGGGAAACAAATAAAACTATACCAACACCGAAATTTGAAATATTCTATAACAAATAATTATTCAACTCAATTTATCATAACAAATACACTATCTACCAACTCCCACTGTTATTCCTTTTTATATTTCCCCCTGATCAATTCTCTAAAACCTTAAATTATAACAATACTACTTTCACCTATATACATACTTACTCCATATTATTACTCTTCAATATTTGAAAATATATATTTTTTACTCACCGCCCACCAATTTTATAATATAATGATCTCTACGACACTAACAACAGGAATATAATTTAAAATTTACACAAAAAATTATTATAATATATACTATATTATATAATATAATATATATTATAATATATTATTATATTATATATAATTATATATAATTATTATAATATAATACTACTAACACTAATAATAATAATCACTATTAGCGATTCTGCCGACACCTATAAGGGGGCCTGGGGGCGGAGCCCCCAGCGAGCGAAGCGAGTATATATATATATTTGCACACGGATCTCGAAAACGGCACCGAGGAATTTCTTTAAATTTTGGAAATAACTAATTTTCGAGTAGAAAATAAGTTCTAGATAGGTCTAATGTCCAGGAAAATTCGTGTTTTACTGTAATATTAAGTTTAAAATCTAAAAATTTAACATTACGCTTATGGAGAATCAAATGTAAACAATGCAAACCAAAACAGCTGTTTATAAACGTTTGACAGTTCTTGATTGAAGACGGCAAAGAACAATATGTGAATAGAGGTTTTTCATAAATATTTATTTTATGTATGTAATAAAATGTAAAATTATCAGGTTACTAAACAATTTGTAAAAACTTAAGGGTAACATAACTGTGCGAAATAAAAGCAGGAAAGAGTATTTCCAAAATCTTCCGTGTTTTGATAGAAAACGTATTCGTTGTATTGCTTGAAGCTACTGTAACAAACCAAATAATTGGTGTAAATTAAATTTATCTTTTGCTTTTCAATCCTCATTCCGTTTCTAACAAAATCAGTTGATCACAGGATAATAATAACAAACAATATGGACATTTAAATTCAGTATAAGGTTAGCTAAAACAATTAATTGAGGTTGGCCAAAAACTCTTAAACGACGACGCGAAATCGGCTGACGCCGTAGCTTAAGCGCTTAGATCTCACGTATGCAAGGTCGCGTGATCGATCCCCACCTGAGGGCTATATATTTGTTCAGTATTTATGCCATATTAATTAAGGGGTATTAAAACGGTTTTATTTAAACCACATAAATGTTTTCATTGAGCAGTAAATTTGTTTTAATTTTGCTAACTAACTTGTAAAATACATGTCTTATTCTATCCGAGCAAAGCTCGGTCACCAGGTACTGTTAACCTTATGGGGAGTAATTAAAATATTATTAAAATCTTAATCTTATTAAAATCTTCAAACACTCCCATCAACAACTCTAATGGAATACATACACTAAATATACCGTTTGAATGAAATTCTTTCGAGTTAGCGTCAGTGTCAAAAGCCGCATTGGTCAATGCCTTTTTATAGGAGCATAATATTTTCATTAAACTTGTAATTCCGGGATTCCTTAACAATGTCAATCTCCTTAACAGCGACCTCATATCGAATTTCATCGAATAAGAAGCTAAACGCGTTATTTATGAAATGACCCGAGTCATGATTTTTAATTTTACCTTTAATATACAGATAGCTTTTACATGGGAGTGTTAGGAAGTCTTGGTTATCCATACATATAATTTCATCAGAGTAATTTATAGCCAATGTGTTATGGGGTGTATAAGCATGGTTTGTAATCTTGGCTATCGTCGAATTGGGATTTCCCTGTAACGTCAATCAAATCTGCTTCCATATATATATATATATATATATATATATATATATATATATATATATATATATATATATATATATATATATTAATTTATGTCCAATTGATTGCAAGAAACGTGCGTTCTGCACATTTAATGTAGAAGACCCATTCTTATATATTCTCATATCTTTTTTATATGTAAAGTAATTGTAGTTTCTTCATTAATAAAGTCTATTGGTTTGTCGTGTTGGTCTGCAAAAGTTATAGTGACAACATCTAAGGTCCTCTTATTTACAGGAAAATATATAATATTTCTGGGAACTTCTATTATCTTATAACCAGGTGCAATGAGATAGAAAGAATGTATGCTATGGGTTGATTCACCATTTAAATGCGAGCCATTTGAAATATTACTCTTTACAGGTATTACATTTATATTATTAATATTGATTTTATTTGTAGATGTTACGCCGGTAGTAGATAAGCCCCGAAATCCCAATAACACAGATCTAGACAAGGTTTTGTGAAATCACATACGTGTTTGCTATGTAAATTTGCTTTCATTGTTATGTTGTCGGGTGTAAGCAAAAAGTTAGGGATATGTTTTTGGATTTCTCTAGCTAATTCAGACACCTCATACGTTCCCTCTGGAATTTCAATTGTGATAGGCTCTTTATCATCATAATGAAATACATCTTCGCCTCGCGTTATTTATGAAATGACCCGAGTCATGATTTTTAATTTTACCTTTAATATACAGATAGCTTTTACATGGGAGTGTTAGGAAGTCTTGGTTATCCATACATATAATTTCATCAGAGTAATTTATAGCCAATGTGTTATGGGGTGTATAAGCATGGTTTGTAATCTTGGCTATCGTCGAATTGGGATTTCCCTGTAACGTCAATCAAATCTGCTTCCATATATATATATATATATATTAATTTATGTCCAATTGATTGCAAGAAACGTGCGTTCTGCACATTTAATGTAGAAGACCCATTCTTATATATTCTCATATCTTTTTTATATGTAAAGTAATTGTAGTTTCTTCATTAATAAAGTCTATTGGTTTGTCGTGTTGGTCTGCAAAAGTTATAGTGACAACATCTAAGGTCCTCTTATTTACAGGAAAATATATAATATTTCTGGGAACTTCTATTATCTTATAACCAGGTGCAATGAGATAGAAAGAATGTATGCTATGGGTTGATTCACCATTTAAATGCGAGCCATTTGAAATATTACTCTTTACAGGTATTACATTTATATTATTAATATTGATTTTATTTGTAGATGTTACGCCGGTAGTAGATAAGCCCCGAAATCCCAATAACACAGATCTAGACAAGGTTTTGTGAAATCACATACGTGTTTGCTATGTAAATTTGCTTTCATTGTTATGTTGTCGGGTGTAAGCAAAAAGTTAGGGATATGTTTTTGGATTTCTCTAGCTAATTCAGACACCTCATACGTTCCCTCTGGAATTTCAATTGTGATAGGCTCTTTATCATCATAATAAAATACATCTTCGCCTTCGTCAATTCCTTATCTTTATGTTTACTGAGCTTAGGTATCAAACCCTTATAATGAATTAGTTTAATTTTGTTATTAATTAAAATTTCACCTTTACTAAACATGATTGTAATCTTACCATTAAATACTTGATTTAACGCTTCTATTTTAACTAGACCTTTGGAGTCGTAATCTGCTTTACCTTGTAGTATGTTATTGTGTTTAGGGGTTTCTTTACGTTAAATATAGAGTTGTAACTCTGAAAATCGACAAGTCCAATCACTATTTAATTCGATTGGTGGAAAGAACGCTGATTTACAATGTCTTTGTTTTTACGATATGCTGTCCAATGTGTGCCTTTGTCATTATCTAAATTAATTATTCCGCATTCTTTTATTCTTGGTTTTAGCTCGTTTTTTAGGAACACTCCTCGAAGATGGGGCGTGCCTTTTAACTGCGATAGGAGTTGGTAGTTATCCATATTTTTTATTAAATTTGAAAACCATTCCCATCTTTGCTTTTGCTTTCATTAAATTAGTTATAGCATATGCAGCAGCTTTTTCAGCTAAACTTGCATCCTTGGCAGTAACACGACTCCAAAAGCTTGATCAGCCAATTTTAAGTCAGCCTTGTTTCTAGAAGCTACGTCTGGATTATTCATATAGAAAATGTCGTGTTCTTTACAGTAAGAGTCTAGTTTATTTTATGAAGGTATATTGTTAGCCAAGTCTTGACGTATATTATTCCCAGGGCCACAGTAATTGTGATTAAGCAAGAGAATTGGATAAGGTAGATGAATAATTAAAGTATTTAACAGCCCACTTCCTCTATAAGGCTTAAGATACAATCCTTCACCAGATATCTTTTTCATTTTTCTTATATAAAAAATGCCATTCGTTCAACAAAAGAAGAAGTTTAAAATTGTATTACATGACGAAGAGAAAAAAGTTAACAAAACACTATTTCCTCATAATATTCGTGCAATTATTTGTGAGAGCACTGGTAGTGGTAAAACAGTTGTCATGTACAATTTAATAGTCAACAGAAATGGTTTAAAATTCAGCAATATTTACATTAGACTCTAGAACAAGAAAAATACAGAAAATTAAGTGAAATTATTAAATTGTATGAAGAAGATGTGAAATTACACACTTACTCTGAATGTGAAATTACACCAAATGATGTAAAACGACACTCAATTGTAGTGTTTGATGATATAAATTGTCCAAATATTACACAATTCTTTGCAATGGGTAGACGTAGAAATATTAACTGTTTTTACTTGGCTCAGTCTTATAGTAAAGTAAATAAATATATTCGAGACAATGTAAATTTTCTGATAATTTTTAAACAAGATGATTTAAATTTAAAACACATTTACAATAATCATGTTGGCAATGACTTTACATTTAAAGAATTTTGTAATCTATGTCATCAGTGTTGGCACAATAATTATGGTTTCATAGTAATTGACAAGGAAAGACAAAAACATAATGGAAGATATAGATATATGTTTGACAAACTTTTTATTGAATAATAGCAATGTGGATTGTGATTTAGTAATTGATCCGCCAGCGGCCTAGGACGATGGGGACTTGGCACACGGGGGGATGTGGTTTTTATTTGTCATAAAAATGATGTTGTATAGTACCGGTATCAGGCAATAGATTAGATATGAATAAAGGCTTGTTTACTCTTGTGTTATGAACCGCTGCGCAAAATCTGACCCCAAAATGATTTTGGGCTTAAAGCGGTTTTTTCGTACTAACATGGAGAAAAATTAGCTGATTTTGGGTTAAAAATGGTGTTTTACCCCCTCTAATATGGGAAAAAGTGCCGATTTTGGGCTTAAAATGGTATATTGCAATAATTAAATATGGTAAAAAGTGTCGGTTAGGATTTATAACCGCCATATTGTATCTACTTTATTTTTTATAAAAATGATGTTGTATAATATCAGACGGTAGATTAGATATGAATAAGGGTAATTTTGAACTGAGCAAAACGAGATACGCAAAAATTGCCCACTAAAAGTTTTTGGGCTTGAAGCGGGTTTTTCGTACTAAAATTGGAAAAATGAGCTGATTTTGGGTTAAAAATTGTGTTTTACCCCCTCTAATATGGAAAAAACGTGCCGATTTTGGGCTTAGAATGGTATGTTTCAATAATTTAATATGGTAAAAAGTGTCGGTTCGGACTTATAACCGCCATATTGTATCTCCTTTAATTTTATTTACTAAAATACTGTGTTTTTATTCAATAACCGATAAATTACTTTTGGCTTTTAGCTCCTTTAGCAATTCAAGTCTTCATTTAATCAGATCTAATGCTAAAGCAATTATTGCTTGTTGAAAGTTAAATGTTATTTTGAAACCTCAAAATAGAAAGTTTATACAATAACTGAAAACCAATGCATTTTTCGGGGCTACCTAACAGATCCTTCAATAAAGACCTTTAGCGAATTTCCCATAGGGAAGAAGCGTAGGTCTCATGGTAATACTTAAGCCTGGGACCATGTTATTTTTTCTTCGTTAGGTGCCCAGAGTCCAAAAACAATAGTCATTAAAATTTATATATATATATATATGTGTCTATTAACACGATAACTCTCGTAAAAATGGTCCGATCAAGACCACATTTGGTAGAGACGTGTATTCCTACAAATGCTTGGACGAGTTCGTAAACCAGACATATCTGTCAATGGGAACGGGTAGTTTGTGGGGGTTTTATACCCTATAGTGGGGTTTTTTTGCGTTTTTCACATGTAATTTTAAAATATTTTTAATTTTAAATTTCACCATTGGAATCAACTTAAAAAACTACACAATTAAGTTCCTTAAAGTTTTTCTCTATCTCCAACGGTTACCGAGATATTAAAAAATCTAAACACAGTACATTGTATTGGGGGCTCCAACGTTAATCTTACGGAGGATACGGAAAAATTAATATTTCCCATATTAATCAATATTTTTGGATAAAACTTGATATTTAGCTTCATGTGGTTGAGATCTATCCATTTATGCTTAAAAATCATAGTTTATGTGTTTATCATGGCAGCAAACCTGCATAGTCTTTTCCCATATTAATCATATAGGGAATAGGCAAACTCCTTTATTTATGGACAGATGTTGATGAAAGTTGATATAAATGTTAAGATAAAACTTATTTATGGTATAAATGACTACTTTTAGTGTTCCTCACAGCAGCTAACCTGTACACTCTTTCTCATGTTAATCTTATGGAGAATAGGCAAATAATTCTCATGTTTATGGACAGATTTTTATAAAACTTGTCATATATTATTATTATTATATTATTGATTTGGAAATTCGCTGAGTACGCAGGTCTCCTGCGACGGGGGTATTTCAGTTATATAATAATTTATTATTATTATATAAGTTATTCTATTTTTTTATATAAATTTCGGAGTTGTATTTCTTTTTATAGAACAGAAATTGAGTAAGGTTCGGCTATTTAAATAAGGTTGTGAGTTTGCGCAAAGTATGTACCTTTGTTGAGCACTTTTAGCATTGACCTTTCTGTCATTTCCAAATCAGTTCCCATCTTTATCATTCCAACTACCTTTGTTTTATAACTTATGTCTAACTTGTTTGTTTTATAACTTATGTTTACGGGGAATTCTCATTATGTCTAAAAACTGCCGTAGTGACACCCTAGTTGAAAAAGGGGGATCAAGAACAAATTTCTAATTATATATATGTTGATATATTATGATATATGTTCAAACTTACTTATGAAGTGTGTTTTTTCTAAAACTCTTTAAGTATTCAGTAATTATATGTTATTCCTTTCCAAATTATCAGCTCATGATTTTTTTGTTTTAGCACAAATAGTTTTACTTTCATTTTATTTGTAACTATATGTAGTATTAAAGCATAGTAATACTTTCTTTTCTGCTCTAAAATGGTTGTTCAGTGAAGGGACCCCGATTCGGATTCATCAATTTTTTTCTTTCATCATATTATGACTTGTTAAGTTTTGCTTACAAAAATGTGTATTTTTTCTAAATAATGTAAATTTTTCAGTTTGTTGCAATTGTTGTGATGTTTTATTATGTATGTATAGCTTGTATCTTGTGTAATCAATTGTAACATTTTGATGAATAAAGAATTTATTTATTTTACTATTGTAGCCTTACATCTTCTTTGTACATGTCCAAGCCACCTTAGTCCCTAGATTTTGATAATTACTACAATATTTGGCTCTTTATACAATTCTCTTAATTCTTATCTTCCCTGATCCTCAATGTATCTCCTTCAATGGGACCGAATATTCTTTACAAAACTTTATTTTCAAATGCTATAAGTTTCTTTTGTGAGTTTTTAATGAAAGCCCAAACTTCTGAATCATAAAATAGTATTGGCATCACTATTCTTTTGCAGGTTCAAAGTTTTGTTCTTTGTAGTTGTTCTTTAAAGTTGGTCTCTTAGATGCTATTGGCTGTTGGGCTATTAATTAACAGTCCTGTCTAAGGAACATGCCAGCCTTAGTCAGTAACAAGACTACAAGATCGCGCCACAATCATCCTACATTCATACTTGGCTTAAAATCATACTGGCTTAAATTCATACTTGGCGACCTACCTGGGTAGGTCGCCATTTCAGTTAAAAGTATAAAGTACCAAGAATTTATTTTTAAAAAGCTTTATCAAGCTCCAGTAAGACCTCTCAAGCTGCTGCTTGTCAGACTTTTATTTCTTTATCTCCTTTGTTAGTAATTCCCAGATATTTAACCCTTTGGCTAGTATGAATGTTCCAGAACGTCAAAATGTTCTGTGGTAGGAATATTAACCCACTTGGACCTAATTTCGTGTAAAGGGGTAAGAAAAAATTCACTTGATTACAATAAAACTGTCCTAAATTGTTAAAAATAACAAAAAATAAAGTTGAAGTCCAAAAGCTAAAAATAATGGATAAAATAATATAAAGAGCAAAGTTTTTCTTAATAAACTAGCGATTCCATCAACATCTAGCCCAGATGAATCCATGTCGACGAAACGTAAGTATGAGGCAGACACCCGAGTTGTTTTTGCAGAGTAATTCCCAATTTACCTTTTTAGAAATAATATTGAATATTTTCGATATACTATTGAAACTGTTGTGACTATAAGTGCTCCAAGCAAAGACATATGAAAATAACATGAGCAGAAACCATTGTAAGAACCTTATCCACAGAAACAGCTACTCCGTAAAATCACATAATCCGCATCCTTTGCAAGTTTCAGCGGTCTGTAAAAATATGTGGTTAGCACTTAGTGTTAAAATATTTAGTACTCCCTTCCAAGCAATAAAATAACATATTACACGGTTTCCATAAAATGATGGTGCGGTTTCATCTCTATATATAAAAATGAATGTATGTATGTGCTAAGTATGTATGTCCTTATTTATGCATTGCCAAACTACTCATCCGATCACCATGAAATTTTAGGAAGTTGCTCTACATGTGTTCAGGAAGGTTTTAGCGAAATTTTGTTTTGAAAACTCCTTAACTTTCGATAATATGGCGTTTTAAATTTCTAATGTTAACCTTATGGGGGTAAGTTTGTTTACAATTTCTCTACAATCAAAACATTTTATTTGCTACAGCTGTTAGGTTTATTCTCTATTAGCAATATGCTTTACTGTCCAATGTCATCTGAATCATTCATTAATTTAAAACTAATAAGTAAATATGTGCTGTACAAAATGAACAGCTTTATTCACCACGTTAATAGTTTACGGTTTTTTTAAGATTATGTATTTCTGTTTTCTGTTTGATTAAAAGTCACATGTTGGCCAAATAAAAAATAATTAAAATGTTTATACATATTACGTTTATTATAATAATCAGATGTATTATAATTAAAGCCATATTGCAATTAGGTTTTGTGAAAATGTTATTAATATGTCTTATCGGTTCAGTATTGTTATTAACTATGTTGCGACCCAGAATGTCTAATCTTTCACAACGAAGCCATAATTCTATTCGATTTCAGAACATTTTCAATCTTAAAGTAACACATATTTACTGTAGGGCATTACGAAGTTCGCCGGGCCAACTAGTTATGAAATAAAAAGATAACGACAAGAGCTACAAAAAAACTATTTGTTTCATTGGATTCCTTTTATTAAAAATATTTTATACTTATCTAATAAAGCTCAACATGGTCACCATTCCTTACCCTGCAGACGTCCAAACGATAATCTACTTCAGCACAGACATTTTGCAACATTTCTTTTGTCACCGTTGAAACTGCATGAATGATTTTTTCCCTCACGCGGTCCAAATTGCAAATTTTTTAGCATATACTATGTTCTTTACATGACCCCAAAGAAAAAAATCACGTGGAGTTAGGTCAGGGCTCCTGGGGGGCCATGCCATAGGGCCGCGTCTTCCAATCCACCTGTTTGGGAACTTAACATATAAAGCATCTCGAATAATTGTTTTATAATGTGGAGGTGGTCCATCCTGCTGAAAATAAAGGCTGTTTGAATTTTCCATGATGTCAAGTTGAGGAAAACAATGGTTTTCTAACATATCCAAGTAAACATTCTATAGAGCTTTTTCAGCGAAGAAAAATGGCCCAATTACTTCTTCTCTGGACAGGCTACACCAGACATTTATTTTTAGCAAGTCTATTTCCTTTTCAAAAGTCTCATGAGGATGCTGAGCTTCCCAAATTCTTACGTTGTGCCTATTAACACAACCACTGATGTGAAACGTGGCTTCAACTGAAAAACTACTTCATTCAAAAATGATTCATTTTCTGCCATTTGGTTCAACATAAATGTAGCGAATCCTGCTCTTTTGATCAAATCTGTTATTTTTATTTTTGAAGAAGTTGAATTTTGTAGGCATGAAGATGGAAACTTTCGTGTAAAACTTAGTGAAGAGTACTTACAGGTATTCCTAATTCAAGACTATGGCAAGGGAAGGTTTTCTTTGGACTTCTAACACAAGATAGTCTGATGTCTTCAACTGTCTGGTTCAATACTGGTGGTCTAACAGGTCTACTTTGCTTTTTAACTGACCCATTGTTTATGAATTGCTTACTCCAACGATTAATATTGTTTTTATGAGGCCGAACTTTATATAATGATCTTCGTAATGCCTGTTGCACTGAAGTCACTGACTTTAACTTACTTAATAACAATACACACTTAGCTTTTTCCTGATCTGAAAATATGTTGGTCGAAAAAACTCAACTAATTGAATAAGAAGTGTTTTGAATAGCACAACAATCAAAACAGTTTTTTTACTAATGTGAACAAAACTGTTTGAGCTACCTACCGGATACCAACAGGAGTTATTTGTTTTATCCCAGTTTTAAAGGATGTTAAAACCGCACCATTGTTTTATAGAAACCCTGTATTAATCAATTAAACCTGTTTTATAACCACTAATAAAATTTTAAGGAACTTCAATAAACTAATAAAAACAAAGATACAAGCTGTTTCAGAACGTCCTTTACTATTAATGAACATTTTCTATTTGGCCGGTCCAGAACGGCTTTACTCAAATTAAGAAAAAATATATTACCTTCCAAAGTAAATTGGTTTGTTTTCTTCAAACTATATAGCAATACGGGCAAAAAATAATTGTCATCTTAATATCTGCTTATTTTCATATAATTTGTTTTGCTTACATTTACTTTTAGACCTATTATTATTTGCCTCTTTCAATAGCAGTTTTACTAGGTATTTTTAGGCTTTCCTTAGTTTCAGCTACTATTGCCACATCAACTGCAAATTATTTTTTTCTGGGATTCTGGCTCTACAAGGTGATCTAGTTTCCTTTAGCACCTTCTCTAGTGCTACATTAAGTAGCAGTGGTGATATAGAATCTTCTTATCATACCCTTGTATTTATTTCTAATGTTTCTGTGTACTTTCTTCCAACTTGTACTTTTTCTCTGGATTCTTTTATAATCTTTTTGGCAAGTTCAATAAGTTTGCTAGATATTCCAATGTTCGCTAACATTTCCCACAAATTTCCTTTGTTTATTGAGTCATAGGTTTTACTGAAGTCTATAAATATAAAAATAAGATCTTTATTAAACTCCAATATTTTGAAACCAGGAAAAATATTCTAATATAATGTTCTTCTAGGATAAATATTTGGTCAGTTGTAGATATGTTTGTCATAAAACCTGCCTGACAGTCTCCTAGCTTCCCTTCTTTTTGACTTTTTGGTTTATTCAACACATTTTTTGCTCATATTTTGTAAGTGATTAATGATATTCTTCTATAATTTTTGCATTCCAATTTATCCCCTTTCTTAAGTAGAGAAACAATTACTGCTTCTGACAATCCAATTGGAACTATCTCTTAACTTCATGCCTTTACAATTAATTTGTCTAGGTATACCATCTTCATAAGATCTGAAAAATGTTATTTACATTTTATGACCTCTTCAAATCCTTTTGTACTAGATATGTATACCATCCTGATAATATCTGAAAAATGTTATTTACATAGACTTATAGCTCTTTAAAAAACCCACAAAATATTTTTCAGGAAACTTTTTTTAAATGGGGTAGAGAAAATGGTGAAATGATCACTATTTTTTGCATTTTTTAATTTCTGAGCTTATTTTCAATGACACATTTTTTACTCCTAAGAGTTTTAGATCAGATTAGATTATTGAAATGGTAACCATACTAAAAGGTAGGTATTTTAAGCTAAGTATGAATGACGATTGCGTGTAAGATGATTATGGCGCAATCTTGTAGCCTTGTTACTGACTAACGCTGACATGTTCCTTAGACACGACTGTTAATAGCCCAACAACAAAGGGACCTACATTTTAACGTGGAATCCGAACCACGGCCTCTGAATTACGAATTGGTCTTATTATGAGGATGGTCTTTGGCAGATTAACATGGTATTCAATAGTGCGGATGTTAACCCACACAGGAGAACATTATACCCACTGACCATCGCTCACAACTATCCACAATTCGTTGACATCTACCACCAAATAAATCAATCTCCGGAAGAAGGTAGACTTTGAAATAGAGGATAAGTAGAATCTAAAACCAAAAATTTTTTAATTTTTATGAAAATCGTTGCTGTACAGTATAAATACACAGGAAAATGGTTATTTCCTGGACTACAGATAGGACAACACTAACTTCCGGTTTTGCGCAAATGAAACTGAGGTTACCGGAAACTTAAAAGTTATGTTTAAATTTATACAGCCGGAAAATCAACATAATCTCAATGACTTTATTATTGTGGAAAAAATCTTGTGTGTAATATAAGTGCAAACTGTCATGGCTGCCCTCAAAGTTCTGGCACCACAAAGCGTTAGCTGAGTGCTACCATATGAGCCTCTTGTGCGACGTACTTTGCAC